>CM032631.1:21234486-21613311 GCA_019097785.1 Fraxinus excelsior | reverse complement strand
GTTTTACTCGATGGGTTGGGGTTTGGACACGTACTAATTTAAATTGCATTGAATGTCATTTTTTGGCTTTGTATTTTCAAAAATGTCACTTTTTTAAAACATTTGCAAGATTGTCATTTTTGGACAATTTTGCCCCTTTAGAGAATGTAAATACCAAATACATTCAATAGTTGACAATTCAAAAAAGTTGTACCCAATACATTATTGAGTTGACAACTCAAATAAGTTGCACAGAAAGTAGAAAAAAAATTGAAAACCAATCAATCACAATTGCAGGGACGGACAGGGATATTTTGATTTTTTTCTTTTTTTAATATGAAATGAAAAAAGATTGAAATTCTAACTTTCATCCTCTCATTTCTCCTCTCCTCTCCTCTCTGAGCTCTCTCCCGTCTGGCCACACCCACAGCCCAGTAGTCTCCCGCACTCTCCGCCCGCACTCTTCCACGGCCGACGGCAGTCACTGGCTAGTGGCCTCACCTACATGATATACTGTATGCGTGTTGTACGAGGTGCGAATCAACTGGCTCCGCTTTGGATTTTGTTTAATTTGGTCTTGATTAGTTGTCTTGCTATTGGGTTTTGCTTAATTCTGGAAATGGTGAAAGCTCTGGCTTGGATTTTTTGTATGATTTGATTAACAATGTGTTTTTCTGGATATTGTTAATGTTGAAGATTAATGAGATATAGTTGGCTCGGATTTTATGTGCACTTTATTGTCTAGGTGTCTTTTTCTCAACTAGGCTTGTTGGATGTGAAAAGCCTTGGGGATTTCTTTTTATCAAAATCAAGATTTGGGTCATTGTTTCTATTCTCTGTTTTTTGGTAATTTTTTTCAATTAGGTTATAATCTTTGATTTTTGGTGCTGAATATTGATCAAATGTTATTTGTTGAAATAGAGTCGAGAAATATAATAGCATTGCCTCGAGTCCATGGGAATCTTTTGAGCTGGTTGAAGAATATGAAGGATGCAAATTTTCCTTCCTCCGGAATTGTGCAAAGCCCATTTGAGAACTGTCACACTCTCATTCACATCTTTTCCTAAAGCCACATAGAGTGTATCCTCTTCAATGGGTGGAGATGGAATTCGTGGCTCCAACTCCTCAATTTCACCCATCGAAATGTTGTTTTCCAAAACCAACTTGAAGTATCAATCTATGGGTACCTTTTTCTGTTAATGAGCGGTGGAAATTAAATCAAACCCATCAAATTGATTGAAGAACAAAAGGGTTTATAGGAACTAATCAGAATTTCAGTTTGAATTATTCTGTTGGTAGGATCGATTGGAAAAAAAGATTACGTGTGCGAATGTATTTTAAGTCACTATCATATTCAATATGACTAGCAATACTTGTATTAGAGGACACAGAACATAAACAGTCTTTATTATGATAAGAATGCTCCATTTTATATCTTGTTTAAGGAATTGTGTGCTTGTGTATTCTTATATGATCAGTGACTTCACAACATCCCTCCAAGTGAATGTTTTATCATGAATCTCTTGTCCTCGTGACAATTGAAAGGGCTTCTTCGTTGGATAGTTTTGCTTTGCTTAATTGCTCATATTACTGTATCTCATTATCTAAAATTTGGAAATATTTTTATGATTTGTGATGGATCATCAATGTGATTTGTTGAATTATCATTTGTGATTTGTGAGATTTTATTTGGGAAGTTTATGAAAAATTCAAAATACAACAATATTTGATGTGCGCTCTTTCGCAGAAACTATCGGAGGACGAATTTTAGACAATTCAAACTTGAAAGGTTAAAGAGATTCAAGATTTTGGCTCTTACCTGGAAGCATCAATTTGAGGTACAAGTTGCAATCTTCATGTTTGAAATTTGTGTACAAATTGAGTCTTTCAGGTTTGTAGTGTGTAATCCAATCCATAAACAAAAACGTTTTTGTTTATGGATTGGATTTCAATGAATTATTGGACGTGATAATGAGAATAATGCTATGATATTGGATAATGTAATTGTCAGGTACTATTCGTTGGTAATTTTTCGTGGTTTTGGAACTTGGATTGTGGATTGAACTTAGGTAAATAGGTTTCTTCTTTCACTTGAATTTGTTGACTCCTGGATGTTGGTATTAAGTGGGTCCCATTCATGTGCAGTATATTTTCGTGAATGAGTGATGGTGTTTGGAGGATATAATTTTTTGGTTTATTTCTTGACTTGTTTGTCTTTGGGATTTTTTAGTGCCATGAAATTAGTAAAGGACATGATATGAGGCATATTTTAGTATTCGATATAATCAAATTTAGGAATCTTACTTTTTCATGCCCTCATTTATCATTCTTTTCATTAACTCTTTGCATCCCTAAAAACTTTTAACTTTAATCTTACCTCTTTTTGTGGGAGCTGATTGCCAAATTTTTCATTTATTTGGAAATATGAGTGTTTCTGTTTGTATTTTGCGTTTGCAGAATAATCATTTGCAGCCTTAATCAGCTTTCATATGGTTATATCTGGATTTCTATAAATCTGGAGTCAACTCATAAATCAAATATTCATTTCAATAGTTCATAGGCATGTCAGATCAGCTAAAAGAGAAATATGAGGAGCGGGAGATAAATCAGGAAAATCATTTTTTCGCCATAAGATGTGTTCAAATAAGGAGAATCATCCACACTCGATCATTCAACAACCAAGAATGTGAATCAACGATGGTAAGGAATCTAATACTGAATTTGCTATTACAACTCTGCAATGCATTAATCCAATCCCAACTGATTTAATCATGAAACACTAGAGAAAGTGGCCTTTTCATTGGAAGCAAGCAAGTTCACCAGCTATAAACGAAATTCAGTAGTTCCCAAGTATAGATTGCTGTGTTCTAAAATGAACTAAAAGTATTACTATCCTTAATCGAAGTCGAGAGTCATCATCAGCAACATCACTGATTGAATATTCAGCTGCATCACTGTCCAAATCTACATCTGTAGTAGCAGCATCTTCAGAATCATCATCACTTAGAACATATGTAGCTTTCCCACTGTTAGCCCTGTGTGGTCTGGCTCTTGTAATCACCACTTGGTTACTCTCTTCTATACCGGCTGAAATTGGAGACTCCTCTTCCTCCATTGTGGCCATTCTTCCCAGCACCGAACCACTTTTCTTGTTAAATGGAGATATCCTCGTTTTCCTTAGTTTTTTCACTCAGGGATCATAGTCAGCTTTGCAATCTGAAATAAATATGTTAAACATAACATTATCTAGGCATATTAGACAATTGATGAAACAAGCTGAAGCTATTACAACATCTTCCGCTCTCCAGTTGTCTTTAAAGATTTTCGACAAATAATTTCAAAGAGTAATCAAGACTATAAAGAAAAACATCAAAGGTTTTCTTAATAAATTTGATGAAAACAAAGGTGGTCCGAATATATATATGAGAAATTGGGTTTTATTCAATCAATAATATCAAGTTGATTGAAACATTGTTTTTTCAGCAAACCGCCAACAGCTGAGATCCAAGAATCCCTAGATTGTCATCTGAAAACCACATCTTATAATTCTTATAGTTTTAGACACTCCAGTCCAATTTATCTCCACATCAGTATTTAACTTCTTTGAAAGATGAAACCATAGAACATTGTTACATTAGGAAGCCCTATACCTGGTTCCGTCATTTAGTATATTTATATATTTAGATTTATTCATGTTATTTCATAATTATCTCAAATTTCTTGAATAAACTACACAGGTTAATGAACAAAGAATTCATAGTATGTATATATGTACATATATTCATCATTTTGAAATTTGAAATCTAATTTCCTTTGTGGAAGTTACTGAGGAAGTTGTTTGAAGAATCACGAACCAATGTACCCAATGATTTATTTGCAAGAGCATCCAACACTGGGAAGGCTGAAGTGAAACTTGATGCGCATGAAAAGACATTATGAAATCTACGTTTATAGGTCTTGGACCATCCTTTCATGAGCAAATATTATTATTCCCTTCAAACATTTTGAATAGAAAAGATGTTCAATTATCAAACTATTTAAACCAAGTAGTGAATTGTCATACTTTTAGTCGAACAAATTTTTGCATGGGGCACATCTCAGTAAAGAGAGTTTCTAGTTGACATTTCAGTTGCATGTGTACTCATTCACCCATTTTAAATAGTAGCTAGTTCTTTTTTTCACATCATGTTGGTGTTTGTAGTCACATTTTAGTGGTCTAGATTACAAACATATTTTTTGATTGAAAATAAATATTATACTTGTTAATGATCAGTATGTGCTTTTTGGTTGTTGAAACTGAATATATATATATATATATATATATATATATATATATATATTTATATATTGATCCGGGCTTCAATTATCTGAAGTATTGGTGAAATGTGAACATGTGTTCCGTCGTTCCCGACAGTTAGCTGCGTCCGACGGGTAACACAGGGATAGACTAACTGCCGTTCCCGACAGTTAGTCTCAGAAATCCCGGCAGTTGAGTACTTTTGTTACAACTGAACTGTCGATCCCGACAGTTAGAACAGCAATAATGTGAAGCACAATGTTCCTTTATTGTGAAATCTTCGTGACATGTCCTTGTACAAATGATTCATGTTGCATTTGGGTAGTAGTTACACGTCGTTATGTGGTTGACGTAGATATGTTGATTGCTAGTTGTTTGCATCCGTCTTTCCCTTTACATACTTTGATGACGTGTGATAAGCTGATTTTTTCTCCTTCTTATTCATTGCAGAGTCCATGGAGTTCGAAGCCTTGGTTCCGGAAGACGCAAGGATCCGTGCACGCATATCCCAGCGCAGTAACCTAAAGTACGTGCAGAGGGTTTTGGAGCACTTCGATGAACGACAACGCCACGACTTCCGCGAGTCGTCCCTTGGCTTCTTGACCGAAATTTCAGACATCCAATTCTCTGCGCAGCTCATCCAACAACTTGTATTCAGAGGAATCCGAACAGACAAGGAGCACGAATTGTGGTTCAACGTGCAAGGACACTATTTCCGGTTTGGATTGCAAGAGTACGCAGTAGTTACCGGACTGTGTTGCGGTGTCCCACCTGATGATGAGCGGTTTCAGCGAGTGTTGGAAAAAACAAGACTAAAGGACAAGTACTTTCGATCTTTGGACAAGGTTTCATGTGCCCAGATCGAGAAGACATTAGTTCGGTCGTCGACCCCACGGGCTGATTGATACAAGCTGGGGCTTGCACTCATAGTAGAATGAGTCTTCAAAGCTCCAGACAATAATGTGGGTATCGAGTGCGCGACACTTTCGATCGTCGACGACCTTGATGTATTTTTTGCCTACCCTTGGGGTAGAGTGGGGTTCTCTCGTCTCATCAAGGGATTCCAGGGCAGATACGCTAGCAAACTTCGCTATGCCAAGAGGAAGCACGAGAAGGAGATTAGTTACACAATTCACGGCTTTTCCATAGCCATGCAGGTAACGATGTCTTTTATTTCAATTTCAGCTGAAGTTCTTATTACCATGAACGTATATTTGATAATTGACGCGACACTAATTCACTCTGTTTTACCCATCTACGATAAATATGGGCCTTCGAGGCGATTCCAGAAATTGGTGAACGTTTTGGGCAGCGGCTTGGTGAACGATCCCCACGTATTCTGAGTTGGACGGCCAGAAAACAGTCTCAGCATCGCACATATGATGACTTCTTCAAGAAAGTACAGGTAACCTTCGTTTTGTTTCCCGAGTTAGGGAAAATTTTGTTGCCATTCTATCCTAATATGCCATAATTTTTATTCCCCTGATCAACTTGTTACATCATCCGCAGCTGCATGTTTTTGCAACGCTACGTCCGACCGAGCTGGAGCGGAACAAACGCTACATGGCTACTCTTATGCCTTTTGATGATAATGTCGTGCCTGCTTTGGACGCCATTGCAAATACTGTGGTCGAAGCGCAGTTTGGTATTGTTGCCGATGTCGGTGGAGGAGATGGCCATGATTCAAGTAAAAATGAAGATGATGGGGATGATGGTAGTGGAGGGTCGGACGAGATGGCTTCTGGTACGGGTGATCGTGCCGTGCAGTCATCCGAAGAAAATGACGATTCTAGCTCAGACAACGTAAGGGACGGCGGCGAAGGAGAGAGCCATGCTGATCGTGCACAAGGCGGGATGACGGGTGTACAAATGGGACGTGGGTTGACAAGATCGGACGTCGAGGACTTGTTGTTGGATCAAAGAGTCCTATTTGAGATGCGACTCCGAACCGTGAAACTTGAAATACTCGAGCACGTTACGGCTGAACACGCTAGACTTCGGGATTTCATATCGATGGTAGTGGCACCTGGCATTTCCCCCGCATCAGCAGTTCCAACAAACGTGCGAAAAGATGTCCATGCACATTCTCCCCAACCATATGGAGGTACTTTTCCGCATTTTCTTCTTACTTCTATTAGGAATCTTGTTATTTGTAATACGACCGGCTGAAATATCCTGTAATGTCTTCATTTTTTTATTTCAATTTCCAGGGCACGAAGATGAGTTTGGTGTTGACATGGATGAGATGCCGGAAGAACACGATTTCGCGGTCAGGGACGGAGAACCAGTTGTGAATGGTACGCTTTACAATGTTAACGCACGTATTAATTTCGTTTTGGGCATTTTAGATCCACCAGGTTGAGTTCCATAGCCAGGTGATTAGATCGAATTTGGTAATGATAACTTCAACTTGAGATAAAATTTATGATTCATGAGATGGGATACCATCAGTTGTGACTTAAATGCTAAAATGCATGTCTAATGTAAAATAAGTGCACATTAGATCATTACCAGTTTATTTCGCAATTTCATCTTTTGTTTACATGTGAACATTAGTTGTATGGACATAATTCGCCTATGAGATTTGACGATTTCAGCAAGAATATTTAGTTTACTCGTGCATGTTAAGTAATGGGTTTTCATGTAGGTTACCTATCCATTCGTATTCATTTAGTTGGATATAATCTTGTGAAAATTTAGACATAGACACTATCATGCTTAGCCTTTTTCAATTGCCTTGCTTTGTTGAAAACCAAAGGCTGCTTAGTAACGTAAGACACGATGAATTAATGAGTGTGGACTTAATTTTTGTCAAGTCCAATTGGGATATAATCATTTTGTTTTTGTTTGATATACTTTATTTGAACTGTGTTGCAATTTTGTGATGAATGAATGAGTGTGGACTTAATTTTTGTCAAGTCCAATTGGGATATAATCATTTTGTTTTTGTTTGATATACTTTATTTGAACTATGTTGCAATTTTGTGATTCTTCATATCATTTATCTCAAGTTTTCTGTGCACTACAGTGCTTAGCCCTCATTTTTTTGTTCACTTCCCCGAGGTGTGTGACCTTATATGGAGATTATTGCAAATTGTGTTTCATTTTTCTGTAGTGACAGGAGCGCCAGTTGTCGTAGGAACGAGTGGCCATGTAGAAACAGACAAAGATTTGCGTGGCAATCAGAGCGACGCCGCGAGGACTGCTTCAGGCGAAATGGAGGCGGGGACCGAATCAGGAGCGGAGGAGGCGGAAGGTAAAATCTTCAACCCGATACTTTAGCCTATTTAAATTAGTCCAGGATCTTTTCATGTATAAAATATGACATTTACATATTTCATGTGGATAGATTCATATTCAAAATTTGTCTCTTGTTTATGTTTCGTAGGTGGCCAGTCGTCCGACCCAGTGCAGCCAATATCGGCACCTATTACAAGGCGACGTTCCACTCGCCTTCGAATGCCAGCAGCATCGACGAGGACTCCATACACTAGGGTAAGAGGCAAACACGAAAAAAATAGTTGGTTGAGCCACATTTTTCTTCGTTTAAGTGATTTTGTTCTGGTGCCTATCAACGATGACACCGGTTTTTGTGAAGGAATACGTAATGTGACAAATGACGGACAATGTTTCATGAACGTTTCATTTTATTCCACAATTCGAGTCCGCGTGGAAATTGTTTTGTAATGTTAATTATGATTCAGGGCATACGAAATGTTGTTTAAGTGCTGTTGAAAATTTTGTAATGTTCAGGGCATATGAATTGTTTCAACCATTTATGGGAAATGATGCATTATCAGTAATTTGATGTGCTATAAGAAGTAATTTTTGCTTGCATCGATTTATATCAAAAGTACTTAGGTGACAATATATTCTTCGACGTGCGAGGCATATAGGATATGGCAACCCTTCAATTGCGGCAATGACAACACATTCGTCTAGTATGAAAATATAGGCATTGAGAATCACAATTTCCTACGTATGAATATAAATGTAATTACAAATACGAACTAAGGTGTAATTAAAAAGCTCATTTACAGTTGACAAATGCTATGGTCATTAAATATGAAGACAATTGTAATTAACAAGGAGAGTACAAAATGCAGATTTTTTGCCTGGTGTATTTCATGGTGGGTATTGAAGTTTGACATTGACTAGTTGGTTGGCAAGTCTACTTCATAAATGTGGTAATCACCCAGCACCTTATATATAGTAGCTCCACTAGAAATACAACTAACACTTGAGAAACCTACATGTTATTGCAATAGACATCCCACGTATTCTTACCTTCGTGATTATTCAAACACATGGCTTCATCCACCGCGAGCAACGACACCGAGCTTTTAAACAATCCGACCCCAATGCCCGGCTCATCTATAGACGTCCCAATTATAATTTCGTCGGATGATGAGGATGACGTCCCTCTACGTGGGTGGAGAGTCACTTCCCCTGTTCCATTTCCCGACCTCGACGCCCTCACAAGCGAAGAAGCGCATTCCCCAAACAGCGTGCTCCGCAATGTGGTCAACGACTCTGATGATGACAGCGTTGATGTAGGCGTGGCCCCCATCGCAGTTGCTCCTGAAATAATTATCATATCGTCCGACACATCTGATGATGACGTGGTGCTGATGCCGGATCCGTGTACAATTAATAGTAGACTGATGTTGGGAAACCATCACGTAACTAAATAATATATCGTGAAGTAGGTATATCAGTTTTTTGATGTTGGATGAACGTGTACTCTAACTTGGAAGGATACATCGCATCACTGCTTTGGGCTACGTCGTGTTAGACAGAATATGTTAGTCGTTGCCTCGAATTTTGTACTTTTTGGTCGAGGCGCCCATAGTCCCGTTAATATTTTGTTCATCCTTGTATTTTGCGCATATTAATGAAATCCACGGGCAACAATGTCCCATTTTGCAATCTGGGCATCCAGTTCAATTGCTGTAATGTTCGAACTGTCGAGAAACAGAGAATATTTGTCGGGATCGACAGATGAACTGTCGGGGTGGAACACAGAACACGATCAATACACGGGTTAGTTTCAAAGTACAATAACAGACGACATATGATAATGACATACAGTTCATGGCCAGTAGTACTTGAAGTTATAAAACTCCGTAATGACATATATTAGACTGATGTTGGGAAACCATCACGTAGCTAAATAATCTATCGTGAAGTAGGTATATTAGTTTTTTGATGTTGGATGAACGTGTACTTTAACTTGGAAGGATACATCGCATCACTGCTTTGGGCTACGTCGTGTTAGGCAGAATATGTTAGTCGTTGCCTCGAATTTTGTACATTTTGGTCGAGGCGCCGATAGTCACGTTAATATTTTGTTCATCCTTGTATGTTGCGCATATGTAATCAAGGTTATTACTGAAATCCGTGGGCAACAATGTCCCTTTTGCAATCTGGGCGTCCAGTTCAATTGCTGTAATGTTCGAACTGTCGAGAAATAGAGAAAATTTGTCGGGATCGACAGATGAACTGTCGGGGTGGAACACAGAACCAGATCAATACACGGGTTAGTTTCAAAGTACAATAACAGACGACATATGATAATGACATACAGTTCATGGCCAGTAGTACTTGAAGTTATAAAACTCCCTAATGACATATGGGAGGTACCTAGTACATTAACATACAAAACAACTGAAGTAGGAAAAGCAATGTTAACTGGGTACATGCACGACGGTGTTTGTGCATGTGGCTCGGTTATGGCCAAATGTACCACACCGGGTGCAGCGTCGTGTTCGTGGCCTAGAAGTGGTGGACTTGTGTCTGGATCTCTTACGTCGTGTGGGGGGTCTACCAGGCAGACGACGCACCAATGGTGGCAAAATATTTGTACCTGTAATGTCGTTCGGAACATCCCAGTTATCTTCCCGTGGGACGGGATATATAGCTTCACTGTAAACACCCCTCCAGTAGTCTGATGTGTAGTAAGGAGAACATAAATCGTACAAGGACGAACCTCTTAGGCAAGCTGCACGGGTTGCATGAAGACATGGCATACGATTTATTTGGAATTCACGACATGTACATGTGTTCTCAGTAAAATCTACCGTGTCCGTGTCATTGGATATTCCGACCTGTGTTAAGTTCGCTGTCAAGGAATGAGCGCGAAGTCGAGAACCAGCTTCGAATGTAGCCCGTAACTCGCTCTCCATGTTCAATGACAGCACGGTACTGCATGACGTTGAATTCTTTCGACGTTCGTAAAACCACTTCTGCATTGTGCTCCGAATGTGTTCAACCAAGCTTGTGATCGGTAACGAACGGGCATGTCTCAACATTGCGTTCAAGGATTCCGCATTGTTGTTTGTCATGATATTATACCTGTTGCCAACGAATAGTGCTCTGGACCAAAAATGAAAACCTGCACGCTCCAAGTACTCGTACGATCTCACATTTATCCTACGAATCTGTCCCATCAGTCGTTGGAATTCTTCCACCCGATACGTTGTCGCAGCGCGTTTGAATAGGAAAACTGAACTAGCATTATTATACATCTGTATTAAGTTCTTTTCCATATGCCACATACAACAACCATGCTGAGACAAGGGGAAAAGCTGAGAAATAGCTTTTTCTATACTCTTTTTCCTGTCCGACACAAAAACTAGTTCATCAGAGTCGCCTATAAGATCTCTCAAGTTGGACAGAAACCACGACCACGATTTATTTGTTTCAGCATCTACGATGCCCCATGCTAAAGGGTAGATCTGTTTGTTAGCATCTTGGGCAGTTGCCAGTAGAAGTGTACCTTTGTATGGACCTTTCAAGTGACTGCCGTCTACACAAATTACGGGCCTCAAGAATTGCAAGTAACCACAAATGCTTGCACCAAATGTTAGGAAGAAATAAGTAAACATATTATGGCCATCCACTTGGATATGGGTTACAGTACCAGGGTTATGTTGTCCAAGAACGTGACAGTACGAAGCAAGTTGACGAAAACTATCCCCCGGTTCACCATGCAGCTTGAGTAAAGCGGCCACCTGTCCCCTACGTGCTTTGCTGTAACTAATTTTTACTCCGAACTCATGTTCCATATCACGTGTAATAGCAGCAGGACCGTACTTGTGGTTTGGAGTGTCAAGTTTTCCCAATATCAGGTCGACAATTACAGAACTAGTGGCATGACGATGTGCGTTACGACGCACGTCTATGGAACATGTGTGCTGCTTGTTGAATTTACGGATCATAAAGAGTGTAGACTTCTTCACGGTCGATGCACGTAGCATCCACTTGCAATTACTATCGGCGCATTTCACAGTTAACATCTTCATGCTTGACCTACTCACCCGGAATTCAAACTTCTCTTGCAATGTGAGTACACGAACCTTCAAGTACAATTCATTCTTACTGAAGAATATTTCCCGTTCCGCAAGGACCGATGTATTAATAGGTGTAATCCGTTCAACAATATTAGCGGCATCGTGAGCATTTAACGGGTTGTCCAAGTTCTCATCTAAGGGTGCAACCCCAATATCAGATAACGGCCTTTCTGGTGCAATTTCTGTTGAGATATTATGATGATGACTTATGTCTTCATTTTGTACGTTTTGATGAACATCCCCGACAACAATCATACGATCCGGCCAATTTGTATCCGTCGCCGTGCCAAGAATTGGGGGCTCGACTTCTAAAACAGTAACACATATTGCAGTTTCCTTATGAACCGATATGTACCAACTCAGGTCTTCGTCATCGCGTATTTCAGCCGGAGGTACATTCACATTGGGGACTCTGAACTTCAATTCAATTTCACTACTGGGATCAACAATACCAAGTTTTTCCTTCAACCGTAAAGCAAGTCCGGCTACCGTAATATTTGTCGGCACCAAAATGGAAGTTGTTTTGTCCCCTCTCCACTTCCATTCGTCGTCCACATTTGCGAAATTTCCTCCGTACGAGACTATGAATCTCAAATCATCACTCATACCTGAAATGTTGGGAATGCAACCGTAAGAAGTCCGCACAATCAAATTATCAACATTGAATACCATCAAATGAGGAAAACAGCTAAGCAAGTGTCAACAGTGTTTCAAATCGTCGGGTC
Source organism: Fraxinus excelsior (assembly GCA_019097785.1). NCBI lineage: Eukaryota > Viridiplantae > Streptophyta > Magnoliopsida > Lamiales > Oleaceae > Fraxinus > Fraxinus excelsior. The sequence continues at coordinate 21,600,958 of CM032631.1, read as the reverse complement.
CCGACAGTTAAACTGTCGAATCGGGACCCGATGGTTTGAAACACTGTATTCGACCATTTCAGTACGAACTGTCGGGGTGGTTTCCGAACAGTGATTTCAGACATTTTTAAGACATTATTATAGAACATTAATGGTGATAATCAATTCACATTCAACATGACAATCTATTTTGAAAACAAAATAAGTCAATGAATCATTAAATATGGAATCAATTACATTTAATGAACTATTACAAATATCTTTACCGTCAAAATAAAATTCAAAAACCTAAGAAATCAATGAGTAATAATTTGGAATTTATTATCATCATGTTGTATTAAATATTTACGAAATAATGAGCTAAGAGATGAAATAATAGCTAACCTCTCGAAATAGATGATCAATTAAGTATGTGTTCTTGATGAAGGAATAAATGAAGAAGATGAATGAAGAAGATGAAGTCCTTGGAAGAAGATGTGTTCATGGAAGTCTATTTAGGACTTAGAATTTGTTTATGATAGAATTTGAATTTCTTTTCTTTATTTTATGGAAGAAAATACATGTTATTGAATATAATATACATATATACAATGAATAAAATAATAAAAATTTAATTATCAAATCAAACCATTAATGGCATTCCCATCAAGCATTAATTGCTCTTACAAAGGTGACCCAATGGTAATTTGGACCTTTCAAGTCAAAAAAGTGACATTTTTGAACAAATTGAGTGCACATACAAATTTTTTGTGTATTTTCAAATTTAGTGATATTTGTGAAAATCTCCCCGTAAATTAAATTCTTTCAACCAGGTGCATTTATTCATAATATATTTGACAATAGCTTAAGGGTACTAGGACAACTTGAATAAAGAATTGTTGTTATTTTAAATTAGGGTAAATCCCCTTTGCCCCTTTAAATTATAGATCATTATCTCATTTTCTCACACACATTGGCACACAACTTGGATCAGTCACCGTTGCACTTGGAAATTGGCAAATACACAAGTGTTGTCATTTTCTAATTGGACATGTCTATTGGTTGTACCTTTCTTTAGTGTCTTGTGATTATATGGTTGTTCCATTTTTTGCATTATTCGTAGTTTTTGGACCAAATTAGAACTTGGCATTTCATTGTAAATAGGTTTAGAAGCGATTTAAATTCTTAAAAATTTGGATCGTTACAATTTGATATTCCCTATTAATTTTAGTCCCTGTTAATTTTTTTTCTTATTACTTTTTAACTTCAAGTGCTAGTAAAGAAAAACCAGCATCTAGTAGAAAGTTCTAATATTTGATGGACAAACATTATTTTTTGCTTTTTCTTTCTTTAATCTCTGTTTGTTTTTTAAAATGTATGTGAAAAGGGTCAAAAACTTTTACGAACATTCCCATGTATGAAATCTACATACATGAAATATCATTATTAAAATTGTACACATATCATATTCTTAATGAAAAAATAAATATATTTATTTGTAAAGGGTTATATCAAAAATAAATAAAATTTTATTTATTTAACACCTTAAGATTTTGATGAGGCAATTTAATTAAATGTTATGTATTCAAATCTCGTATCGACTCATTTGTTAGAATTCTTTGTACATCATAATTTTGGTTGAAAAATAAATTCAGAAAATTTAAATAAATAAATCCGTTTGGTTGATTAAGCCCCTATTTGAGCCACATCCTCTAAAAATTCATTTTTTCGAATTTATTTTTAATTGCACTAGCTACAATAAAATAATTTTGCACATAAACCCAAGTCCGGATAAAGGAGGAGTGTTTTAACTTTTATAATTTAATTAATTTATAACACGTATAAATTGTATAAATTTTAATTTTTTAAGTAAAAAATGTAAATTTTACCAAAAAAAAAAAAACTCAAGCCAACTCGGTTCGCTAAGGCTCGGGCCCAAAAAAGCTCGAGTCCGAACTTTTTTTTGGGCTCGGGCTCGACTCGTTGACATAACTATCTTTTAACATATTTGCCTGGGAGGGATTGTATTTTGAGCTGCATTATTTAAAACATTCAAGTTTGTTTTGTTTTCGTATTTTGAGTTGCATTGTGGGTTTCGATAGGTTGTCGTCGATTGACGAAACTGTTGATGTTTAAGAATTCTTCCGACCTAGTTTTACGGTGTAATAAGGGTTGCCTATCATTAAAACTAAGTTCCAAGCTGCTACAATGAGGATATTGGTGAAAGAGACGACGTCAGGGCAGCTAGTTCCGTGGCGATCCTAGCACGGATCACCTGTCAAGGATAAAATTTCACCTCAATTGAACAATTCAATTCGACTTTACTTGATGAAACGATAAGCTATGAGTTAGTCTTCTTACAACATCAAAGTCGTTATCGGGTGTCTCGCTCAGCCTTGTTGAAAGGGGTGGAGAAGATAAGGATAGAGGCGTCGCAACCATCGAGAAAGTAGTCATGGAAGAAGAGGCACTCTCTGGCGCACACATAATCGAATTTTTCGTTTAGGAAATTGATTGTTTAATTTTATTGGGAATATGATGTTCCCATTCATTGCTTTTGCTCGTCTTTTGTTTTTGTTCAGAAAATTGATTGCTTAATTTTATTGGGAAGTGATGTTGGAGGAAGAGGAGGAAGGATGAGAAAGAAAATAATATTTTTCTTATTTTTAATTTTTTTAATAATTTATTTGTAATTTGTTTGTATTATTAAAAATAACTTGGGAGTATGGTTGCAATTAGTTCTTTAATTTTCTTTTCTTCCGTCTTTTTTATTTCAATAAGAAGGTATATTCGTGATTTCAGAGTTTTTTATTGAGAAATTAGATGGAAAATGGATGATAATGATTATCTTAGCGATGAAATGTTGAAATAAAGGCGAAAATTTTAAAAAAAAAAAATTACGATGTTTTGCACAATGAACTCTATACATAAGGAGAGTTTGGGTGTGTTTGAGTCACGTTATTTTGGAAGAATGTATTCTAAAATAGTAAATTGATGGAAAATGTGTGGTTGAAAAATAAGGAAACGTTATTAATGTGATAAAAAATATTATTTTATTAAAAATGTGTGATTGAAAACGAGTAGAAAAATGATAATGAGAATTCTAATACGTACCAAACAGGGACTTTGTTTTAATAACCCTGAATAAAAACTCCAACCAACACGTGATGATAATATACCCTTTAGATTCCGAATGCTAATATTCAAATTTGGTAAGTATATCATCAAGGTGAGTAGGTGACAAGTGGAAGAATCATGTATGTCAATGTGGGGGTGAATTTCATTAGTGGTCAGCAAACTTTGAGCCACTAAACTTTAATTTGGCTCAAATGGATCCTTGAACCTCAATTTAATTTTAAATAAAATCATTGTGTCACATTTTGCCACTTACCATTTTCTAAATTAAAGACAATTACTCAGTTGATAGTCATATCGAAGTTGATCTTCCAAATAATTACAACATGGCACCATTAATCTAAAATGATAAAATAAAAGTAATATCAACGTCTTTAAATTTACAATCTTACTACATGTACATTCTAATTTTCGCCTTAACTTTTAGAATTTATATTTGGTACAATTTCACTCCATTTTACACATGTAATCAAATCATCACAATCTTGTCACATCGTCCATCTGTCAACAAGGGGGTTAAACTTAATATATAAATATGTTAATTGTTAAATTAAAAGGTCATAATGCATATTTTTTTATTTTAAAACTTTTTATGAGAAAATGTAGTTGTAAGTTGACTTACTATAAAAGACATGTTGCCAATAATTATCGATTTAAGTAATTTTTATATACGTAAATTTTGAAATCAAATTGAACATTAGCTATCCAATTAGGACAATTTTGTAGAAAGTTCAGTGAAGACAAATGAAATTTGCGAGGAAACACATAATACAAACCGGACTTTGTCTTGCCATTGTCGGACTACCCGACAAGTACCTGTTTCTTCGCCTCTTTTCTGTAATATTTTATTTATTTGTGAGCAGAGGCCAGAGGGAAAAAATAACGCCGAGAATTAGGTTGGCTGGATACATTTTTCCTTCTGTAAATTACCAAAAAATTAAATAAAGGAAGGCCTTTTTTCCATCTCTTCCCGGCGATGAACTCTCTGTTATCGAATTTAGGGATTCTTCATAAAAAAATTCGCAATGGTACGCCCAATTGCTCCTTCATTTTTATTTATTTTTTGACTTGCACCTCTTTTATTATCTGTTTTAATTTGTTATTTCTGTGGGTTTGTTTTATTTTTATCTCTTGACATATTTGCCTTTGTGGGGTTTTCGTATTTTGAGCTGCATTATTTAAAACCTTCAAGTTTGTTTTGTTGAATAATTTACTTGGGGATACATTTTTCTTCTAAGTTAATTAATTCTAATTATTTTGATTTTTTTTTTTTTTTTTTTTTTGGTTAATTCAACTACAAGATTGTTGTATAATTTGTTTGAAATTTTAGGTTGGTTGTTGAATATATTGTCGTTTCTGGTGAATTGGAATTCTTCCAGTGAAATCAATTGAAATGTTGAATATCTTATTCGATGACAATGCAAGCCAACGGTTTGATTCACGTATCTTTAATAGTGCCAGTACCTGAAATTGGGGAAAATTTGAAAGATCGAGCAAGATTTTTCATGGGAAATGGAATATAATAGCTCAGAAGAAAAAGAAGTGGTTGTTGATATCGAGAGTGGGGGTGCAAGTGGAGTAGCTGATACAAGAACTGGTCCCCAATTGGGAAAGAAACAAGGGAAGAAATTGTTGAACAAGCTTACTAGTGGAGTTTTGGGCTTAAATGGATCAACTAAGGATGAGCCTAGCAGCAATCTTCGAAGGTTGGTTAAGGATTCTTATGAACCTGTACAATTGTTGATAGACAGGGGCCCTGGTGATCAACAGAATCATGAGCTTTTGCCTCTTATAGAGAAGACACATGAGAAAGAGAGACCGAAAAATGGAAAGTCTAAGAAGGCGGCTGCGAAGCCTCCACGACCTCCTAAAGGTCCATCCTTGTATGCTGCTGACATGAAGTTGGTTAGAGATATTTCTGAGCATGCCACTAAGAAGCATGAGAGGATTGAAAGAATGAAAGCGTTAAAGAAGAGGAAAGCAGCCAAAAAATCATCACCATCTTCCACCAGTACCATATCTGCAATGATCATTACAATCCTTTTTTTCCTTGTGATAATCTTTCAAGGTATTATCATCATGCTCTTTCTCCTTGCTATTTTTCATACCATCTGTTTTGTATCCATGTCCTCCACCATGGTAATTTATCAGATATGTGGATCTAGTAATTTCTAGAATAACCTGTTTTCCAGACTGGTTTTTATTAGGAGTTCTTCAAATTTGGTCGCTTACTTATTAGATATCCATTGATGCTTTTAAGGAAGTTGTGACTTTAATTTATAATTATGATATCTAAAGTAATAGCTAGATTATATATGCTTTTGATTTTTACCTTTGTTTGATATAACTTTTATCAACTTTTCAATTGGTCTTCAATTTTAACAACACATTTAATTGGCCCATGTTTTTTTATCAACTTTTCTCAATCACTTATTTTATTAAATTTTATCAAAATCTGCTAAACTTTTATCTAAAGCTTTGTGATTAAGCCCCCTTAACTTGTTTTTACAATTTAGGGAGCTTGGTTCAATCAACAGCTGTTGTATTAGCTGATATGGATGCGAGGATAATGCCAGTTAAAGTACTTTTTCACGTGAATGCTTAAATTTAAGAGGTCACATTATTTGAGATCGTCATAAAGGAGAAAATGAAGAAGATGCAACACATAACACCTGAGTAGGTTGGAGAAAATGGATATTTTATATGGGTTATTAAACGCAAATTGTTGATAAGATTTACATAGTAGAAGTGGAGATTTCAAGACGGAAGAAATAAGATTTTTATAGATCTTTTCTAAATTAATAAAATCTGAAACTACTTCTGGCTGATCTTCTAACTCTTAACTCTTCTTCTAAATCTTTAGAGTCTTCTAAAAGGTTCTTTTTTACATTCTCCTGGAATTTTACACTTACAGTCTTTGTAGATTTCTAACTCTTTTCCATGCTTATTTTTTATTTTGTCTTTTAAGGGTCCCACCATGCTTCTCTGCAAACTCTTATGTGGTTGGTCTTATGTGTAATTGTACTGGTGCAAATAATGTCTCTTTATGAAAATGTATAAAGTCTCTACTTATTACTACACTACCATTTGTCCTAATAAAAATGAAAGTCCTAAAAGCATGTCTGATCCTATATCTAAGGGTCTTACATGTGTTTCTTCTGGCATAGGGTATACCTGACTATAATCTCTGCAATTTGTTAAAAAACTAATTGTGTCGTCTTGTCTAATAATTTCTGTGCAAGTATGTAACTTTCCATCTACTTGTTGTGCTGTAACAGGCTTTTTAGTCTTTACAATATATTCTTTTGGAATTAAATTCTTGTTAATGATGCAATTTGTGCATCCTGAGTCTACTATGGCCTGTCATGTTATGATAAAGTCTTTTATCTGAATCTTTACTCCTATTTTAATGGTATTAATATGTCTATTTCTATTACATACTACTGGACATGTGTCTGGAAGATATTCTTTATCCATATATGTCTTGTGTTCTTCTATAGGTTCATGTTCTATTTCTAAAGGTCTCTTGTGTGAATAATTTTGGCTGAATAATTTTCCATTAAAGATGCCTACAATTTATAGTTACAAATAATCTAAATATGGTAATTCTATTTACGATTCAAATATATATATATATGTGTGTGTGCGCGCGCGCGCGCAAGAATATCCTCATAATTTTGGGCGTAATCTTCTTCAATCTATGTAATCTTCTTTTCTTCAATCTTGTTAACACCCCTCCTCAAATTGATGTTGGACGATTGAGAAGCATCAATTTGCTCACAAGAAACTGATGTCGTTGTCGAGTCATCGCCTTGGTAAATATGCCAACAGTCTGAACATTAGATGTGATATGTGGAAGAGTAATAAAATGACCATCATAAGTCTCACGTATAGAGTGACAATCTACTTCAATGTGCTTAGTGCGCTCATGAAACACGGGATTAGCAGCAATCTGAATGACACTAGTGTTGTCAGCATGAAGAGGAGTAAGCTTAAGTTGAGGACAACCAAGTTTCGCTAGAAGATCCCGAAGCCAAACAATCTCAGAGTAGGCAGAAGACATATCACAATACTCAGACTCAGTGAAAGATTTAGATACATGATCTTGCTTTTTACTTCGCCACGAAATGAGCACATTCCCAATAAACATGCACCAACTTGTAATTGAGCGACGAGTATCTACACATCCGGCCCAATCAGCATCACTATAACCAATTAGCTCAATAGGAGAATTGGCAGGAAAGAAAAGGCCCTTATTAGGTGTACCTAGTAAGTATCAAATAATACGACAAACTGCAGCCAAATGGAGGTATCATGGAGCATGCATAAATTGACAAACTTGTTGGACAGCATAAGAGATATCTGGTCGTGTAATAGTGAGGTAATTTAAACTACCCACCAATTGACGATATAAAGAAGGGTAAAGAAGATCACCCTCCTCGTTGCGATATTTCACATTCACCTCCAAAGGGGTATCAACATATCTACTATCCTGAAGCCCAACTAAGTTAATCAACTCCTCTGTATACTTATGTTGATGGGTGATTCCCGACTGGACTCGAATGCACCTCAAATCCTAAGAAATATTGTAAAGGATCCAAATCCTTCATATGAAATGACTCCTTAAGTCAATCTTGAAGGTTAGATTTCAATTTTAGAGTCAATTCCTGTAATAACTAACATCCACGTAAACAAGAAACACCATACCCGCCTTAGTGTTGGAGATAAAGAGAGATGAATCATATTGACTCTGAGTAAACGAGAAACCAAGGAGAGTGGAGCGAAATTTGTCAAACCAAGCGCGAGGAGCTTGTTTCAACCCATAAAGGGAGCGCTTTAACTTACAAACAACGGAAGATGGCAAGAAGAGAGCCACAGGTGGTGTCACATAAATTTCTTCCTTAATTTCACCATGTAAGAAAGCATTCTTAACGTTCATCTGTCGCAAAGACCATCCTTTGGAGGCATCTATAGCAATAATGGTACGAATTGTTGTCATTTTGGCAACAGAAGCAAATGTCTCATTATAATCTATACCATATTCTTGACGATTACCGAGAGCTACCAATCAAGCTTTATAGCGATCTAGTGATCTATCCGAGCGGAGCTTAACAAAATATACCCATTTACATCCAATAGGTTTGATGCCAGGAGGGTAAGGAACAATATTCCATGTGTGATTCTCTTGAAGAGCTTGAAGTTCCTCTTGTATAGCTTTCTCCCAACAGGGTTGGGTAACAGCCTGAGAATAAGAAGTAGGAACTGTGAATTAAGATAAAGTTGCAGAGAAACCATATCAATGTTTTGACCTTTTTGATTGAATATTTGGGAATCAAATTAACCAACAAAACATAAACGAATGTTGACCCTTTTGATTGAATATTTGAGAATCTCACCCGAGTGTTTTGAACGACACGAATGATTCTTGATAAGTTCGCAAATTGTCCAACGACGAACAATGGATAGAAAGCGAATTTGCCTCACAAAATAATTCTCAATAATATGTTGTTTCCATGAAGAATGAAAATCTTATTTATACTAGCCCTAAAATCAAGCTAAAACCATGCATAATGTTCCCAAGATTATAAAATTATGGTAAGAGTATAATACCATTGCAATTAGGAAATCCGTGAAAAAGGAAAAATATTGCCTCGCTTTTGGCCTATGCGACCCGCATGGTAGAATTGGATGCGGTTGCATGGTTCATCTGAAATGCTCCTGGAACTCCCTGCACTATTCTATGTGGCCACATGGTAGTAAATTTGAATCCCCTTTTTTTGTGCAGAATTTTGTGCCGTTTCCGGAATGTATTCATGGACGGAAATTCGACACCCGAGCTGAAAGTTATGCACGTTTTCATCCACGCTGCTCGTTCGTTACTTGAACCAAGTTGATCTATTTTGGTTTCTTCTTCCGAGCCCAACATGAAACTTGTTTCTTGACTTGTTAACTTCGACATTTTGTCCATCGTAACTTGAGCAAGCAATTTCATCACCTCTTTCACCCGCTTTACCCTCGAACGTGTTATCGGACCTCCTTTGATAATCAACGGGTCTTTCCCAGGACTTGACTTTGACCCACTTGGCTCCGTGCTCATATCGGGGTAATTAAGTCCTTTTTGCTAACGACACATTTTGGCTCTTAAGAATACTTGCTTAGACTCCTAGACTCGCTTGTGATCCTTTATAAATATATATTGTCAACACTTACTGGAGAGTATATATGCTGGCATGATCAGTGACTCCGTTAATTGACCGAAGGAATAGACTCCACTTGGAATTTTTCGTAAATTCATTTGGCCAGATCTTGATGTATTCCGAATCTTAATATGTAATTTTATCCCAGAAGTATGTGAATTGGCGTTTGTATTTATAAGCAAATGTAAATATTTCTTTCCAGGTATTTAATATTACATTAGAATCCCCGAACTCGTATAAAAATGTTCCGGATAGATATTGATGGTGCTGACATTTGTAAATATATTTGGAAATAGACAACCTACTCTTTCAAAGGATTAAAGCATTGAAATTCCCATAGCTTAAGGTGTTGATTCCTTGTTTTGCAGGACTTGGTTCCACAAAAAGTTTAACAGAGACATCGTTGGTTGCTCACGAGCCAGGAATAGATACAAAAAGCTTGATTTCTGTTGAGTTTTATAACCATACGTTTTCAACTGCTGGCGGTCGGGCCTAGTTCAGAATCTCAAGTGCATTCTCTTTCTCTTCCCTTATAACATTTTTTTTTTTCCCTAAATAATTTGGATTCATGGATGCTGATTTGGAAAACAGGTCCCCTGTCCAGGACTCAGGTCCTCTGGATAGAATTGTTGGGTAACACTTGCTATTTGCTTCACTCTTGAACAATGAGATACTGTTTTGTTGCGGAAGTAAATATGTAGAAATTGCAACACTTGGATTCATTTGTACGATGATTTGTAATTTATTTAGGTGAAAGATTACTTTCTCGGAAAAAGAAACAAAAATGATAATTTAAATTTGTTGCTAATAGGCGCACCTCATCTGCGCTTAAATTGTGAACTTAGACGAACATTAATCTTGGACCATATGGTTGTTGATTGGGTTGTAAATAGAAATTAAGTTGGATTTTCATTATGAAAAAGGTATGATGATGAATGTATTCCTATTTATGCGCATGTTATGATTAATTGTCAATGCCATATTATACTCAGATTACCGTTGGACCTCCAAAAATGTGCCAATAGAAAATTCTGGCCATATTTCTTCCAAGTAGATGTCATCTGTACATTCGAACACCCCATTAGGAGACAAAGGAGTTGAGAAAAATGTTCGGCTACCGTTCGAACTTTGACGGTCATGTGTAAGCTACTTAATTTATAGGTACAAAAATAATCCCCCAAGTTTCAGTCATATATTTATATGCGGGTTGACTTATATAAGTTGTCAATTAGGAGGGCTTATGAATTGTCTTGAAAATATGAGCCGCCCCATTTATAGTTACAAAAATAATCCCTCAAGTTTGAGTTGTTCTATGCGGGTTGAACTTGAAAATATAAGTTGTCAATTAGGAGGGCTTACGAATTGCCTCGAAAATATGAGCCGCCCCAATAAGTGATGGTTTACGAATTGCCTCGAGAATATAAGTTGTTTCAATAAATGAGGACTTACGAATTGTCTCGAAATATTTGTACTAGCATGAATAAGTGATGACTTACATATTGTCTCGAAATGTGTCACATATAATTTATCAAAATTTTGACAGCGTCTCATCTTTAATATGGACTAAATCAACCTAGAATACAATATAATATTTCCACTGCAAATATACGAAATGAATTGGGATTCATTTGCTCCTCCAAATAAAGTAAAATGATGATCAGATTTCTTCGATATATAATATGTAGAGAACCTATCATATATCATACTCATATGCTTACACAACATAGTGTAATAGTATTGCTATAGTAAAGCAAGTTACAAATACATGAGCAAATCATCATATAGCTCAAGTTTTAGTACCTTTAATTTTGAAGCAATATGAGACACTTTCATATGTACTCCTGAATATTTCATTTACTTTTATACCTTAGTGAAACTAAGTTCATCAAAAGTGTACTAGCTTTAAGCCTTATCGCTATTTGCAAAGCATTTTTTTCAATCTTATCAAGAATTCCTTGACAGTAGTTACCTTTATCGGACACAGCGCCCCTGAATGATTTTGGAATACCACGCTTCATGATTATAAGACTCATGCGGCTTGAACGATCTCACTTATCAAAGTCCCTTTTTTTAATCAGCGGAACTTTTATCCATAAGTGCAGCGGGTTATTCAGTTTTTAACGCAATGTCTAACTTCACGCAGCCAAGAACGATCTTAACGTTCTTTTTCCAGTCCTTATAGTTGGTTCCATTTAGCATGAGAATAGAGTTGATGTTTGCAGATATTGTAGAAATAGAAGAGTTAACAATATGTTCACACTAGAATCCATATTAAACAATTAATTAATTCAAATAATGGCAAACTCCATCACAAGAGACCGAACACAACATTGATATTTAGTTCTTGGACAGAAATACCGACTTATAAGTAGTACTCTTGGTGTAATAATCAAATATTGACAATAAATTTGTCAAACAATAAACCTATCTTTATCTTTGGACCGATTTATTGTTCACATAAAACAAAATCTTATAATTGTCACATATTTGTTATCATAGGTGTGCATGTAATTCGATCAAATATTTACTTTCCTTTGAGTCGATAAATATCCTCATGAATTACAAATACACTATATTCATAATATTCCAAATAAATTAATCTAGACAAGAGATGTTACTTTGGTAACACGTTGCTTCAATTAAGTTATTTAGGAAAATTAGTAATTCAAAAGAAATTTTTTTAATACCAAATTTGAATTTGAATTGTTAATTCATACTTCCTTTAGTTTTGAAACTTTAGGTGCCTAAGTGTTAATAATTAAAAACTTTACGGATCAAAAATTAATTATCCAAAACTTTAGGGGTCAATTTAACCCAATTATGAACTTTTAGGGGCTTAATTATAAAATTCAAAACTTTAATAGCCCAATTTTAATTAATTTTCAAAATTTATGGACTGAATTATTTGACATGGTAATCTTGGAAATTACCAAGAAAATTAATTAATGCGGAATATACCTTGATCCATTGATTTGTATCTTGAATAATGAATCTTGAAACTTGAATTTGGATCTTTAAATCTTGATTTCTTGTTCTTCAATTTAATTGCTCCAAATCTTCTTTTTGATTCTTGATTGTAGGTTTATGGATCTTCCTCTTGAATATGATTTCTCTTGTATTCTTGTATTGATGGGATGACATAAAGAATAGGAAAATTACATATGAATTGAGAATCATAACACTATATATAGTTTCCATATGTATTTAGTCAATCGTCAAATACAAACCCTAATGGATCCGGTCTCTACACATACATTCTGGACCACACTTTATTTAGATGTCTAAAGCCCAAAGCCCAATTACTTAATTCTTTATTAGATTACTTTAATTTTGGACTCAACTTTAAGATAGTCTTTATACACAATTAGTTACATATGTCGGCTTACATGACAAATTAAATAATTTCCTAATATCTCCAACCCCCAATGGCCAATGAGATCGACTGCTAGAATGTTGGATTAAACTGATCAATAGTATATAACAGCATAGACTTGTATCCTAAACAAAGTAGATAAAAGGAGAGTGCAATAATATCATATGATGACATAATCATAAACATTCTGGATAGTGAGTTTTCTAGTAATAATCACATTGATCAATCTCATAAAAGATGAAAATCCTTGGCAGAAAATAAAAAAAGAAATGTAAAAGAGAGAGTATAAAAATCTTTCATGTTTATTCTTTGAACTGCTTATGAAGTGCACTACAATTAAATGGCCTTTAGCAATACACAACAAACAATGTTCGTTAATCGAGTGTTGTTAAAGGGTCTATCGCAACATTCTAACAAGTTTATGTTGTCATTGGTTAATATAATCGAGATTTGACAATATTTTTTTAAATGCATGTTGCAAATGACTCCTTTTGCAACATTCATTGACTGTTGCAAAAAGTTTACATATTTTACATTTTTGCAATGTTCATTATTGTTAAAATCTTATCCTATAACAACATATCCTGCATGTTGTTGATCAATTAATACACGGCACTTTTACAGCGTTCGTTGCTTGTTGTGGATGCTCTTTAGCAATGTTCGTTACTTCTTGTTAAAACCTTTTGCAATAATCATATTTAGCAACGTTTGGTGCCATGTCTGAAACTATTAATATTAATTTTTTATAACATTCATTCGCCGTGGTGTAAAATCTCTATATTCTTTTTTTTTCGTTCTTTCTTTCTCCCCTTTTCTCTTTTCTCTTTTCCCTCAAACCCCTCTTCCATTTTCTTATGGTCTTCATTTTCTTAGGGAGTGTATTCAATTGAGACTTTTGAAAATTTTGATGGACTTTTTTAAATGATAACTTATGTGAATTTCGTGAATTTCTTTAGAGATTTGTATGAAATTAGTGGAAATCTCTTGTAAACTTTTATAGACTTTCTTTTTAAAAATTTTAGCCCTGGATATAATGGAAAAATATTGTAAAAAGAATTAAAATTTAAGACCTTAATTACATAAATAATAATTATACATATAAAAAATAAATATAATATACCTTTAAAGAATAAATAAAAAACATATATTTAAATTTAATTATAAATTAGTCTATTTAAAATTTTATAATTTAATTAAAAATAGATATTTTTTTAGAAAAAATGAATGAAAAAAAAAGAAAAAAATTATAAGAATACAATTTAATTGTTTTATAGAAAATAGAAATAAAAAATAAGAAAGAGAAAAAGAAAAATAGAAACAAATAAACTTTAATCAAAACTCTAATGTGGAAAAATGAAAGAGAAACATTGAAAAAAAATGCATATTAAATCCTTTTTTTTAAAGTCCCCCAAAATCTTTGATTAATGAGATACACATTTTGAGATTTTATTTTAATACTTTTTGCTTAAAAGTTAGTACCACGACAATTTTTATAAAAGTCTCATAAAAGTTTGAATAGTTCAGGACTTATAGAGACTTTTAAAAAGTTTTAATTGAATACAACTTAACTTTTAGAGATTTTTTTAAAAGTTTATAAAAGTCATAGTTGAATAAATCAATACTTTTAGAGAGTCTACAAAACTCTAAATTGAATACATATAAATTTTTAAATCCCAAAATATCATTAGAAGTCATTAAGTGGGGTGTCTTCAATTGAGACTTTTAATGACTTTTGGAGAATTAAAAAGTTTAGGTGTATTTAATTGATACTTTTAAAGATTTTCTAAAAGTTTAGGTATATTCAATAGAGACTTTTATATGCTTTTAAAAAATCTCTAAAAGTCACGGGGTGTTCAATTGAAACTTTTTGAAAATCTCTATAAGTTATAAGGTATTCAATTGATAATTACTTTTAGGGAATTTATAATTTACTAGACTTTTGGAAACTTTTTGGTAGAAAATATAAATAAAAAATGTCAAAACAAATCTCCCATCTACCATGAGATTTCTCAAGAGCCGACCATTCTCTTCTCTTTCACATTAGGGTTTTCTCCTTCTCTTCCTATCTGGTAAATTTTTTGAATCATTGCCTTGAGTAACTCATGTCATTTGCAAGTATTTCCTTTTCCCTTCAAGCATGTTATTGATTTCTCTCTCTACAAGATTATGTGTATGCAAAAAACCATGGTTTTGTTTTCTTGAAAGTGGGCATTAGATCTATCCATATTGCTTGTTTTCTGGTGTTTATTTCAACTACCACTAATATTTATTTATTTATTTCTTATGCACGAGTCAGCTTATTCGTTTAACACTGTTATGCTTCGATTGTTGGTCTCCCTTGTAATTCATTACAATCAACTAATTTCACCAATTAAAATTCACGAATTATTTCAAGTCAATAATCTTCAAATGTATAAAGAAAACTGATAAATCATATATTCATGAAAATAGATCTTTAACAGTAATTGCCAACTCCATACTAGCCCGTTGCTGATCAATTGCAGTGCATAGAGTGACTACACTAATCAGCCATCCAAATAAATTTAAACAGATATAATGTTCCTCTCCTCACTTCATCAAGGAAAAGGAATTCGTATATATCAACAAAATTGAAAAAAAACAAAAAAACAAAAAAAACTTAACCCAAATATCAATTAGCGAAAACTAGAAACATATAGCTAATAAATCCGAACCCAAATATCAATTAGCGAAAACTAGAAACATATAGCTAATAAATCCGAGAGTAGAAACTATGTAAGAATAACCCTATATTTTTCATTGTAATTTTTATGTTAATTTCAGTTGTTTACATTTTAGTCCATCTTTGTCATTCATAGTTTGTTTTCATTTTAATACATTGCATGTACAATATGATAGTAGTATTAATGGAAGATTCAACACAAGGATATGACAATGTTCAAGGAAAAGGTATCGAGATATATGAGAAATGGACATGGGAAGAGAGCAATAACCTGCTAAAACTCATGGTAGATGCTTCCACTCGTGGTTGGCGTGTTGAGCAAGATAACTGTAGAAAAACATATACTCCCTTTCTTAACCAAAAGCTTGGGATTGAAAAGACTTATGCCCAATATAAAAGTCGTGCGAAATGGTTTAAAAAATAGTACAAGTATTCTAAGTTTATGTGCAACTCTGGGTTTGGATGGGATCACGTGACGAAGAAATTCACTGCTAGTGAAATATGAGACGATTACTTTTTGGTAAGCTTATCTTATTACTTGATTTAAAATATATAAAATCTAAGCTATTGGTTAGTTATGTTTATGTTTCATACGACTTAGAATATTTTTTATTTAATAGTCTCATCCCGAAGATAAAAGTTACTGCACGGACACTTTTGCGGACTATGAAGATTTGAGAATTACAGTTGGAAGTGGAACAACTGTCAAGGCACGCTCAATTGCACTAGGGGATGATACTGATGCAAGAACATTGTATACATAAGAAAGAAGAGCGAGTGACGACTTAATATGTGACTTCATGTATGATCCTGATACTAAAGCACTTATACCATCTGATAAACAAGATCCTATAAGTTTAGAGGTTTCCCCATCAAATCAAAAACGAAGTAGAACTGAATCGATGTTATAGACAAACTTGCTTGTACAGTTGACAAGGTCGCTTGAGCTATTGAATCAATTGACACTAGACAACATAATTGTTGGGACATTATCAAGGAGATCCCAAACTTGGATGATGATGATAATCGTTTCATGGCCCTTGATTTGCTCAATACTAAGCTTGTGTTTGAATCTCATTTTAATGAGAATAGAATTTTTGAAATAGTGATTGATGGGAGAATGTGTGGTGGAAAAGTAATTAAAAGTTTTAGATTTGTGTGTAATATTATTTTATTTAGAGAATATGTGGTTGAAAGGAAGAAATAAAAGAACGAGAAAAAAGGGTGTCAAACAGGGGCTAAAGCAACTAAGCCTGAGTTCTTGAGCATGACACCAGAAAAAATGTTCTAAATGGATAATATTTAAATTAAAATGAGGCATTTTTTGGACATGATCAATAGTAAATTTTAATGTTTTGGCTTGTTAATTTGCTATTTATGGATTTTGTAACGTTGATTATAGTATTGAATTCTACCTTTTTTGAGTTATTTATTGATTGTGTTTTTTAATAGTATTTAATTTTTGTTCATTCTATTTTTAGGTACTTCCATATATATAATGTCTAATCATAAAATACATGAAGATCATGAAATAGAGATGGATGAGATTGAAGAAGATGAGAATGAGGAAACATTATATGAAACCATTAGGTATTCATGGACGGGAATTCAAGCAATTCTCTACGCAATAAATGATTATATAAATAATGTGATGTGAACGTATTAAACATTCACTAACTAGGTGACCGAAAACTAGATACAATTATGACTATATACATAAAATATTAAAGGAGGATCCAGAAAACTTTCAACAAGTTTATAGAATGTATCCGGATATATTTCTAAAATTAAGCAATATCATTAGAGAAAAAGCACCCTTACGGGATACTAGGTATATTTGTATTGAAGAAATACTTGCAACATTCATATTCATTGTTGGACAAAATACTTGATATTGCTTGATTCGTCAAAATTTGGTTGATCGCATTTCACTATCGTCGAAGTTTCAACAAGATTTTACAGACCTTAAACCAATTTGCGATAGATATGATGGTCAAACTCAGATCCACCGTGGTAGAAAAACAAGGGAAAGTACAAGATTTTACCCTTACTTTAAAGTAAGTGATGAAATAATATGAATTATAATTTTTGTTTTTGTTATCATTAGTTGTTTGTATTGTTTTATTATTTTAGGATTTTATTGGTGTTACTGATGGTACTCATATTCCAGCATTGGTAACTGGACGTGATACAAGCAGTTATAGAAATCGTAATGGAACAATTTCATAGAAAGTTTTGGCCACTTGTAACATTGATTTGAAGTTTACATATGTGCTTAGTGGTTGAGAGGGATCAATACATGATTCTAAGGTGTTGAGTCATGCTATAACAAGGAGAAATAGATTTAATGTGCCACCATGTATGACTTTATTATTTCATTTTTTTCCTTTTATCTTATTGTATGATAATTATACATATTATAAGTCATGTGCTAATTTTACAAGTATTTTATGTTCAGGTAAATATTTTTTGGGAGATTGTGAATTTTCAAATCGGTGTCAATTCTTAACTCCTTATCGAGGCGTTCATTATCAACTTTAAAATTTTGTTGGTCAATGTCATGGCCCTTAAAATACAAAAGAGTTGTTTAATCTTCGCCATGCTTCCTTGAGGAATGTAGTTAAGAAGATAATTGGTATATTTAAATCACGATTTACAATTTTCAAAATTGCTCCTCCATTTCCATATCGTACACAAGCGGAGCTCATATTAGCTTGTGTACATGGATATACCCGTGTTTCGCGCCAACTTCAAAATTTGAGCTCCTAAGTCATAGCAGGCAATCAAGCTTTTCATTTATAAGAGTCTTACAGAACTAAATTTCCAGTTTCCATACACAAGGCCTAATATATAAAGTATTACCCAGATAAGTAATAATACATATTCAATCACAGATTCAATTTATAAAATCCATAGCTAATATATGCAGATTTATACAATCCCAGTTCAAAGAACACTAAATTAAGTCCAACCCCAATCCTTAATCATCCATACTCAATCACAATAAAATATTAAGCATCCATTTTTCTTGCTTGATTAATTTATGCTTAAACTTCAAAAGCATTGGTAATCACTAATCAGTAAAGTGTAATCTGCCCGTGGTCTGTGGTTGTGGAGATTGGAGAACTATATTGCACAGCATGACAACAATACAGCCAATACAAGTAATTATTTGGACAAAGGAATTTATAATTGTAGGATTCAAGTCAAAATTTAGGTATTTCAGAATCTTGGCAATTTAACTATCCCATTATATAATCAGAATCTGCTTCGGCCTAATCTACTCCATTTGGCCTATCATTATACAATCATATTGCATCTGATTGTCCTAATTTTAAAATTATTACCCTTATAGAAGAAGATGAATGTGAGGTTGAAGACTTGGTAGAGCCGCATATGATGAGGAAGTAGAAAAAAAGGAAGTAATCTAGACCGATCATGGGAAATCTTTGGTGGCCTATAGATGTTTGAGTGCAACACATGTAGAAGATGTTTGGCTTTGTAATAATATCTTCCACATGAGGTGTACATCCTATGGCTTGGTTTGTAACGTGATCATTGATGGGGGAAGCTGTGATAATGTCAATGTAGCATCAATAGTGGAGAAATTGAAGTTTTGAACAGATGATCATCCTCAACCATACAATCTTTCTTGCCTTCACAAGGGTAATGAAATAATAGTTCTCAAGCATTTTCCAATTTTTTATTGGCATGAAATATTCCGATGAATTATATTGTGATGTTAAACACGTATTCCTTTGTCAAAGATGGGGGTGAAGGTTGTGTTAGGACCTACTAAAATAGAGAAAAAGTCTCAAACCTTTAAGAGGAGAGGGAAATAATTTCTTGTCCAAAACTCAAGTACAAAAGAATGTAGAAGAATCTAGTGAGACCTATATTCTTGTTGTTCTAGAGGAAAATGAGGAGAATACTGAGTTGCCTCCTATGATAGATAATTTACTCCATGAATTTTTCTAACATAATAACTAATGAAATTCCATCTGAACTACTGCCACCCACTACGCCAAAAATGATCATTTGCTACCCATAAATGGCAACATTCGTTAGTTAAATGTTGCTAAAAGAGTCATCGCAACATTCTAATACGTGAATGTTACAACTTCTTAACAAAATTGAGTTTTGACAACATGAAAAGAGCTTTTTGTAACTTTTTTAAACGTTGTGAAAAATGTTTCGCAATTTTTTTTATTTTTTCTAATTGTTTTGCAACGTTTTAAAAAGAAAAAGTCCCAACCCCTCCAAATCGTCAAAAAAAAAAAGGTGAAGTCTTGGTAAATTCCTAATTCTCTCCACTAAGGGGAGATTTTTGCCCCAAAACCACAACTATGAGCTCTTTTTCCGACAACCCTGTAGCGACCGCGATATAAATTAGTTTTCTCGAAAAACGTGTCGCTAAAACGTTAACCCTAATTTTTAGAAAAGCGCGTTCGTCTAGCCGTTGTAAAAATTGAATTCAAATGTATTCGATCGAATCCGATCCCGAATAATAATTTTATTATCAATTTCGAATTATTTTATTTAAATCCAATTTTTATTGATTTCAAGTCCAATTACATAAGCCCCTCCCGTCGACTTCTCTCTCTCTGAACGAGAGAGAGAGTTCTTTTATTTTTGTTTTTGATTTTAGGTTAGTTTAGTTTTGTTTGATTTAGTTAGTATATATTTGGTTATTTTAATTTTAGAAATTGTTAATTTAAGCCCCAAAGTTTTTAAGTTCTTTCAATTCAGTCCCTTATTTATATAAGTCATTATTTTAGTTATTTAATTTTATTTTCAGCTTTATTATCATTACTGTTTAGTCCCTAATTTATATAAGTTATTATTTCAGCCATTTAATTTTATTTACAGCTTTTATATATTTACAGTTTAGTCCTTAACCTATTAAAAGTTATTATTTCAGTTTTCAGCTTTTATTTTCAGCTTTAGTATATTTACAGCTTAGTCATTAAACTATTAAAAGTTATTATTTCAGTTTTTAACTTTTATTTCCAGCTTTATTATAATTACAGATTAGTCCCTAAACTTATGAAAGTTATTATTTTAGCCCTTAAAGTTTTATTTTCAGATTTAATAAATTTCCGATTTAGCCCTAAACTTTATTTTATCATTCTAGGTCATTTATTTAAATTTCAATAATTTTCAATTAAGTCCTTAAACTTAATTTCAACACTTTAAAACTTTAAAGTTCGAAATACTAATTCAAACTTATTTTCTATTGGCTAGACGAAACGTACGGACAATTAAGAGATTGAAGTTACTTCTCGCACTATTTTCACGAAACTCGAGATTTTGAGGTAGACTCGCCACCATTAATTAGTTTAAATTATAATTGCATGCTTTATGTGAATTACGTGATTTATATGATTTATATGAGAATTTATCATATGAGATATATGATATTGTTATGCTTGCCATAACTTATATGCTTAATTGCATGAGAAAGAAGAGAATCCCTTATGGGATAAGAAGAGAATCCCTTATGGGATAAGACGAGAATGTTATGCATAACTTATGTGCCTCATCAGCACAAGAAAGAAAGAGTACCCACATCCCATGTTTTTAAAGAGCCTATGATTTTCAAGAAAATGAACCAAAGATGATATCACAATGTATATTGCATAAGTGTGTATTCAATTATTCTGTAAATTAATTATCGGCGATGAGTCTACTGAGTATTTCTTCGAAATACTCACTCTGCTATTTTTAACAATATTTGCAGACTTCGGAGGCGATCGTGATTGATCCGGCAGTGGTGGCATAGAAAATTTGACTATCAAGATTATTATCTCTTTGAAGTTTTTTGTATTCGAATATTGATAACATTTTGACGTTTTCCGCTATTTCTAAAATATGATATTTAAATTTTAAATTTCTATGAATTTTACTTGTCGATACAGTTTGTCAATTACAAATGTGATTTCAAAATTAGGTTATTTCCGCGAAAATTGATTTTGAAATTAGGGCAAAAGAAAATGACGTGGCAATCCGGGTTAACAGAACTCGGGGCGCTACAGCTTGGTATCAGAGCCGGTCTGCGTTTCTGTAGACTGGCAAATTTTCAAAAAAAAAAAGAGAGAAAATTTTCAAAGAGATTTTTCTTATTATTACTATTATTACTGAAAGTTGCCACTGCCATCATTCGATCTGCCGACTCCGAAGGTAAAAGAAGTTTATGAAGTTTAATGTTATTTTATTCGGATACATGTTTTACGATTTACGAGATTTAGAAGAAGAGAAAGAAATGTATCCGGATTAGAAAGAAAGAAAGAAAGAAAGACGAGTTTGTGCATAATTTACAAGAATTTTTAAATTTTTACGTCCTCGTAATTTTAACTAAGAAAGACAATAACCCCGCATAATTGGACTTTGCATAATTGATTTAGGACATGGCACCCATACGTAGAAATGCACCAAGTGACGCGGAACAAGCCGCAAGAGATTACGATCGATTCAGGCCCGAACTCGATTGGACTATAGCCCAACACATAGAGCAACTAAACATCGTACGCGATCGGGCCATACAGCATGGCTATGTGACTAATGATCGTCGATCGATCCACCTTTTACATATACATAGATACATTGGTGTCACCTAATGTAGAGGTGGAATATGACACCTTTTGCGCGAGATTTGTGGCATACTGGCCCATGTATTTTGAGTACCGCTTTGGGGTTGCACCCGAAGGGGAGCCAGAACCCGAACCAATGCCCGGGCCCGAACTTGGGCAAGGAGATGGGCTAGTACCCGGGGATGAACTCGAGGAAAACCCCGAGGAAGACCCGGAAGAGGACGCTGATCCGGCACTCGAAGAATTCTCCGACGCCGAATCATGTGTAACCGAAGGAGAATAGAGTGATAGAATCTAGAGTAGGCTTGACATTTTATGTTCGACATACATGCCTTCCTACTTATGTACCATCATTAAGAGAAGTTGAGTTATGAATGAGATGATGTTTAGTTTCCAATTTCCAATCAGTAGAAAGACACGGACCAGAAAAGAGAATGGAAAGCAAGAGTATTTGCTATGGATGCAATCGAGGATTCTGATATGATAACAGCTATACTATCTATTTCTGGTATACATGTATATGTCCTGAAAGACTCGGGAGCCACACATTCATTTATATCAGATGTATGCTTAGAAAGACTGAACCTGATAGGAGTAGAGACTGGTAGTACTCTCGAGGTTAGTTTGCCGTCGGAAGCACTATCGACACTAATAAGATTGCCAAGGCCGTACAAATAGATTTTGACGGTCAAGTTTTAGAGGCAGACTTGAATATTATTCGAATGAAAGATTTTGATATTATTCTGGGTATGGATTGGCTCAGTGCCAATCGTGCCGCAATTATGTGCCACGAGAAAGAAGTCATTTTTCGCAAGGACGGTGAAGAAGTATTCAGGTTTTACGGGACGAGAATCAAGTCACTTCCTCGCCTTATCTCCGCCTTACAAGCCAAGAAGTTTTTAGCCAAGGACGATTGTCAAGGCTTTTTGGTTAGTTTGCAAGACAAGCCCGTAGAGGAGATTACCCTGGAATCAGTGCCAATAGTATGTGAGTACGGCGATGTTTTTCCAGATGATCTACCCGGTACTCCGCCGGATAGACAAGTGGAATTTTCTATCGACTTGGTACCAGGAGCAGCCCCTGTTTCCAAGGCTCCGTACCGTATGGCGCCAAAGGAATTGCAAGAACTGAAAGTGCAATTGGAAGAATTGCTAGATAAGGGTTTCATCAGACCAAGTGTATCTCCATGGGGAGCACCCGTTCTGTTTGTAAAGAAGAAGGATGAAAGTATGAGGATGTGCATCGATTATCGAGAACTTAACAAGTTGACAATAAAGAATAGGTATCCTCTCCCCAGGATCGAGGACTTATTCGATCAGTTGAAAGGCAAAGCGATTTTCTCCAAGATCGACTTGAGATCTGGTTACCATCAGTTAAAGGTTTCGCCAACGGACGTACCAAAGACAGCGTTCAGGACACGATATGGACATTACGAGTTCGTAGTGATGCCTTTCGGACTCACGAACGCACCGGCGATATTTATGGATTTGATGAACAGAGTTTTCCATTCGTATCTCGATAAATTCGTCATTATTTTTATCGATGACATACTGATCTACTCTAGAGATTCGACACAGCATGAAGAACATTTGAGAATAGTATTGGAAACGCTGAGAGCAGAAAAGTTGTATGCCAAATTCAAGAAGTGTGAATTTTGGCTTGAGAGAGTAGGTTTCTTGGGTCACGTTGTTACAGCTAAGGGCATCGAAGTTGATCCTTCTAAAGTGGAAACTGTAACGAATTGGCCGACACCTGCAAATGTTGGAGATGTGAGAAGTTTTCTTGGATTAGCCGGTTACTATCGGCGATTCATAGAAGGTTTCTCTAAGATAGCAGGCCCTATGACTCAGTTGACAAGGAAAGGAATTAAGTTTCTGTGGACCGAACAGTGTGAGCAAAGCTTCCAGAAACTTAAGAACAGACTCGTCTCAGCACCAGTGCTGACTGTACCAGATGGGTCTGAGGGTTTCGTTATTTACAGCGATGCATCCAAACATGGCTTAGGTTGTGTATTGATGCAAAACGGCAAAGTGATCGCCTATGCTTCAAGACAGTTGAAGCCGCATGAGAAGAATTACCCGACTCACGACTTAGAGCTTGCAGCTGTAGTGCACGCTCTTAAGATTTGGCGACACTATCTGTACGGTAGTAAATGTGAGATTTACACCGATCACAAGAGCCTCAAGTATTTCTTCACTCAGAAGGAATTGAACATGCGACAACGTCGATGGCTAGAGCTGGTAAAGGATTACGACTGCACCATCCTGTACCACCCGGGTAAAGCAAATAAGGTTGCCGACGCTTTGAGCAGAAAGGACGCTGGACAGTTATCAGTTTTGGGAATGACGCAAGATCAATTAATCCGAGATTTTCAGAATTTAAGGATCGAAGTGCGAGCCCCATCAGTCCAAGGACCTATCAAATTGGTAAATCTGACCGTGAAACCAGATTTGAGAGGTCGGATTGTGACGACTCAAGTCGAAGATAAATTCCTAGAAAAGATCATATCCGAAGTTGGAACTGGCAAGAGAGTAGGTTTCGAGATTGCCGATGATAAAGCACTTATGTTCAGAGGGCGTCTCTGTGTACCGAAAGATGAGCTTATTAGAAATGAGATTTTGACAGAAGCTCATTCAGCACCATATGCATGCCACCCAGGAGGGACAAAGATGTATCGTGATTTGCGCAATACCTTTTGGTGGAGAAACATGAAGGGTTGCATTGCAAAGTTCGTATCTCGATGCATGACGTGTCAGCAAGTTAAGGCTGAACACCAGAGACCATCAGGATTATTAAATCCTTTGGATATACCAGAATGGAAATGGGAGAAAATTTCCATGGATTTCGTAACAGGGTTACCGAAATCAGTGAAAGGACATGACGCTATTTGGGTTATCGTAGATCGACTTACGAAGTCAGCTCATTTCCTACCAATCAGAATGACTCTCAATGTGGATCAGTTATCCCAGTTGTATGTTAGAGAGATTGTTCGACTCCATGGAGTACCAGCTTCCATTGTATCAGATAGAGACCCGAGATTTACATCGAGATTCTGGAAGAGTTTACAAGTAGCGATGGGTACTAAATTAAATTTTAGTACTGCTTACCATCCCCAGACCGATGGACAGTCTGAACGCACAACCCAAACACTAGAGGATATGCTTAAAGCTTGTGTACTAGACTTGAGTGGAAATTGGGAGACTCACCTCCCATTAGTGGAATTTGCCTACAATAATAGCTTTCAGGCTACTATTGGTATGGCACCATATGAGGCACTTTATGGACGACGATGTCGATCACCAGTCTATTGGGATGAAGTAGGTGAAAGGAGAATTTTAGGTCCAGAATTGATTGAAAGGACCGTTGAAGCTATTGAAAAGATCAGACTGCGGATCAAGGCCGCACAAGACAGACAGAAGAGCTATGCCGATAAAAGGAGAAAAGACTTGGAGTTTACAATTGGAGAGAAAATATTCTTGAAAGTAGCTCCTATGAAAGGAACTATCCGTTTCGGCAAGAGAGGGAAGTTAAGACCCCGTTTTATCGGACCATTCGAGATATTAGAGAAAGTGGGTAACGTGGCTTATCGTTTGGCATTGCCGCCCGAGCTATCGGCCGTACACAACGTTTTTCACGTTTCCCTATTGAGAAAGTATATCCACGACCCAAGTCACGTGGTAAATTTTCAGACTATTTCGATTCAAAGGAATCTGTCATATGAAGAGACACCTATGTGCATTATAGAAAGAAAAGTCCATGTCTTAAGAAACAAAGAGATTCCGTTAGTCAAAGTCCAATGGGGTAGACAGGATAGCGATGAAGCTACCTGGGAGAAAGAGGAAGAGATTCTGGCTAAGTATCCAGATATATTAGATCAAGTAAGTTTAAATTTCGAGGACGAAATTATTTTAAGGGGGTAAGGTTGTAGCGACCGCGAACTTTTAATTATTTTAAATTAGTTTTCTCGAAAAACGTGTCGCTAAAACGTTAACCCTAATTTTTAGAGAAGCGCGTTCGTCTAGCCGTTGTAAAATTGAATTCAAATGTATTCGATCGAATCCGATCCCGAATAATAATTTTATTATCAATTTCGAATTATTTTATTTAAATCCAATTTTTATTAATTTCAAGTCCAATTACGAAAGCCCAATTATTCAAGCCCAATTATTTAAAGTTCAATTTAATATAAGTCCAATACTTTATACTTTAAGGTCCAATTTTATTAGTCTAATTCTATTTGTCTTAGCCCAATTTTAATCAAGTCCAATTATTTAAAGTCCAATACTTATGGTCCAATTTCATAAGCCCGATTTAATTTTAATTCTTTTAGCCCAATTCCTTTAAGTCCATTCAATTGAGTCCAAAACCGAAATCTATTAGTCTAGCCCAATTAGAAAACCTTAAAGCCCAATAACTTGGCCCAATAACCCGTCTAGGGTTTTGTGCCCAAATTCCACCCCTATTCATACCCCACTCACTCCACTCCACTCACACTCACTCACACAATATCCACTTGGTAAGCTCTCTCCCTTTCTCCTCAATTCTTGGAGATTAATGTGGATGCTAGAACATCAATTTCTAGCATCAACACCATTTCTCCCTCACACTTTCAACTCCATTTTGGGTCACCATTGATACTAGAACAACCATTTCTAGCATCAACAGTGAGCTCCCAAAGCTGCAATACTATGCAGCCGTTCACCATCAACTCACTGTAACACCACACTACAACCTCCAACACGATGACCTCCAAAACTGAGACCAACAACCACCATCTCCTTAACCCAAATCCACTGCAATGTCACTGCAAGCCACTATACCACAACACCACCAACACTGCACTCACAACTGCAAACTCACACACCATTAACACTGCCAAGCTCAAACCACCAACACCCAAGTCCACTGCAACTCCCATCAACGCTACCAGCACCAAAACCGAGACCAACCAACTGCAAAAACGAACTCCACTCACTCACTGAAAGACAAACTAATCGAACTCCATAGCCATACCTCCATTCCAACCACTCCACCAAGCTTCTCAAGCTACTGCCCAACCGAAACCCAGAAACAGGAACTGAAAGCCCCCAAAACGAACCACCAAAAATCAGGAACACAAACCAAGCAACAGCCATGACCGAAATCAACCAAACCCAGCAAACAGTCCCCAAACCCGAAAGCAAAACATCCAAGCAGCCACCAACCACCATTCGAGACCACCACCATCCCCAATCGAACCAAACACCCAAACCAAGCCCAAAACTGTAACTCACCGCCACCAACCCGTCACCCAAAAAATCACCACCAATCGACCACCAAAACCAAGAAATAAAATCAGAAACTTACTTACCTCATCCTCCAAACCACTTTCGAGCCAAGAAAGTCACAATACCCGAATCCCTAGCCTCATTTTCCATCTCGGCCAACCTCCATTCGTTGCCCAACCCGTCGCCTAAAAGCCCCAATTGAAACCTCCACTTACCTGTCTTCACCGGCGCCAGCCACCACAAGTGGTGGCGCTGCTGGCGTCGACGGCAGAATCAAGGGAAGGGCAAAGCCCTCCCCTGTCGTCCCTCGCTCTCTCTCTCTCTGTAATGAAAGAAAGAGAGAATGAAACCCGATTTTTATTTATTTTAATTTTAGGAATTTGTCATTTAAGTCCCCAAGTCCCTTAATTAATTTATGTTAGTCCTTAAGTTTAAGTGTTTTAATTTCAGTCCCTTATTTATATAAGTCATTATTTTAGTTATTTAATTTTATTTTCAGCTTTATTATTATTACTGTTTAGTCCCTAATTTATATAAGTTATTATCTCAGCCATTTAATTTTATTTACAGCTTTTATATATTTACAGTTTAGTCCTTAACCTATTAAAAGTTATTATTTCAGTTTTCAACTTTAATTTTCAGTATTATTATATTTACAGTTTAGTCCCTAAACTTATGAAAGTTATTATTTTAGCCCTTAAAGTTTTATTTCCAGATTTAATAAATTTCCAATTTAGCCCCTAAACTTTATTGTATCATTTTAAGCCATTCATTTCAATTCCAATAGTTTTCAATTAAGTCCTTAAACTTAATTTCAACATTTTAAAACTTTAAAGTTCGAAATACTAATTCAAACTTATTTTCTATTGGCTAGACGAAACGTACGGACCACTAAGAGATTGAAGCTACTTCTCGCACTATTTTCACAAACTCGATATATTGAGGTAGACTCGCCACCATTAATTAGTTTAAATTATAATTGCATGCTTTATGTGAATTACGTGATTTATATGATTTAATGCATAAGATGAGAATTTATCATATGAGATATATGATATTGTTATGCTTGCCATAACTTATATGCTTAATTGCATGAGAAAGAAGAGAATCCCTTATGGGATAAGAAGAGAATCCCTTATGGGATAAGAGAATGTTATGCATAACTTATGTGCCTCATCAGCACAAGAAAGAAAGAGTACCCACATCCCATGTTTTTAAAGAGCCTATGATTTTCAAGAAAATGAACCAAAGATGATATCACAATGTATATTGCATAAGTGTGTATTCAATTATTCTGTAAATTAATTATCGGCGATGAGTCTACTGAGTATTTCTTCGAAATACTCACTTTGCTATTTTTAACAATATTTGCAGATTTCGGAGGCGATCGTGATTGATCCGGCAGTGGTGGCATAGAAAATTTGGCTATCAAAATTATTATCTCTTTGAAGTTTTTTTTTGTAATCGAATATTGATAACATTTTGACGATTTCCGCTATTTCTAAAATGTGATATTTAAATTTTAAATTTCTATGAATTTTATTTGTCGACAAAGTTTGTCAATTACAAATGTGATTTCAAAATTTGGTTATTTCCGCGAAAATTGATTTTGAAATTAGGGCAAAAGAAGATGACGTGGCAATCCGGGTTAACAGAACTCGGGGCGCTACAGAATATATGTCCACCCCATTGACCCCCTCTATCGGGTTTGAACGAGTAGCAATGCAAACAATACGCTGCATCATTTTCTATACTGTACTCCAACCAATGAAATTCAGAGAACCACTTTTTTCAAAAACACCTATTATCATTCCATATCATTCTTCTTGGAAAGTCATGTCCATATGGTCGACAATGACCTTTCTCCAAGTATGATATCCTAACATCATCTCTGATATTATGATCGTATGAGTCGATAGGGGACGTTTCTCTAGATGAGATACAAGATCGTCCACATTGAATTGAGGCCGGGACTTCTTTGTGTTATTTAATAACTCTCGTGCTAGACTAGAATCAGTGGTGGGACTAGATGCACAACTAGACAAAGAATAACTAGGTATGGACTTTTGTTTCGGTTGAAAAAATTGCTCCATAATCTGCAAAATGCCCCAATTTATTTTTCAATTAAAATTGATTAAAAATAGTCTACACAAGGTTTAGTTGAGCCCAACATCTTCTCCATTATTTTTTTTCACTTATCCCTAATTTCCTAAAAACCTAAATTCACAATTCAGAAATCAAAATTATAACCCATAAGTCATAACTTATAGTCTCAGTCTCTCACAATAATATAAGATAAAATCTCATTTCTCATAATTCATAAATCACAAATTATCCAATTGTCATAAATCATAAACTTTACCATTCAGCAACAAGATCCCCAATATTCTTAGATTTTCACATTTACAAAATCTCTAAGTTTCAAATTCACAAAATTCAAAATCAAAAAACTACGGTCTATAGGCTCAATTTAAAAATCCCAAACACATAATACACTTTCATATAATCATATTCTTCCATAAACATAATTTATAAAACATACATAATAAATCAAATAAATTAACTACACAACACAAGGAACAAAAGAGAGAGACAGAGACAGAGAGAGAGAAAAAAAAAACTCACCGACATCGTGATAGGCAAGCAGGCTGAGGCTGGGATCGAGACGGCGTCACGTGACTCACGCCATACAGTCGGAGACAGCAACACATAGGCTTAGCATAGCAGTAGCTGGGTAGCAATAGCTAGTTGTCACCCTCCTCTACGGTATGTTGGGTTTCAATTTTGGAATTAGGGATTTGTTTGGATTCTTGGATTTGGTTTTGTGGTTTTGTTTATGGCTAATGGGTTGTAAATTGGCCCAATTCATTGGGCCTTATTGTTTGAAAAAATAGCCCAAAGGCAAACATTGAATTGAAACAAAATAACAAAGGAAAGAAACAATTCTCAACCGGCTACGGCTGCCTTCTTCTCTTCTTCCCGATGGTACTTGAAGCTCCCAGTGGACCCAACAAGCGGCCGCGGGGGCTGGGTCCGTCCCTATGTGATAGAAGATAGCTAATGTACCGATTTCTCACAGACAATGCCAACCTGTTGACCTCAAAGATTGTGCAAACTAAATTCCCTCCACGTGAACATCACATGCGCACTGAATACCTCGTTAGAAGGTAAAAGCTATCGATCGAGAAAAAGGTCCAGCAATCGTTTATACTCCGACGATCAAATCAATAGCAGGACAAAAAATAAAGAGAATACAAGAGATGGATTGGCTAGTGTTTGAAAATCTTACCTTAATTGTGAAGTGACATCACACACACACACACACACACACACATAGGAGGCAAATGTGCCAAGTGGATTAATGGATCGAGCCCAAGCCTAATATGAGGTTGCATAATTAAATAAGCCTAATTAATTGAATAGTCGATGCCACGCCAACCAATGTGAGACCCCCTCCATCACACGCATGCCACATAATTTATAAGTATAACAATGGTATTTTTCATGCAAGTTTTGTTTGTGCTAATTATTTGTATGATCCAATAATTTTCCCTCATACATCTTACTTATTGGTTTAATATTATGTTAACGAATAATAGTAACTATATATAACTATGTAAAATTAGTAATATGAATCCTATATGATTAGAACTTAAGTGCACAACAATGATGAAGCCAACACCCAATGAGCACCAGCAGTTGTCCATGCTGGCTCCGTCAGTATTACATTTTTAGCTTGTTAAAACAATTAAGGTGGGAATGAAGAAGATGGGAGGTGGGGTCCACTTTCGAAAGTCAAGAATAGTGCGGGGAGAGAAACAGGAATATTATAACAAGAAAAATTATCATTGAGACCCTCAATTTATTACAAATATATCAACTAAACTCTAACTTATTATTTTGGCGACTGCCATTATCAATCTTTCATCGTTTTAGCACTCAAGTCCTGAATAGACTATTATGCTTTGCTTTATTAAAAAAAGAATATTTTTTTCATGTACTTATTCTCTAATATACTTATCTTTTTTTAATGTTTATTTACAACTATAATCTATTTTTATTTTCTTCGAAAAATTTTAAATCAATGGTAGCTTAATAAAATTGGAGAAGAAGAAAAGGTATATGAACTTGAGAATTCTCTCTTTAAATTATTAGAGATGAGTGAATGAAGAATACGTAAAAGAAGCAGCCTATATATACAGCCTATGACCCACTACAAATGGAATATAAAGCTATGTACATAACAAACTCAACCAATAGAAAAGCTACACACTACAAAACAGCTCAGCATGGAGCAATAAACAAAACAACAAAACGATAATGGCAGTAACAGAATCAATGGTCACATGCTGGTCACAGATGGTTGAAATTAGACTTCAGACTTCAGCTTGTGATCACCTTCATTTGTGAAATCTAATACCCCCCTCCGCAAGATGGAGAATAGAGATTTAGTATTCCCATCTTGGAGAGAAGAGAGGTGAGAACCGAAGAAGAGAGAGCCTTAGTGAAAATGTCGGCCAGTTGTGAATGAGTAGGTACATGAGCTATGATGAGACTGCCTCCTTGAATTTTATCTTTAATGAGATGGCAATCAATCTCTATATGCTTAGTACGTTCGTGGAATACTGGATTGGCAGCAATATGCAAAGCTGCCATATTATCGCAGTGAAAAATTACAGCAGATGGATGGAAAATGTGCAAATCCTTGAACAATTGTTTAATCCAAGTAAATTCAGAAGCGGTTGTTGCCATTGCTCGATACT
Organism: Fraxinus excelsior; assembly: GCA_019097785.1. Lineage (NCBI taxonomy): Eukaryota > Viridiplantae > Streptophyta > Magnoliopsida > Lamiales > Oleaceae > Fraxinus > Fraxinus excelsior. The sequence goes on along the minus strand of CM032631.1, from coordinate 21,568,974 downwards.
CTGCTTCTGTAGAGGAGCGAGAAACAACTGATTGTTTCTTGGACTTCCAAGATATAAGAGATTTGCCCAAAAAAATGTAAAAACCCGTGATAGAGCATCGAGTGTCTGGACACGAAGCCCAATCAGAATCACAGTAGCCTTGTAATTGCAAAGGAGATGAGGAGGAAAGTAAAATACCCTGGCCAGGACTACCCTTTAAATATTTCAGAACCTTGTGAGCATCTTGTAGATGGAGATCAGTTGGCTGAGACATGAACTGACTAATCACTTGCACTGAATAGCTTATGTCTAGTCTTGTAATAGTTAAATACAATAACCTACCAACAAGTCTTCTGTAAATGCTTGGATCAGAAAGGAGACATCCCGATTCTTTGCTAAGTTTGATATTTTGGTCCATGGAAATTTTAGCTGGCTTAGAACCAAGAGTACCTGAATCTGCTAGTATGTCAAGTGCATACTTCCGTTGACATAAATGAATCCCTTGTACAGATCTTGCCACTTCAATGCCGAGGAAATAACAAAGGGCACCAAGATCCTTAATCTTGAATTCAGTATTTAAGAACACTTTGAGAGAATCAATACAATTAATGGAGTTACTAGCAACCACAATGTCATCCACATAAACCAATAAAGCAGTAAAAAAATCTCCTTTAATCATAGTGAATAAGCTATAATCTGATTTGGATTGTTGAAACCCAAAATGTACAAGTGAGTCTGAAAATTTGGAGTACCATTGGCGAGATGCCTGCTTAAGGCCATATAAACTTTTGAGCAATTTGCATACTTGTCCGGGTTTTCCTTTGTCATAACCAGGAGGTTTACACATATAAATTTCCTCTTCTAGCGTCCCATGAAGGAAAGCATTATTAACATCAAATTGTTGCAAATGCCAGCCATGTATAACAGCAAGTGCCAAGAGACAACGAACTGTGACCATCTTTGCTATAGGGAAAAAAGTCTCATGATAGTCAACCCCTTCTTGTTATGTATAGCCCTTGGCCACTAATCTGGCATTTAACCTTTCAACTGTTCCATCCGAATTATACTTAGTCTTGTAGACATATTTACAATCTATTGGTTTCTTACCAAGTGGCAGATCGGTTAATTTCCAAGTCTGGTTGAGTTCAAGAGCATCCAATTCAGCCTTCATAGCCTCACACCAACCCAAATCCTTAACAGCTTGGTGGTATGTTTGAGGATCAGTTTGAGAGCAAATAGAAGTTGAAAAGGCAGCATAATTACAAGATAAACGATGATATGATAAGGAATCAGTTAAAGGAAACGTTGTACCTATATTGGAAGGGGGTTGTCTGGCCAATGATTGGTTTGGGGAAGTGAAGTACACTTGTTGAAAATGAAAGTCCTGCGGGTATTGTGGTGCTCTTCTAGATCTTGTTGACTTACGGACGGGTGATTCAGCCTAGGTGATTTCTTCTGTAGTGTAAGGCAAATCAGAAGTTTGAACATGGCTATCAATGGAGACATGAGTGAAAGAAGGGTCTAATGGTGTTAAGTTTGAAGATTGAGAAGGAGAAAAATTAGAGGTCAGATCAACAATAGGAGAAGATAATTGAGTAGGGAAATGACAAAAATTATTATTGTCAGTGGTTTGTGGTGGTAGGTTGGTAGGGTTGATGTGGAAGGGAAAGATTGTTTCATGAAAAACTACATCCCTTGAGATGAAAAAGGTTTCGGTATCAAGGTCAAGCAACTTGTATCCCTTAACACCAAAAGGATAGCCAAGAAAATGGACTTTCTAGCCCGGGAATCAAATTTAGTTCTACCTTGTGAAATAGTGGAAGCAAAACACAAGCAACCAAAAACTTTCATGTGACTATAGGTCAGTTTTCTGTTAAAGAGCAATTCAAAAGAGGTTTTATTTGACAGCATAGGAGAAGGAATTCTATTGATGATGTAAGCAGCAGTTAGAATGCACTCATTCCAAAACTTTATAGGAAGTGAAGCTTGGAATCTAAGTGCTCTAGCAATGTTCAAAAGATGCTGGTGCTTACGTTCAACAATAGCATTCTGCTGTGGTGTTTCCACACAACTAGTTTGATGTAAAATCCCCTTTTTATTGAAGAAGTCTATCATTTTAAATTCTGCCCCATTATCACTTCTTAAGATTTTGATTTTGATGTCAAATTAGTTTTCAACAAGGTTACAAAAAGTTTCTATGCGGTGGAGAGTTTTAGATTTTGTTTTTAGTAGAGAGACCTAAGTACTTCGAGAAAAGTGATCCACAATAGTAAGGAAGTACTTGGATCCATCGTGCGCAACAATAGAACAAGGCCCCCATATATCACAAGAAATAAGTTCAAAGATTTTGGTGCTAGTGTATGTGCTGACAGGAAAAGGGAGACAATGTTGTTTAGCCATGGGACAAATGCAGCAAGGACTTTCATTAATATCAATAATTTCAGTACTTATAACAGGATCATCAATCAAAGATATCCTAGACAAAGGTGTATGGCCAAGTCTATAATGCCAGAGATCTATGGAAGGGCTATTTTCAAGTACAGAAGTGGAAATAAAAGTATTTTTATTTAAACACTTAGAGAATTTGTCAACAAGAGCTTCAGGAGACACTTCAGCACACTGCAGTTGATAGAGTCCATGCTTCACTTCACCCTTCCCAATCGTTGTCCAAGACGAAAGGTCCTGGAGGAAACAAAGGCAGCAAACAAGTGAGTGGGCAAGTCGTTTAGTAGAAATCAAGTTGAATGTAAAGGACGGGACACACAAAACGTTTTCCAGAACGAGTTTTTCATTGATACGAACTGTTCCTATATGCATGACATGTGCTTCATCACCATTTGGCATCTTAACAGAATAAGATACCTCTGGATTAATGGTGGTAAACAGGGAGATGCTACAGACCATGTGGTCTGTAGCACCTGTGTCAATAATCCAATGGGTTTCAGCAGAGAATAAGGCTCTCTGAGAAGAAGTGGATCAAGAGATAGATATACCAGACATGGTGGGAGCCTTTGCTGCATTAGCTATAGGGTGGAAAGCTGCTTTGGATGGATTGGTGGAAGTAGGAGGCATCATTGGATTGTCCTTTTGCTGCAACAGAGAAAGAAATTGTTGATATTGTCCCTTTGTAAGACCAACTCTTGAATTTGAATCCTTCTCTTGATCTCTAGTGGTAGCATTAGCAGAATATTTGGGAGATTTTCCCTTGTTGAAGTACTTATGCCCAGGTGGATACCCATGAAGTTTGTAGCACTTCCCGACTACATGACCACTCATATGACAATGAGTACAGATTGGTGGCTCGACATTCCCTTCTTTAAAACAGGCTTCTAGATCATGTCCTGGTGCATGGTAGTGAGTACAGTAAGAACGGTCACGCTTGAAGGGTTGGCCAGACTTAATACTTGGTTTAGGAATGGAATAAAAATTCCTACTAGCTAAGGCCATCATATCAGGTGATGGCAGCTTGTTAAGCATCAGATGCTGCATTTCTTGTTGTTGAATCATAGACAACACTTTCCCAATTGAGGGTAAAGGATCAAGGAGCATAATCTGATCTCGTGAGTTCATGTATGAATCATTTAAACCCATCAAGAATTGTATTACACAATCCCTTTGGTATCTGTTAGTTAGTGTAGTTAAGTTCCCACAGGTGCAGTCAGGCAAAGGGTCGAACACATTTAGTTCATCCCAAAATGACTTCAACTTCCCATAATAAACACTTACTGAATCTTGCTCCTGTTGCAAACCTGCAAGTGCCTTCTTGAGCTGGAAGATTCGTGGGCCATTTTGCTGAGTAAACCGCTCCTTCAACTCATCCCAGAGCACATCAGCATCATCCACAAGAGCTATGCTAGACTTGATTGATGGTGAGATAGAATTCTGTACCCAGGAGGTCACAAGATCATTACAACGTTCCCAAGCTTCAAACAAAGGATCATCTGAACTAGTTGGCTTGGTGACAGTACCACTGATGAAGCCTAATTTGTTCTTGGCTTTAAGAGCTCTGCTCATTGCCCTAGACCAAGTGATGTAGTTGTCAAGTGTAAGAAGTTCAGGAACAAGAGAAACTAATGGATTATCACCATGGTCAAGACGATAAGGATTGGCGACATCGGTGAAATTGAGAAAGGGGTTTGAAGGTTTTGGTGGAGAAACAGGGGAAAAGTTTCTGTAGTCATGGTTGATTTGATTCACTGCTCTGATACCATATAAGAATTCAAAAATAAAATTGGAGAAGAAGAGAAGGTATATGAACTTGAGAATTCTCTCTTTAAATTATTAGAGATGAGTGAATGAAGAATACACGTAGAAGAAGCAGCCTATATATACAGCCTATGACCCACCACAAATGGAATATATAGCTATGTACATAACAAACTCAACCAATATAAAAGCTACACACTACAAAACAGCTCAGCAGGGAGCAACAAACAAAATAACAAAACGATAATGGCAGTAACAGAATCAATGGTCACATGCTGGTCACAGATGGTTGAAATTAGACTTCAGACTTCAGCTTGTGATCACCTTCATTTGTGAAATCTAATAGCTGAAAAAAAATATTATTATAATTTAATTAATTATTAACAAACAATCTTGCTATTGCAATCGTTGACGGTCAATGGCCATCCTAACTTACTCGAGATCCTAGATCCGCCTCTGACGTACAATATGTTTGCCATGGCATATCATATGAGACGGACATGGCTAGAAATTAAGAAACTACTAGAAAAATGATAGGATTTGCTCAGTCTTTATGCATTGCAGCAAAGGTCCATGTGGGGTCAAGTGACCCCCACAAATTTTTTATGAGTTTTTTTTTTTAAATTTTTTTTTAGTGTAGCGCATTTGGAATTTGGAAGAGAGGGATGTAAGAATTGTAATAAAGTAGAAGTTGAAAATTCTAACGAATTTTGGTTAGTCAGTAAAAAATGGTTTACAATTAAATGATACAGATACTTCAAATTTAGGAACATAGATGCCACTAAAGATAAAAATTACTTATAAAGGAGTTGCTGTGATTATGTTTTTAGTTGTTTTAATAATTTATCTGATCTCAAATTGAGAAAACATAAGTTATATAAATAATATAAGATCATAATAGTACAGAATGTACAAATTAATTTTGCGTGGAATTCATAGACATAGATTTATAAAATCTTATATTTGAATGTTTCGTCATTACTCTTTAAAAAATACATACATATAAGCTCTTAAGGGTAATGTCTTTGCCTTTTAACGTTCCATCGCTTATTTTTTTTTTGTCTTAAAACCACGTCTTTAAGAACTAAATTCTATTTCAATGAATATTTTATGGGAGTAAATATGCGAATGACCCTCTTTTAAAACTAGGTCTTGTAAGATTGCCTTTATTTTCTTCAAATTTCATTTGTGTAATATGGTTTTGCATTGAAATTTAGAAATGCTAGTCATTCCGCCAACATTATGTTCAGGTCTTCCATCCATCCATTTTTTGGATCAATGCTACTCTTACCCGGGGGGGGTTTACAACCCCTGTTGTGAGGGGTTCACCTTTTTTTTTGGATTTTTTTTAAAAGGTGGGCCCCCACTATTGTGAGGGGCCGGTCAAGGGGTTATAAATCCTCTCCCCCCACCCTTAACTCTTATTTGATAGACAAAATTTGGAATGGAAAATTTTTTCCCACCCTCCCACCTACGAGTCTCTTTTCCAGCTTTCCAAGGATTTCCTTTTCCCAACTTTTTGATGGGAAAATGGAATTCCAGCCTCTGGCCCAATTTTTTTTTTTTTTTTTTGGTAAAAAATTTCATAACCAATTGTAAAAAAAAAAAAAAAACTCATTTTAATGGACAATTTTCATATAAAATAAAGCCAGACGTGAACAAAAAGATCCAAAATTTTAAAAATTTTCAGGTGGAAAATTATACCAATCAAACACACTTAATTAACAATTCTCAGGAAAATAAGTTCTAGACAATTATTTTCTCTAGAATTCATTTTCTTTCCACCCATTTTCCACCCTTGCAATCAAACGAACCTTGATTTTTGACCCCACAATACAAAAAGTCTATATCCATCCCTAAAAATAGGCACATAAACATTTTGTTGCAAATCCTGACTGAAATATAGGCCAGCATGCAGGGGGCATGTATGTATACAGTGGCGGATCCAACACCCGGTGAGCACCAATGGCCGACCGTGCTGGATCCGTCGGCATTCATATTTTGTTTTGCGTCAATTTTATATAATATTTTGGATATATATCTATAATTTCCTTTTAGATATAGTTGATAAGAGTACCTATTAATGAATGGGAAATTGTCCCTTTTTTTTTTGGCAATGGTAAAAGATTTCATAATCAATTGTAAAAAAAAAAAAAAAAAACTCATTTTAATGGACAATTTCCATATAAAATAAAGCCAGACGTGAACAAAAAGATCCAAAATTTTAAAATTTTTCAGGTGGAAAATTATACCAATCAAACACACTTAATTAACAATTCCCAGGAAAATAAGTTCTAGACAATTATTTTCTTTGGAATTTATTTTCTTTCTACCCATTTTCCACCCTTGCAATCAAATGAACCCTGATTTTTGACCCCACAATACAAAAAGTCTACATCCATCCCTAAAAATAGGCATATAAAAATTTTGTTGCAAATCCTAACTAAAATATAGGCCAACATGCAAGGCATGTATGTGTACAGTGGCGGATCCAACACCCGATGAGCACCAATGGCCGATCGTGCTGGATCCGTCGGCATTCATATTTTGTTTTGCGTCAATATTATATAATATTTTGGATATATATCTATAATTTCTTTTTAGATATAGTTGATAAGAGTACCTATTATTATTAAAGAATGGGAAATTTGAGTTCGATTCTCTTTGGTTGCAATCCTTTATGCAAATGATTTTAGTTTATATCTTTCACCATTTTGGAGTATAGGCATTAAAATCGGTGCAAATTGCAATAGAAAGATTCGAACATGTGACTTCATTTGATAATATAAAAAGTTTGACCACTATGATATTTGGTGATTATTGCAATTAAGTGTATTAAAAATATTATATGTTCAATTTTCTTAAGTAATAGATATATTCTCCTTTTCTTATATATTTTTTTAACTAAATTTCGATGTTATAATGAACCAGCAATTAAAATATTGTTTCACAAGTTGAGCCACTAATTCGATGATCCGATAATTTGTTCGAGTCAACTATCAGATCGAACATAATAACTAAGTTTTGAAGAGTGAAAAAATAACGAAGAATAAAATTAAATTGGTAGTTGACATTTATTGAAACCCAAAAATGTATTTGTTTTAATTTTGTCATTGGGGACTATTTAATCGACAAAAAAAATTGGCAGAAGGGATAAGCATTGACGCTATTTTTTCTTCACACATTCAAAAACAAACTTTTTATCATATTTAAAACTATTAAATAGCTCTTTTTTTTTTTTTCCTATTAGAATGATATTATTAGCAAATCGAACCTTGAAAGTAAGTAATTGGGTCCATTTCTCAAACTTGAAATTCTTACACGATAAATATTATTAAATGGATAGATAACGTCCTTTCACACTTACAATTCGAACTACTATATAATTAATTTGAATTCACGGTATTGGTTATTATTGATACCGTTGGTGGTCAAAGATCACCCGTACTCACTCAAGATCCTAGATCTGTCACTGTTCGTGTATCCCTTAATAGAGCTTTGATGTACACGTATTAGACTGCAAATTGACACTCTAATATTCATTGGGTAAAGACCTTCAAGCAATGTCAACATGTTACTATAACAATAATGAAAGATGTAGATGAGATTCATGACTCAGAAGTCGAGTATTACATATTTTTGTGAGGCCCTTATTTTTCACTAGGACGAATATGTTTTAATTAATGTTGAGCTCGAGGATACTGTCCTGTTCTAGGTTGAGGTATAATCTGAGGTTGAACCCGAGCAAGAATATGAGTCGAAGCTGAGCATGTAGCAGACCATGAATCGGAGTTGAAATCAAGTGTTACTGCAAATGATGACGCCCACATCGGCCAATATTGCTGAGAGTACAATCTAGCATCTATGAAAAATATTTTATACCTCAAACGTCGGGATCCTACTTTTCTATTAATAACTTTTATTTCCATTTATTTTCATAAATTTTTTGGTGCTTTTATTTTGTTTTTGTCAACACTTTAGTTTTTTCAAATACAATGTTGTCAAATTTTTATGCCATATTTTACTTTTTTTTTTTTTTTTGGCAGTTAACTTAAAATTTATTAATTTTATATTTTATTTAAGAAAAATTTGAATAAAATAAGCAATTTATTTATTAAACGGCTCTCTCTATCAATTACAGAAGGTACTCCCCATGAGACACAATTTAAAATACATGGATCCGTCTCCAGACATGAGAGCTACTAAAATCTCTATTGCGACAATTATTAAAATATTGGCCAAACGATTAAAAAAATATTGTTCTTACTGTTTGATATAATATAAATTGCAAAGTTAGTATTATTTAAGTGATCATTTTTATTTTTCTCTTTATTATCTAATTATAATATAAAATATTTTGAATATCATTTTTTGTTTTTTTGTTTTACCGTTGAGAATTTTAAGGTAACTAGATTTAGCTCAGTAAAACTATTATGAATGTAAAGAATTTAAATACGTACTATGATTTGGGGTTCAACTTTTAAACTTCATGGTCTCGAAACCCCTGCCCGAACCCGCCCCGTAAAGAATGAAAAAAAAATTAATTTCAAATTACAAAAAAAAAAAAAAAAATTAACTGGAAAAAAAATAATAAAAAAAAAAACGAGGTGGGAAACTGGGTAGGCCCATACCCCGCCCCATTGTCATCTCTACCCGTAGTACAAGACCGAGTGGAAAGTTGGAAAAAAAAAAAAAAAAAAAATATATATATATATATATATATATATTTCTTTATTTCTAATAGAAATAACCCGCATTTATCGTATGAACTCCCTCGCTTGAAAGAGTGTGAAGGGTCTATTACTGTTGATTCATGACCCGCTAGGGCAATAGTGTTTAGGTAACTATATAAATTATTGAATCCAAATCAACGAATCCAAATTAACGTGGCAAGAATCTTGTTGGAATTATTCAAAATGAAATAATTAGAGGTTGTTCTCTTTGTATTTCAATTTTGTATTTTGAGTTTTGAATTCATTTTTTGTTTTGTATTTTGAATGTCCATTTTGATATTGTTGAAAATGTGTTCTTTTTTATTATTTGAAAAATTGTTTTGAAAACACTCAAAACGCGTTTTGAAGATTTTGGCTTGATTATTTGTCTTTTTGAGTTTTCTTCATAAATTTTTAACTTATTTTCAAAAACGCGTTTTCGAAAATAGAAAACAGAATACGTTTCACTGTTTTAGAAAATCGAAAACAGAAAATGCTTGAAAATGATAAAGAAAACAAGCCCTTAATTTTTAGTCCACTCAATTGCGTATGTGGACAAAATTTTGCTTTACCGGATAGGAAGAACTTGTTTGCTTCTTTTATTTCACTTTACAATAACGTTTTCATTTTCTTTTTTCATTTAAACATATTTATAAATACCAAAACATGGTGTGGAAGTGGATATGAGAGAGAGATATTTTCTCTCACTAGTTGTACCATGTTTGAGTAATTAATGCGCAATAAAGAAACTTATATAATGGAATATTGTCATTTTTATCAATACTCGACCAATAAAAAGCATGCGGTCAAAGCTAAAAAGAGATTAACTCGGTTGATTAGAGAGATTGTTGTGATAATTTAGTCGTCCTTGTCTTATTAGAAAGACTTAAGATTAGAACTTATTCAAAATATTGCTCAACAAAGTAAATCCAACCACCATGTAGAGTATACAAAGAAAATTGTAAAAAATAAGGTCAAAAGATATTTTTCTTCTTTTTGTAAGATTGCTTAACAAAACTTGAAACAATTATAGAAAATATAGAAAAAGTATGTCGTTAATCGATGGCGGAGGGATTTGAGGAAAAATTATGATTTTTTTTATATTTTATTTACTTTTTATTTGTAATATTATTATTTTTATATTTGGAAAAAAGAAAATCATTGTTATCTGAACCCTAGTCCTAATCAGGTAAAATGAATGGAAAGACGACATAAAAGACATTTGAAAATGGTAACACTTAAAACCAGGGGCGGAGGGGCCTGGGGGCCTGGTGGGGGTCTGGCCCCCACACCATTTTTGACAAAAAAAAAAAAAAAAAATTTAAATTTTTAAATTTTGTTTTTGTAATTACCACTTTCAACGCATTTTTCACATAGAAAACATTGAAATTTGGATATGGCTATTTCTAGAAGAATTGTAGCCCTTCAAGTTACCTTTCCAACGAAATTTGAATCATCACAATCGGATATCGGTAGAGAAAGTTATGATAAAAATACTGACGACTGCTCAATCCCTTGCTCGACTTTCGCTAGAGGCTCGCTCGAGCGACCAATGCAGTAATTTTTTGTCCCAGTTTCACTGACATGATTGATGATCATATAATTATACAACGTTATCAAAGTATGATTTTGCTAAATTAAAGATTTGTACTTTCTTTTATACGTTTCTTGATTTTTTTATTAATAACGTATCTAAAAAAAAAATCGGGGGCACTGCCCCCGAACCCCCGTGGACCCCACCCCTACACCTCTACCTCTAGGCCCCCCTACTTTCGAGGTCTAGTTCCGCCCCTGCTTAAAACATATGTAGTGTATAATTAAAAATTATTCATAAAAGCAAGGAACTAAACGTTTTTTTTACTGAAAAATTAGGTAAAATGTTAATTTTTCTTCTCGAATCTTAGTAAGATTGCTTAACAAAAATTGAAATAATTATTAAAAATGTAGAAAAATGACACAGTTACTGGTGGCGGGGAATGGTTTGGCAAGTGGGTCCCTGGCCCGCTCAAATTTGAGGAAAAAAACATGATTATTTATTTATTTTATCTACTTTTTATTTGTAATATTATCATATTTTATATTATTTTTTTTAAATTTCATAATGAAATTAGATCCCCACTTGATCCTAATCCTGTCAATACTTATCTACTTCGAGGGTGCCTAAAGTTTGTCTTTCTTTTAAACATGCCTTAATACGATGAAATGGAAAAATGAATGGAAAAAATGAAAATGAAAAAGAAAAAGACATTTGATAATTATACCACTTTTAACTGTTTAACATTTGCAATGTATAGTTCTTGAATTATTCATAAAAACCAATGAAATAAACAATTTTTTTTTTTTGGAAAAATAAGGTAAAAAGATATTTTCTCTTCTTGCACAGCAAAATTTTGAAATAAATTACTAAAAAATAAAGAAAAAGGACAAAGTTACAAAAATAAATTCTTGTATGATTGCATCCTGGTAAAATGAATGGAAAAAATGATACCACTTAAACATATGCAGTGTTTAATTCTTGAATTATACATAAAAACAACGAAATGAATAGGTAAAAAGATAATTTTTCTGTTGCATATCTAAATTTGAAATATGTATTAAAAATATAGAAAAAGAACTTAGTTGCCCGTGGCAGTGCCGTTGAAATTTGAGGAAAAAATTTCGATTTTTTATATATTTTAATTACTTTTTATTTGTAATAATATTATATTTTGTATTATTAAAAAATATAATTTCCTTGGCCCCATTGAATGAAAGATTATGATTTTTATGTATTCTATTTCGTTTTTGGTAATAATATTATATTTTGTGTTTTAAAATATTTTCAAAGTAAAATTAGATCCCAATTCGATCCAAATCCTAGCTCCATCAAGTTATAATAATCTACTTGACGTAGTGGAAAATTATAGGAAAGACGAACAACCTCACAAAGAGGAGAGAAAACTAACGAAAATTTTATTCAATTCAATAAGATGCTGTCTCAAAGGGTTTACAATGTTTTAAATAGTAAAATCCTACCAAAATTCGAAAAAAAAAAATGATATTTTTCATAAATGGAAAAATTCGAGCTAACAACTTAAATGGAAACTCCTAAGATTCAGGATCGTCATCCACAAATGAAATATGAATCCGAATTTTATTGAATGAGATATTATCAAAATAAAAATTACTATAAACAGCAAAAACATTTAATCGAGAGTCTAAACGATGGAATCTGCGCAAAATCTGATGTATGTCATGGTCGGAGGCGATGAGTTGTGATCATTGACTCGTTTCCAATCGAATTAGGTTAGCAATTCGTCAAAAAACAAACAAACTCAAAGTTATCATGAAATCATTTTTTCCCTTTGCGATCCCACCTCGTCATAAACTCTAACTCCTTATACACTGCATCATTCTCCCCAGGGTGAGAAAAATCCGCCCTCGAATTTGACATGGAAAAAGCCTCATCATTATCAGAATTATCACCACGAAATGGCACCAGATGCTTGATGTTAAACACGTCGGATGTACGAATATGACTGACAGCTTCAAACGATAAGCATTGGGATTAATTTTCTCAACGATCTCCAAGGGACCGACCTTTCTGGCAGTAAGTTTTTTGTATTCTTGAGCAGGAATACGATCTTTAGTTAACACGGTCCAAACAAAGTCACCTACCTCAAATATAACATGTCGACACTTAAGAATTACATCATGCTTATACTTAGTAACAGCAGTTTGCAACTAATCATGAGTCTGTGAGTGAACCTACTGCAATTGCTGAAATGGGGACCATGAGGAACAAGACCAAGTCAAGGTGACCAATAGGAACAAGACCATACACCACCTGAAATAGACTAAAACCTGTACTCCGGTTGACAGCATGATTATGCGCAAATTCTGCTTGACACAACTTCTAATCCCAAGACTTGATGTGATCACCAACCAAGCAATGTAGTAAATCACCCAAGGAATGGTTAACAACCTCTGTCTGTCCATATGTTTGAGGGTGATATGCACTGCTGAAATCCATCTGTGTATTGACCGAACGCCATAAACTTAGAAATGTCAATGGGCCGAACCGAGCCTGCTCAGCCCTTTAACCTCGAGCTCGGCTTGGCACATGGGCTCGTGAGAAACGAGCTCACAAGCCCACGAGCCGAGTCGGCTCATGGCTCGTTTGCTCGTGGGCGAGCTCGGCTCTGCCCACGAGCTTGTGAGCTCACGACCCCACGAGCTTTTTTGAATTTTTTTTTACTTATTCGTGATTTTTTTAATTTTTCACGAGCTCGCGACTGGGTTAGGATAGGCAGGGGCATATACAAGCCAGCATTTGTCACCTTGCCTTTGGCCAAATGACAAGTCTGACAACGCTCCACAAACTTACCGATATCCTTGCGCAATAATGGACAAAAGTAAGAAGCAGTAGCAAGCTGCAATGTTCGGTCACAACCCATATGGCCCTCATTGTGCAACTCTTGAACAATCTTCAACCTCAAACTGCCATCTGGAATTCATAATTGGTTGCTACGAAAAAGGAAACCATCAACCCATACAAATTCCGACTGCACATCTTCCTGCAACTTCCGAATAACATGGGAGAAATATGGATCAGTAGCATATAAGTTACAAAGGCTATTGAAACCTGGAAACTCCATTCACATTTCTGTTAGGAGAGTTGGCGCCTACTCAATACATCTGCCACCTTGTTAAGGGCACCTGCTTTGTACTTAATCACGAAAGTAAACTGCTGCAAGTAAGCAATCCAAGAGGCATGTTGAGTAGATACCTTATCCTGAGTACTAAGGTGATTGAGGGCATCATGATCAATATACAAAATGAACTTTTTCTGGAACAGATAGTGACGCCAATGTCGAACTGCCTGGACTATTGCATAGAATTCCACATCATAAGTACTATACCGAGACTTCGGGCGAGAAAGCTTATCACTGAAGTATGCAACGGGGCGGTTGTTTTGACTCAGCACACCACCAATTCCCACCTTCGAAGCATCACAATGTAGCTCAAACGGCTAGGTAAAGAACACCAAAACTAGAGCAGTAGTCAACTTTTGCTTAATCAACTGAAGAGATGCCTCTGCCTCGGGAGTCCACTAAAACTTGTCATCCTTCATACAATCTGTAATTGGTGCCATGATACTGCTGAAATGTGGTATAAACATGAGATAAAATGAAGCAAGACCATGGAAGCTGCACACTTCTGTAACAGTTTTAGGTTGTGGCCACTAGCTTATCGCTTCTACCTTTGATGTGTCCACTGCTAATCTCTCCTTCGACACCACATAACCCAATAATACAACACGATCAGTTAAGAACGAACACTTTTTTGCTGCAGCATAAAAGTGATCCCTGTGAGGAACTGAAAGAACTTCCCGAAGGTGCTAGACATGATCATCATTGTTAGCACTATAAATCAGAATATCATCAAAAGAGATGACAACAAATTTACCGATAAATGGACGAAGAGCGTAATTCATGACCCACATAAATGTCCTAGGTACATTTGAAAGGCTAAAAGGCATGACTAACCACTCGTACAACCATTTCCTCGTCTTAAATGTTGTCTTCCACTCATCTCCAGGTCTGATCCGAATTTAATGGTATCCACTCTTCAAAACAAGCTTACTGAACACGCAAGCACCAATAAGCTGGTCCAACAGATCATCTAGGTGAGAAATAGGAAAATGGTAACGCACAGTAATCTTATTGATTGCCTTACTATCCACACACATGTGTCACATCCCATCCTTCTTCGACGTAAGGAGAGCATGAACAGCACAAGGACTAAAACTCTCCTTGATGTGCCCTTTGGATTGAAGCTCATTCACTTGTCTACGCAACTCCTCATGTTCAATGGGGCTCATCCCGTAATGCGCCCCGTTAGGGAGAGAAGCATCAGGTACCAAGTCAATCTGATGCTGAATATCCCGTAGTGGTGGCAATCTATCTGGAAGCTATTTTGGGAAGACCTCATGAAACTTCTTTAGCAATGGCTGAACCCTTCAAGGGACCTCCTGCTCGCTGTTAACTGATTTTCCCACAAGCACATACACCACCCCAGACTCCTCCATCTCTGTTTCAAACTTCGCTCTAGTCAATAAATTGGCGTTGTCCCCAACTGTTCTTACTGAACCCTTATCCAATAGTAACACAATCTTCTTTGTCCTAAATAGAAAGTTGTACATGTTGGATACCCATCGTGTAGCGAATGGCGGTCAAACCGCCACGATCTCTCTAATAGCAAGTGGGATGCATCCATCTCTACTACATCACATAAAACTTGATCGTTATAGGTATGTCCAATAGAGAAACTGATTTGAGCACGCTGGGACACCTCTACATCGTTACCCCTTTTCAGTCAAACCAATTTATACGATTTGGGATGCTTCTCAGTCTGCAAACCCAGCTTTTTAATAACCTCTTCATCCACCACATTTTCGTAACTACCATAATCAATAACAAATCTATAAACATTCCCCCCATTAGTACATGTTGACTAAAAGATATTATTATGCAGCCAGTCAGTGTTACTCCAGGGGAGTTAGAAAGCTTCGCCTCACCACCAGCGCCTAACCCACATCGCCAACTACGAACTCCTCCTCCTCTTGACTCTTCGGTGTCTTCATTGTCAAATACAGACAGACCTTCATAATCTTCATACCTCTCATCAACAAAGAGTCCTCTGCATGGATTCTTGGGACATTCAGACTGTCTATGACATGTACCACCACATGTAAAAAAATGAATACCACCTCTAGGACGTGATGGTTGCTGAACATGATTTGTTCTAGGAGGGCCAGGTTGAGTAGGATTACTAGGACGTGTCATCTACTGCTGTGAATTATTGGAAGAACTGCCCGCATTAAAAGAAACTGTATTTCTCCTGGACTACTGTTTCTCTATATGTATTACCCTCTAATGTGCCTCAAAACTATCATGGGATTAAACATATTCAGCGTGTCTTATATTTGAGGACGAAGACCACCCACATATCGTGACAACAACTGCTCATCCGTATCCATCACCCCATTTCTCGTAATCAATATGTAAAGTTCTCTGGTATAGTCACTAACCGTTTTAATGCCTTGACACAAATTCTGCAGTTGCTTATACATGGTCTGAACATTGTTGTAGGGCAGAAACTGCTTCTTCATATGCTTCTTCAATTTATCCCACGATGCAAACTTAGATTTCCCTAACTTGGATCGCGTCACTTTAGTCTGCTGCCACCACATCGATACTCGTCTACGAATCCTCGTCACAACGAGAGGCACACATTTATCAGCAGGAACCTCCTTAAATTTCAAGACCTCCACTGCAGTCACCCAATCCAAGAACGCTTTTGGACTTAATCCACTATGAAACTCGGGAATATCAACCTTGAATCCTGATTCCCAACGTATGTTCTCATTCTAACCACCCCCTCCATTGGACTGGCAGATCTATTTGATGCTCAGGTTTTGTGAACGGATTCTCATCATAAGAATCCTCAACCGGTTAAACCACATGCGTATGTTGCTGGGGCATGAGAGCAGCGATTTGCTATGTCAGCAACTCCATTTGTTGAAGTAGCTGTGCGATGTCATCACGTCTATGTATATCCTCTACAGGGGCTTCACGGGCTTCTAGACGTCCCTGGCGGCATGGTGAAGGAACGACTTCGACAACTGACGTAGCGAAAGATTATAGGAATGACAAACAACCTCACAAAGATGAGAGAAAACTTACAAAAATTTTATTCAATTGAATGAGGTGCTGCCTCAAAGGGTTTACAAGGCTTTAAATAGTAAAAACCCTTGTAAAATTCGGAAAATAAATAATAAAAATAAAAAAAAGCGATATTTTTCCATAAATGGAAAAAATCAAGCTAACAACTTAAATGGAAACTCTTAAGATTCAGGATCGTACTCCAACAAACTGAATATGAATCCGAATTTTATTGAATGAGATATTACCAAAATAAAAATTACCATAAACGGCAAAAACGCTTAATCGAGGGCTTAAATGATGGAATCTACCCAAAATTCGATGTACATCATGGTCGGAGGCGATGAGTTGTGATCATTGACCCATTTCCAATCGAATTAGATTAGCAATTCGTCAAAAACAGACAAACTCAAAGTTATCATGAAATCATTTTTTCCTTTGTGAATCCACCTCGTCATAAACTCTAACTTCTTATGCACTTTATCACTACTTCAATGGTGTCAAAAATTTGTCATTCTCTTGAACATGCCTTAAAATGATTGTATAATTGCCATCCTAATTTGGTAAAATGAATGGAAGGAATAGCAAAAAAAAGACATTTGAAAATGATACCACTTGAACATGTGTAACATATAATTCTTGAATTATTCATAAAAGAAGTGGTATAAACATTTTTTTTATAAAAAGGTAAAAAGATAATTTTTCTTCTCTTATCTTAGATTGCATAACAAAATTTGAAGTAACTATAAATAATATAGAAAATGGTGTAGTTATCAGTGGTGGAGAGAGGCGGGACAAGTGGGGTCATTGGCCTCGTTGAAATAAAAAATTATGATTTTTAATATTTTTTTGTAATATTATTATATTTCGTAATTTCAAAAGATTTGCTGTTAAATTAGATCTCCACTCGATCCAAATCCTAACTCTATCTAGTTATACTTATCCACTTCAATGGTGTCAAAAATTTGCCTTTGTTTTAAACATGCCTTAAAATGATGGTATAATTTCCATCCTAATTTGCTAAAATGAATGGAAGAAATGAGAAAAAAAAAAAAAAAAAAAGGACCTTTGAAAATGATACTACTTGAACATATATAGTGTATAATTCTTGAGTTATTCATAAAACAATGATATAAATGTTTTTTTTTTTTTTGAAAAATAAGGTAAAAAGATATTTTTTTTCTTCCCTTATCTTAGATTGCATAACAAAATCCGAAATAATTATTAAAAAATACAAAAAATGATGTAGTTACACATGGCACACAGAGGTGGGACAAGTGGGTCCTTGGCCCCGTTGAAATAAAAAATTATGATTTTTATACATTTTATTTACTTTTTGGTAATATTATTATATTTTGAGTTTTAAAAACATTTCATAGTTAAATTGATCCTCACTCTATTTGAATCCTAGCTCCATAGAGTTATACTTATCTACTTCAATGGTGCCAAAAATTTGTCATTCTTTTAAACTTGCCTTAAAATGATTGTGCAATTGCCATCCTAATATGGTAAAATGAATGGAGGAAATGACAAAAAAAAAAAAAACATTTGAAAATCATATCACTTGAGCATATGTAATGTATGATTCTTGAATTATTCATAGAAGCAATGGCGTAAACATTTTTTTTTTTATCGAAAAATAATGTAAACAAATAATTTTTCTTCCCATATCTTAGTTTTCATATAAAATTTTCTAGTAAAAAAATATAGACAAATGATTGTATAATTGCCATCCTAATTTTGTAAAATGAATGGAAGAAATGATTTTAAAAAAGGACATTTGAACATGATATCACTCGACCATATGCAATGTATAATTCTTAAACTATTCATAAAAGGCATGGTATCAACGTTTTTTTTTTTTTTTTTTTTTTCGAAAAACAATGTAAAAAGATAATTTTATTCATAGTTAGATTAGGCTCCAACTAGATACGAATCCAAACTATCAAATTACAGTTTATTCTATTTCAGTGTTGACAAAAAAGTTGTCACTCTTTTAAGGGATAATTGTAACAAAAGTCACAAACTTTTGAATTATTAGCAAACTTTTCTCAAACTTTTGATTTATTACAGCTGTTACCTCTAACCTTTCCAAACGTTGCAGGTGAAGTTCTGGATGATTTCCATCCACAACTTCGTCAGTTGACAAAAATTTTATCTTTGACCACATTTTTAATATTCTGCAAATGGTTAAAAGTATAACTTTCTATTTATCACAATCATCTACTTCCTCTCACCCTGTGATCATGCCCTGAAAAATTCGATGATTTCACGTATTCTCCAACGTTGGCCACCAAAAATGTACGACAGTTTCTCATTCAAATCTAGAGTGAATTTAAGCAGTTTTGAAGTAAACTTTCACCAAAAACAACCCTAAACCTAACTCATAGCTAGTGTGTTGCATGATTGAGATACAAAATCCTAACCCTATATAGAGTAGATTAAAGCATAGGACACAATCTCTGCGATATTTTCACACGGAATGTGCTTTTTTGTGTGAGAGAAAAAGGTACAAATTTCAGTGCAATTAGTGGTGGGCATGGTAAAGTTTCCGATACTTTTTGGAACAACCCAAATTTCATATAGAACTAAATATGAATTGTTACCAAAATTTTATTGAATAAAACTATAACAATAAGTATTTTAACGTGTTCAACAGCCAACTAAACAATTAATTTTAAAAAATGGAAATGAGCAGTGGAAGATCACACAACTACATCAAGCAATTAATTTCAAACTTTCAATTAAAGGTGCAATCTAAACATATTCATATACAAACAAACATACGAGAATTTAATTTTGAAATAATGTCGGTTGCAATTAAACTTAAAAGGAACAAAGTGAAGTGCTAAATTCTAGATTTTCATCCTGCGAAACGAGGCACAACCACAACATCGAACCGCCACGCTCCAACACGACCTGTACTAACCTGTGAGGAGTATGGAAAAATGGTGATCACATGAGAATACTCAGTAGGACATAAAATTAATGGTGCAATCCCGAATAAAAATTTTAAAAACATGTGTCAAAAAATATCATATCATCATTGTATCTTTAGAAATCAGTAAGAGTTCAATACATATCATATCTTTGTTACCGGATAGCCATATCATACATACCATATCATATCATGTCATTTAACTTTTACGGGTACAATAATTCATCAACATGAAAAAAAATAAAAATTAACGGGATAGAATCACCTCGTTGTCCTACTCTTATTAGATTAAATAAGTTCTTGAAAGATGAAAATCCAAAATTACGTTCCAAACTATTTGCTTTTCTACCTCTGCTTGGGTGCCGTGCCTATATATATATATATATATATATATATATATATATGTATGTATGTATGTATGTATGTATGTATGTATGTATATGTATGTATGTATGTATGAAGAAAGTTTCAAGATTCTCTCATAAAGTGAAAAATGTTATTTTTCACGTGTTCAATTTTTTGAAAGTTTTCAAGTGGCCATCAACAAATTTCAAGATGCTCTTAAGAAGTGGACAAAAATAATTTTCAAGATGCTCATCAAGTGATAAAAATTTCAAGATGCTCTCAAGTGCAAGTGGAAAGTGAAAATTGTTATCTTTCACGTGATTCTCAAAAGTTTCAATTTTCGGTCTATTTAAGCAGACCATTTCATCTGTATTCTCAAGTGAAAAATAAGAGTTCTATTTTATCGTCTTCAAGATAGTTTGAGAATTTCTTTGTAAATTCTAAAGTTTGTAATCTCTTTGTGTAATCTCAAATTTTTAATATCAATTTTAGTTTTCAAACTTTAAGTTTTATTTACTATCTTTCTAAGAACAATCTCCTTTTACCTGGGTCCATTTTCTTGATGTTGAAAAACGGGTTCTAATTCAGAATTAGATTTTTCGTCAGAACTAGAAATTATATTGAGAAGCTGGAGTTTAATATCTTCATCAATTTGAAGACTATTGATCTTATCTTTTATAGGACATTTATTTGAATAGTGTCCAGTCTGCTTGCATTTCCAACAAGTGATATCATTTTTATTGTTAAAAACTTTCTTCCTTGAAAATTTTCTTTTTGGAAATTTCGAATGGTGAAATTTTGAATATTTTTTGTAATATCTTTTTGTAAACTTTTTTTCAAAATATTTTCCCTTCTTTGAAAATTCTCGATTCTTTCTTTTTGAAGGAGGAACAATTTTCTCATAGCCATATTATTCACAAAAATATCCGAGTTCCTTACGACTCTTAGTTCTTAATGATTTTAATTTGGCTCTGAGTTTTAAATCATTACAGAGAGCTCATCATTCTTTATTGATAATAGTGACTATCTCTCCATAAGTAAGATTTTGATAACCTTCACTATCATATTCTCTTTTGATAGTGTTTTTTATTCTTTCAGCAAAAAGTTTAGGAAGTCCGAATATAAATCTTTTTTTCCAAAATGACTCATCTTAATATTTACGAAGCATAATTCTTGTAATAAAAGTATATTTATACTATTTGAAATCTTGTAATGAAGGACAATGAAGGTGCATAAGAATATCTGAATTCTTTTCAACGAAAGAAATAGGATTTCCTACGAAATGTTTGATAATGGTATAAACAAGAGTCATGAAAATATTGTTTTGTCCTTGATTATCAATAGCAGAAAGAATCTCATTTTTTTCTCCGTCAGTCATATAATTATACCACCAGTTTTTTAGGCATCCAGCAAAACCTATAGTGATATAATTGTATGCTTGAGCAGGAATGATACTTGAAGCAAGATATGAGTTGTAACATATAACCATTCTTTCACACAGTTGAATAACTTGATATTCGGATAAACCATCTAAATTCCATTCAACAATAGATTTACCATCATATGAATGTTGTTTTGAAGGTTTCTCTTCAAAGAGCAAATCAGGAGCAGTATGAGAAGAATAATAAGGAGGGACTTTAGAAGTTCGTCCACTCAACTTATTAACTTGAGGAATTTTATCATCAATGAATTGAGATTCAATTTCATCAATGGTGTTAATATTTTTTGAAGAGGAAATTTTCGATAATTGAGTGGCTAGTTCTTTCAGAACTTTTTGACTCGATGTTGAGACTGTCTGAAGATGAGACTTCAAGAATTCTACAGAAAGTAGGAGTGATTACTTTCTTTTTCATGGCTTTTGAAGATTTTGATAAACTCTCAACATCAGAATTGATTTCAATTCTATTTAATTGAGAACAACATCAGTATAATTGTTCTGAGACTGAATATTTTTGATATCTTTAGCAACAACCATTGATTCATCTGGTCATTTAGTAGATATTTTTTTGAGAGGAGAAGCAAGAATTTCATTATTTCCCTGAGAAACGACTATTTCTTACATAGGAGGATGAAAAAATTGAATCGATTATTCGGAATTGTAGGAATATCATTATTCTGAATTGTTTTCTTCTTCTTTTGAGTAGGTTTTTTGTTAAAAACTTTGAGATATGCCCACTCATAAAAACTTAAATCTTCTGAGTATTCATAAAATTCTTCCCAGAAAGATTTAATTTCTTCTTTTGAAAAACTTTTTTGAAATAATTTTCGAAAATTCTTGACTTCTTTTGTCTGATCAGTTTTGAAATCATTTCTTCCATTAATAGAAGAAATTACATTACATTACTGATCAAGTCTTTCAGAATGTGGTAACATATCCGATAAAGTCGGTGAACCAGGTTGCTCTGGATCATCTTCCTTTTCTAAGTTACCGAAATGAGCTCTAGGAACATTTGGATCAAAATCAACTCCTTTAAAAGAAGAAGTTGAATTTCTAGCATATTGAAAATAATTGGATTGAGGTTTATCATCAATTCTAGATAAAAAGCTTCTTCGAGAAGTACTTGAAGAGGATGGCTTGTCAAAGATAATTCTAACACTTCCATCCGGGAAATGAATAATTTGTTTAGGATTCCTTTTGATAGGGGTTGGTATAGGACTTTGAGCATTTTCAAAATCCCATTGTAAACCTCTTTCTTGAATATTCCAAGGAATTCTCTTGGGTATCATTACATTTGAATGAAGTGGATTAACTTCAACTAAGAGACTTTCATCTCTTGGCGAAGATCTGAGTGCACGAATATTGAGTTGAGTGTTCAAAAGTTTGTAATAAACTCTGTATATTATAGCAAAAGCTTTTGAACGGTCATCAACATCGAAATTCTTAGTTTGAATACGAAGATTAAGAGCATTGAGAATAGCCCCGTCTTGGAGACTAATTGAAAATTTTGGATAGCAATTTGAAAATACTGGTCCATTTTCAAGATTGGACTCGAGCATGGAAAGTAAAGAATGCTCAAACCTTAAAAGTCTTTTGTCTCTTAAGGTTATAAGTACAGGAATGTCAAGACCTAATCTAAACAAGGGCTTAACAGTAATTTGAACTAAACCAATATGAATATATTGAAATTTCTTCCTATGAGCAATAATAGATTTTTTTGAAAGTAAATTTAATGAAACAATTTGATTTTTGATAGGAATAGTTTTTTCCAGAGTTTTGATAACATAACTTTGAGTAAAATCAAATTTTCCTATCTCGTAGATAGAACTTTGTTCTACCTTTGGGATAGTCCAATTTTGAAGAGTTTGTTCAATTTTTGCAATTTGAAGTTCCTTTGAATTAATATCATTTGAAATATTACTTGATGCAGATGCAGTATTTTGATCATCAATTTTTTCGTTGTTTTCTTGAAAATATGTTGAAGTATTAATACTTCCCTCATTTGAACTACCACCTTTACAAAACCAGTTAGACATAAGGGTATTAGGCTTGTGTAGAAGAATGCATTTTTCAAACGCACATCTCGTATCATGTGATATGAGATATCTCAACCAATACTTCATGGGACACATGACAAGCTAGGAAATTTTTACACTAAAATATAAGGATAGTAGAGTAAGGCCAATTGACACATTCTTCAACAACCCTTCCCACGTGGCTTCTCCATCACTCTCCATTTCCTTTGTTTTATTTTATTAAAAAATCTTTATTTAATAAAAAAATCAATTACCAACTTACCAAAAACGAGCTATATACACGTGTCACCCATTACAATTCCTTATTCATCAAATAATCGAACAAAAATATAATTCAAGACAATAACTCTCGACCTCAATAACTTAGGCTTCACTTATTCAAATTAACTTTTTTTTCTCGAGCCTAATATGCATGATTAATTACGTTCTATCCAACGATTCCAATATTCATATACTTACCATTGATCCATCAATATCTAAATATTTGACACAATAAAATTGAAATTTGATTTTACACATTTAAATCACTTTAGTCCCTAGCTTCAAGATATATAAAAAAAATACATCATATAAAATAATTATAATACAGCCTATAAAATAATTGATTCTATTGTATGAAAATTTTAGGACTTTAGAATCTTCCCACCTTAAAATATTTTTTTCCTCGAAAATTTACCTTGACTAATCAAAAAGTTCTGGATATTTGGTTTTAAGCTCAACTTCCTTCTCTCATACAGACTCGTCAAGTCTATGATTTCACCGTTGGACCTTAACCAACGGAACCTGATAGGAATGTAAAATACATATAAAATATCTTTATTTAATGCGCTCATATGACTATTTTATGTCTAAATGTATTTAGTATTTTGATATTTTGGTTTAGGTGGCAATTCGATGGATATGACATAATTTAGAAGAAATAAGGAGAAAATGACCAAAATGGAAGAAAGTGAAAGTTCGGGGACTAAAGAGTAAATACTATAAACTTGTTTCTAACCTTGGGATAAAGATTCAAGAGTGTTAGATGCCAACTGGATGAAAAAATGAGTCAAATGGATGAAATATAACCAAAACATTATCACATATCAACTTTCAAACTGAAAAGTTTTGCATCGATTTTTAGCCTCATATTGATATCAGTTTTGGACATGGAAAACGATTTAATTCAAAGATGGTATCTGAAGAAACGTTGTAGCCCTTTAAGTTATCTTTCTAAATCATCTTGAATTACCTCAATCGGACATCAGAAGATAAAGTTATGATAAAAATACTGAACATTGTCTAGCGGAAAAACTGTAAACCTATGCGATCGCATAAGGTTATTTCCATGAGGTCGCACAGAATCCTTTAGTGACTCTCAGTGGCCAATTCAAGCCTTCTATGTGACCGCAACCCTTATAACTGTGCGGTCGCATAGAGTATTTCTGAGGCACGATTTTCAGTTTTCTAATTTACGTCAAACTTTTATGGAAACAACTCTTTCTCGACTTTTCAACCCTAAATACATGCCAAAATGCACCAGAAGGCCTCTAACCTATTTTCTCTGTATTTTTCTTAGATCTATCGTGTGTAACTAACTCGTGTTACTTGATTGAAGGATACCAAAGCCTTGGAAAATATTATAACTGTGAGATCCACCTATTTTTATTGTTTAATTTATATTTTCAGTATTGAATATTCTTTTATGCATAATTTTATGATTGTCGTGTTTGATTGCTAAGAGATCTATTAGTTTTTCACATATTGCAATCTATAGCTAAGTTAAATCTCAAATTTGTAATTTTTTAAATTATTTAACTTGTGAAACACTAGGATTTAATAATTTTTTGCGATAGAGGTTATTGAATCTTAAGAAGAATATTTAAATATATTGAATGCAACCGTTGGTCTTTGTATTAACTAGTTCATCGATTTTTCTATTGTTTAAAATTGTTATTAAATTGAATTTTTAGTGCTGATCTGAGATTATTTGATAATTAGGATTAATTAGAACGATGGTTTCTGATTAACTAAAATTAAGGAGAAATAAGAATTTATTCCAACGATGAATATTGTGAATGTGAATTGATTATTCTTTGTGAATTGATGAATGATTATAAATCTCCAATGGTGGAAGTTGACTTTGATCAAGACGCGTTTCATTGATTTAATATGACTCATTAATTTACATTATTATTTGTTATAAGATTGATTTCGCTATAAACAAAAACCCCTCAATCGTTATAAGAAGCATAAGTTGTTGAATTGCACACTCTTTATGGGATCGACCTTTGCTTCCATTGCTACATTCGTTTTAGAGGTTTAAAGACTATTTTTGGGTGCCTACGACAGCACACCAAATTTTGACGTCGTTGCCGAAGAGTGGTGTTAATTTATTTTTGTGTTTCTTAGTTGTTTATTTTATTTTTGAAAAAGAAAAAAAATCAAAATTTTTAGGTTCTTATGTATTTTATTGCTTTTAGAAATTCTAGCACAGAATTTTTTTTATCTTTCTTAATCTAGTTTTTTTTTAATTTATTTTTCATTTGTTCTGTTGTTTATGTCAGCAACTCGATCTTCTAATCAAAGTGATTTGCAGTATGATCCAGAAATTGAGAGAACTTTGCTCAGGTTGAGGACTAACATCTAACAAAATCTTGAAGAAAGCAATCTCAACCCCCAACAATCCATTTGCAAGTGATTTTGAGTTTGAAGGAGAAATAACTATGGCCGAAAATAGGACTTTGAAGGAGCTTGCAGCCCTTACATTGAATCAACAACATTTATCCATAATTTTCCTATTTTAGATGCTACTACCACATTTGAGCTTAAATATGGACTAATACACATTTTGCCTACTTTTCATGGTCTTGCATGTGAAGATCCTCATAAACATTTGAAAGAGTTTCATGTGGTTTGCATGAGTATGAAACCTACTGGAATTACTGAACAATAGATTAAACTGAGAGCCTTTCCATTTTCTCTGAAGGATTCGGCTAAGGATTGACTCTTCTATTTACCATCGGGAAGCATTACCACATGGGATGGAATGAAGAGATTATTTTTAGAGAAATATTTTCCAGCTTTAAGGGTAGCAAATATTAGGAAGGAAATATGTGGTGTAAGACAAGATAATATGGAATCCCTATATGAGTATTGGGAGCGGTTCAAGAAATTGTGCGCAAGTTGTCCCCACCATCAGATCAGTGAGCAACTTATCATCCCATACTTCTATAAAGGTCTTCTACCCATAGAAAGGAGCATGGTTGATGATGCAAGTGGAAGAGCTTTGGTAGATAAAACTCCAGAAGGAGCGAAAAACTTAATTGCAAATATGGCAGCTAACTCTCAACAATTTGGCACTAGATTCGATCCTCCTTCTAGACAAGTTAACAAAGTAAATGTCTCATCCTTTGAACAACAAATAGCGAGTCTAACCACTCTTGTTCGTCAAATGGTTGTAGGTACTATGCAAATAGCGAAGGTATGTGGAATTTGTTCATTGGTAGGCCATCCAACTGATATGTGCCCAACACTTCAAGAAGAATCCGTTGAACACGTAAATGTAGTCGGTAGCTTCCTTGGACAACCACAGAGGAATTATGATCCCTATTCAAGCACGTACAACCAAGGATAGAAGGATCATCCAGATCTTAGCTATGGGAATCGACAAGTGAATCAACCTATGAATCAGAATCGATAGAATTTCCAGCAATATAATTAGCCATACCCTCCTAGACAACAACATAGCCAAACTTCTAACTCTGGTGTGTCTTTAGAAGATATTATTAAATCCCTTACCACTAACACTTTGCAATTTCAACAGGAGATCAAGGCTAGCATTCAATGTTTGGAGAATCAAATGGGTCAAGTAGCTAATGCAGTTAGTCGGCTAGAAACGCAAAGTTCGGGAAAACTACCATCTCAAAAAATGGTGAACCCAAAAGAAAACATGAGTTCAATCATCCTGAGAAGTGGTAAAGAGGTTGAGATTCCGGTAAAGGCATCCCCTAGGCCATTTGAGCAAGAAAAGGAAGAAAAAGAAGTTGCAAACAAGACTGTCACCAATGATACTGAAGTGACTGAGCGTAAGTTTTTACCCTTTTTTGATTATAAACCAATACCCATTTTTCCTCAAACTTTAGTAGGATCTAAAAAATATGAACGAGATCATGATGAGTTGCATGAAATTTTTAGTAAATGTGAAGTAAATATTCCACTTTTAGATATTTTTAAACAAGTGTCTCGCTATGCTAAATTTTTTAAACAATTGTGCACAAGTAAAAGAAAACAGAAATTGACAGGGTAAAAGTTGGAAAATAGGTATTTGCAATAATTCAAGAGAAACTTCCTACAAAATGCACAGATCCAGGTATGTTCACTATCCATTGTATGATAGGCGACACTAAATTTGAGAAGGCCATAATAGATTCAGAAACATCTATTAATGTCATGCCATATTCTGTATACACTTCCTTGAAACTTGGACCTTTAAATAAAACTGGTGTGATAATTCAACTAGCTGATAAATCTAATGTCTATCCTAAGGGGATAGTTGAGGATGTTCTCATGAATGTTAATGAGTTGATTTTTTCTGTTGATTTTTATGTGCTTGACATGGGTAATAGTAATCATACTACCCATATCTTATTAGGAAGACCCGTTCTTAATGATATCCAAAACTAAAATGTATTTCAATAATGGTACATTGACCATGGAATTTGATGAAAAGATCATTAAACTTAATATTTATGATTCCATGCAATATCCATGTAATAATAATCACGTTCATTTTATTGATGTGATTGATCAATTAGCACATGATTTTTTTGAATTTAATGCTAAAAATGAATGGAAAGCTGTCATTAGTGAGCATCTTGGGAAGGAAAACGATGAGCTGGCCTTAAACACTAAGTTACAAAGAATTGTGGCAGCATTAAATGCTCTTCTAAAGTCAGGTAACAGTTCTTGTTTTATATTACCAATTTTTAATGAGAGGCCTCTACTTTCTGTTTTGCAGACTTCCATTCCAGATTTGAAGCATCACCCCAGTCACCATAAGTATGTATTCCATGGAGGTGGAGGAACATTGCCAGTTATCATTCCTATTGGACTTGATATACTGCAAGGAAGATTGAAGCTAACTATGACAGACCCAGGCTAAATAAGGAAACATTGACTCGAGCCAAAGACAATAAACAAAAGCGCTGCTTGGGAGGCAACCCAATGGGAGTTCATTCCTTTATCTTTTTATTTTTGTGTTTATTTTTCGCATTTCATTTTTTTACTTTAGTTATATTTGTCATTTCTTTGCATTGAACCTCACATTGGAGACAATGTAAGTTTTAAGTGTGGGGGAGATGATTTAGACTTATTACATTTCAATTTTGAGTGAGTTTAATGTCAATACTTTTTGCATGATTTTTCAGGAAAATGAGTTGAGAGTTAAATGATTGTTTTTGGTTGTGTGTGTGCTATTTGTTAGAATTAATTAGGCTTTTGAAGAACTCATAACATGATTGAATGAATAATCCTCCAACTTTAAGTTGATTAGTGGAGTTATTTTTTTTTTTGAGGATGGTTGTAACTAAATTATGTAGAGAAAAGCCGGTGAGATTTTTAAGCGTTTAGACTAATACATCCATAACAGTCTCATTATTTTTTTATGTGTAATATTCTTTCATGGTCTTGTTTCTTTAGAACTTACCTTGATTCTCTTCAAGATCACATTGACACATGCATGCACGAACATGATTAAGACCATCTTTGTTACATAAATGAGTTTCATTAGCCAAATAGCAAACACTATAATTGAATTTTCCATTGTTGAGCCCTTTGAGCCTTAATGCATTTTCTTTGTATAAACTCACGTTACAAGCTTTAAACCTGAAAAACAATCTTTACCCAAACTTTAGAGCTAGTGGAGTATTGTTCATCATCATGATATGTGCGGGTATGCAAGAAAATAAGTATGGGGGTATCAAGATTTATGGTTATGCTATTATTGGTGAATTGGAACAAATTTTCTATGTCAATTCAAGGAGTTCCATTATTGGTGTATAATTTAGAGTTTACATTGTGCAAGAAAAACACAAGAAGAAGAATGAAACAAAATGAATGATTGAAGAAAAATGAAAAAAAAAGTGATGAAGAAGAGTGATTTTAATGTGAAAAATGTCTATATTCATAACTCTTCCTACATCTCAAGAAATAGTTCGATTTATGTGGGATTGATGCAAAAATGATGAAGTTATCATATGGAGTGGTTGGTTTACATGTCTTATATATATGTTTGAGCTAAGTCTATTTATCTTTACTCTACTAGTTTCAATGGCTCTTGAGTCACATACCCAAATATTTTCCACCTTGACCATAAGTCATATTACAACATTTGAAAAGTCCTTATGATTCTTGTAAAGCATGTGATCTAAGTGGTGGCGAATGAGAAGATATACAAACATATGGTAGAACATCTCCATTGGAATGAATTTGAGTGAATACTTACCCTTTTAAACACATGAGAGTTGAGTACTTATATCCATGAGGGTCTACATGTTTAGTTTACTCCATCTTCATATGAAAATATTTGCTAATTGATTATGAGTTGTGTGGAATGTTTATTCATGATATTTTATGTGTTTTGAAAAAGCTTGATGGTTCTATGTTCTTGGCATTATGACCAGGTGTTTTTGAAAAATCAAATTTGAGTTTTACCCAAGGACGAGCAAAAGTTAAGTGTGGGGGAATTTGATAAGAATGTAAAATACACATTTTACATCTTTATTTAATGCGATCATATGACTATTTTATGCCTATATGTACTTAGTATTCTCATATTTTGTTTTAGGTGGCAATTCGATGGATCGTAATTTGGAAGAAATAAGGGAAAAGTGACCAAAATGGAAGAAAGCGAAAGTTCAGGAACTAAAGAGCAAATACTATAAACTTGTTTCTAACATTGGGATGAAGATTCGAGAGTATTAGAGGTCAATTGGATGAAAAAATGAGTCAAATGAATGAAATATAGTCAAGACATTATCACATATCATTTTTCAAGCTGAAAATTTTTGCATCGATTTTTAGCCTCATATTGAGACCAGTTTTTTATATGGAAGACGATCGAATTCGAACATGGCATCTAAAGTAAAGTTGTATCCCTTTGAGTTATCTTTCTAATTCATTTTGAATTACCTCAATCGGATATTAGAAGAGAAAGTTATGATGAGAATATTGAACACTGTCCGATGGAAAAACTCTAAACCTATGCAATCACATATAGTTATTTCCATGCGGTCGCACAGAACCCTTCAGCGACTTTCAGTGGCCAATTCAAGCCTTCTATGCGATCGCAACACTTATAACTGTGCGGTCGCATAGAGTATTTCTGAGGCACGATTTCCAATTTCTTAATTTACTTCAAACTCTTAAGAAACAACTTCTTTCTCAACTTTTCAACCCTAACTACACGCCAGAACGTAACAGAAGGTCTCCAGCCTATTTTCTCTCTATTTTTCTTAGATCTATCATGTGTAACTAACCCTTGGTGCTTGATTGAAGGATATCAAAGCCTTAGAAAACATTATAACTATGAGATCCACCTATTTTCATTGTTTAATTTATATTTTCAGTATTGAATATTCTTCTATGTATAATTTTATGATTGTCGTGTTTGATTACTAAGAGATCTATTAGTTTTTCACATATTACAATCTATAGTAAGTTAAATCTCAAATTCGCAATTGTTTGAATCATTTAACTTGTGAAACACTAGGATTTGATAATTTTCTGCGATGGAGGTTATTGGTTCTTAAGAAGAATACCTCATATGACATGTCTTTTTGTACCTCCAAAGTTTGGAAGCTGACCACATGATTGGGATCATAAAAATATTTTCTGAGCATCGAAACATGGAACACGTTATGTACTGCTATGAGTTCAGGTAGTGATAAGTGTATTTTATACACTTATTTGGGCTCTAAAATATGGACATTTTGTAATTATTTTAATGGAATTATAGCCTAATTTATTATATAATGTATTATTAGGTGTAACTTAATGATTGGAAGTGAAATTCAAAGAAAATGGCAAAAAATGGCAAGATCCAAAGCTTGGGGGCTAAAGTGCAAATACTCAAAAATTGTGTCGAAACTCACGATGAAGATTCGAGAATGCTAGAGGTCAAATGGATGCAACTAAAGATCAAAAGGAGTGAAAACAAATTAATTTTCAACAGTACAAGGATGTCCAAAGTTTTAGTTGGAGATTGAGACCCACGTTTGGCCTAGTAAACGTTCGAATTGAAGAAGAGCTATTTCTAGTAACGTTGTAGCATTTCAAGTTATCTTTCCAACAAATCTTGAATCAACTCAATCGGACATCAGAAGGAAACGTTATGATAAAAATACTGAAACAGACGCAAAGTGGACGAAAACTCAGCGCTCAGGCGCTGCACTAGCCGAGAAAACACAATTCTCAACAAATTTCCACCACCCAAGCGTTGTCCTGTAGCGTTCAAGCACCGCGCGCCTCCACAGATTTTAGGTTTTTATTGTTTGGGCCGCGAAAACTCCACAAAAGACTCCAAATTGGTCAAGAACGTGTAGAGAAGTATAAACAGACCTGAGAAGGCATTGACAAGAGGGTTCCCACACGTTGAAAAGAGGGTTCCACATTACGAGCACAATTAAAAGGAGGAAAACATCAAATAATTCAAGATCAAAGCAAAGATTGAAAGAAGAAGAAGACCTTGGTGCAAGAGTTTATTCTTTTCCATATCTTTTTTCCAGTAATCCGGTGATGTAGTCAAGTTTATTTATTTGTTTTTCTTCTTACATTATGACTAGCCAAACTCCTTATTAAGGCAAACAATGTAATCTATTGAGACCCTTAGTTCTTTAATTCAATAATTCTGTGCTTTATTCTTCCATGTGTTGATTTTATTATGAGGCAATGCATTGAATTACTTGATTAATAACTTGATGATCCATTGAGTTTCTTACGAATTGAGAGGTGAGTTTGAGACTTAAAACGTGTAATAAAATTCGGTAACGAAGTATAACGTGTAGAGATACATATACCTAGTATTGTGGTCGTTATGAATTTCTAGTGCCATAACTCGTTTAATTAAAGGTAATTCGCATAGAGATATGGAATTGAATTAGTTAAATAGGCTCAATGAGAACTCGAGAGAGGTAAATTGAATACTGTAGGAGAATTCGACCGAACACTACATTAGGCTAGAATCTTTAGCTGTGAACTATGCTGATCATTAGATGAAATTATTTTGCCCTAATATATCTTACCTACATGAATCTTCATCATAATTTTCATTTGTTTTAGGCAGTTAGTTCATTTTAATATTCACAACTATCACAATCATTTATTTGTTTGTCTTTTATCAAATAAGAGTTAGAAAAAGTAGATTAAGTCTAAAGTATAGTCCTCGTGGGAACGATAATCCGGACTCTTAGGTCCACTATATTACTTGTTACGATATCGTACACTTGCGATATAAAAAACGCAACAAGTTTTTGGCGCCGTTGTCGGGGATTATTTACTTTTAGTCATAGTTTATTTTTTTTACTGTTATTTGATTTTATTTGTTCTTTAATTTTCTTTTTTTTCTTTTTATATTGTTTACACAACTCCCTATAGTTTTAATCTATCTTGTGTTGGTATTCTCTCTTTATACTTTTCAGCTAACTATGTATGATTCCGACATTGGAAAAGTGATAAAATTGTTGCAGTGACAAATTTCTACATGGATTGTCAAGATATGCCTGGAGAATATTCAAGATGTGAAAATTGTTACGAGGTGCACTATACTGGGAGATGTTTGTTCTCTAGTTTACACACGCTGAAACTTCTGAGATTTTGAAAATATTTGATATGTAGAAAACAAGCAATTGAAAAATCTAATGAAGGGCACATGCTCGTGGAAGATTTTATACCTGACGATTGTGATGAGGACATAAAACTTGATGGTCCCCCACTATTGAACGAGAAGGTACTTGCAAAATACTTTAAAGAACTTTCCATATTGGATGAAAGCAATATGTTTATGGGAGATTACATGTACTGGGAAGGATTTCAGCGATGGGGGTACAATCCACTTCAAGGGATCATCAGAACAGATGAGAGTTCAACAATTGAAGAAGAGTCAACAGCGAGTGAAAATTTAATCACAATGAAGTTAAACGAAGATTTGGCGGTCAATAAGGAAGAAATCAACTCACATTTTTCCCACTTTATTGATTGTCCAAAAATTAATTTTGTGATTGGGCCTCACGAGGAGATAGAAATCTACATAGTTGAAGTTGAATCAGATGGAATAGACAAGTCCAATTATGTTGAAAATGGCAAGGAAGAGGTGTGGAGATCAAATAAAAAGTGGATGAAAGCTAAAAGAAGAAAAATGGACAAGGCATCAAAAGCCTTCTTTATGTGCCCGTGATCAGCGACCGTAGAGTCGAGCTAAAGACTATAAAAAAAGCACTTCATGGAAGGCAATTCAAGCTTATTTATTTATTTATTTTGTTTTTTTTTTTAGTTTTAGGATAATTTAGTTTATTTTAAATTTATTTGAGACTCATCATCCGTACGTTGTTTCTCTTTAAGTTTTCGATATGTTAGTTGGTTTATTAGATGTCAGAGCTAAGTAACACTTGTTCTGATTTTTTTTTTATCATAATGTTTTATTTGTTTTTCAGGAACATGACGTCGCGAAATATGTAAACCATTATTTACCAAAGAGCCAACATGAGCAATATGAAAGCTAGCCATTGAATTACACGTCTTATCAGGGGAGTTTTTCTTCACTTTCTTCCCCACCTCTTTATAAGCGGATTTTGAATTAAAAATATTGAGGACAATGTCTAATTTAAGTTTGGGGGTGGAAAACACGAGTTTTCATTATTTTTTATGTGTTTTGTGTGCTTTTATTGATTTTGTAAAAACAATTAAAAAAATTAATTTTTTTGTGTGTGCTGGTGTGAGTTAGTTGACTTGGCCGACAATGATGAATATATTAAATCATGTATTGATCTATGAATGATGAATAAGTTGCATACTTAGATTAATTTTTGCTTTCCATGTGAAATTTGATATATATTAAGTACATGAATTAAGTTAAGCATCGTGTAAAAATAAGTTGATTTCATAATTAGATAGATTGAAATAGTGGACCATAGATGTTAAAACCAAAAATCACTATATTTTACATTCTTGGACCAAAATTAGAATAGTTTGAGAGGATTTCACTATTGTAGGAAGATGTTGAGATAAATAAGGATTCCATGTGTGAAATTAAAAATCTTATGTGGATTGTCTAAAGTCAATAAGATGAAATTGGGTGAAAATCTCAAGTTTGATGTCGTTTTACTTGAATTGATGTTAATTGATGGACATTGCACTAATCAAGGCATAAAAAAATATTTTATTAAAAAATTTCTCTTCGTAGCTTTATGATTCGAGCAATTAAGCCTGAAAGGGTCTTTAAAATCTGGTGTCCTATGGTCATCTGACTTGGGAGTCATCAACTGAAATTTTGTTACATGGATCATTTAGAAAGTTTAAGGGAGATAATGCTTCCAATAAAGAAAAAAATATTCAAAAAAAACTTGAAATTAAAAAAAAAATATGTGCATGAAACAGAAGACGTACCAAATGTCTTCGTTAAATCCCAAACACCTGCTTAAGAAAATTTGACTTTTGAGAAGAGATTGTTAGTCAGTTAAGTCCTAGATATTGAAGCAATCAAACTTTATAGAGAATCCTTGTTTATTGAAATGTTGAATTGCAATTGGTGAAATTTTGTCAAACTAGAGAGGTGAGGATAGTAGAAAATTCAACCTTAGTTCACACACTGAAAAATAGAAAATATAATAAGTTTGGGAGAGTGTGAATCTTACGAGTAATGAAAGAACATATTTGATCATTGAGGGTCGGGAATTGAAACAACTTATGAATTCATAACGCTATACTTAATTCTTCACACACATACGTCGATTTTACATTGGAAAAGTGGATTTTAATTTTTGTATTGTGATTTTGAACCCATGCATAGATTTAATATTATTATTTCAATCCAGAGATAAAAAGTCAAGTTAACTAGCTAAATTATTTTTCCTTTACTTGATTGTCTGGCCACCAATTGGGTAAGTAGCATTGCATGTTTGTGTGTTTGTTAAGTTAGGTTATGGTTTTGTTTGAGGACAAACAAATGCTTAAGTTTAGGGGTGTTTGATAAGTATATTTTATACACTTATTTGGGCCCTAAAATATGGACATTTTCGTAATTCTTTTAATGGAATTATAGTTTAATTTATTATATAATGTATTATTAGGTGAAACTCAATGAATGAAAGTGAAATTCAAAGAAAATGGCAAGATCCAAAGCTTGGGGGCTAAAGTGCAAATACTCAAAAATTGTGTTGAAACTCACGATGAAGATTCGAGAATGTTAGAGGTCAAATGGATGCAACTAAAGATCAAAAAGAGTGAAAACAAATCAATTTTCAACAGCACAAGGATGTCCAAAGTTTTAGTTGGAGATTGAGACCCACGTTTGGCCTAGTAAACGTTCGAATTAAAGAAGATCTATTTCTAGTAAAGTTGTAGCCTTTCAAGCTATCTTTTGAATGAATCTTGAATCAACTCAATCGGACATCGGAAGGAAACGTTATGACAAAAATACTGAAACAAACGCAAAGTGGATAGAAACTCGGCGCTCAGGCACTGCACTAGCCGAGAAAACACAATTTTCAACAAATTTCTAGCGCCCAAGCACTGTCCTGTAGCGCTCAAGCGCCGCGCACCACCATGGATTTTAGGTTTTTATTGTTTTGGTCGTGAAAACTCCAAAAAAGACTCCAAATTGGTCAAGAACGTGTAGGGAAGTATAAATATACATAAGGAGGCATTGAAAAGGGGGTTCCCACACATTGAAAAGTGGGTTACACATTAAGTGCACAATTAAAAGGAGGAAAACATTAAGGAATTCAAGATCAAAGCAAAGATTGGAAGAAGAAAAAGACCTTGGTACAAGAGTTTATTCTTTTTCATATCTTTATTCTAATAATTCGGTGATGTATTCAAATTTATTTATTTGTTTTTCTTCTTACATCATGACTAGCTAAACTCCTTATTAGGGCAAATTATATAATCTATTGAGACACTTAATTCTTTAATTCAATAATTCTGTATTTTATTCTTCCATGTGTTAATTTTATTATGAGTGCAATGCATTGAATTACTTGATCAATAATTTGAAGATCAATTGAGTTTATGAATTCCTAGTGCCATAACTCATTTAACTAAGGGTAATTCGCATAGAGATATGGAATTGAATTAGTTAAATAGGCTCAATGAGAACTCGAGAGAGGTAAATTAAATACCGTAGGAGAATTCGACCGAACACTACATTAGTCTAGAATCTTGAGTTGGGAACTAAGCTGATCATTAGATGAAATTGTTTTGCCCTAATATATCTTACCTACATGAATCTTCATCATAATTTTCATTTGTTTTAGGCAGTTAGTTCATTTTAATATTCACAACTATCACAATCATTTATTTGTTTGTCTTTTATCAAATAAGAGTTAGAAAAAATAGATTAAGTCTAAAGTATAGTCCTCGTGGGAACGATAATCCGGACTCTTAGGTCCACTATATTACTTGTTACGATATCGTACACTTGCGACATAAAAAAAGTAACAGGTGGTAAGGCGAGTCTGTAAGCCACACTACCAATTATTTGAAGAATTTTGAAAGGTCCAATAAACCGTGGTCTCAACTTTCCCTTCTTGCTAAATCTCAATACAACCTTCATTGGTGCCACCTTTAGAAAAACTTTGTCCCCCACTTGAAATTCCAAATCCTTTTTTCTACCATCAACATAACTTTTTTTACGGTCTTACGCTGCCTTTATTTTGTCATAATCTTATCAACATCATCAACTGTTCGCTCAACAACTTCAGGACCCAAAATTTAGTTCTCTCCGACCTCATTCCAATGAATAGGGGATCTGCACTTCCTACCATAAAGAGCTTCATATGGGGTCGCCTATAATGGCCTAAAAACTATTGTTGTGAGCAAACTCCACTAACGGTAGATGTGTCTTCCAACTACTGCTAAGATCTAAAACACATGCTCTCAGCATATCTTCAAGAGTTTGAATGGTTCTTTCTAATTGTCCATATTTCTGAGGGTGATAAGTAGTACTAAACTTTAGTTTAGTCCCCATGGCTGCTTGCAAACTTTCTCAAAATTTTGATGTGAACCACGGGTCTCTATCAGAAACAATGGTAACTGAACTCCATGCAATTTGACTATCTCTCTGATGTATAATTGTACGAGTTATTCCATGTTGGAATTTACTTTGACTAGCAAAAAATAGGCTGACTTCGTCAGACGATCAACTACTACCCAAATAGTATTGTGTCCTCTTGTTGAGCTCGGGAATCCTACCACAAAATCCATCGCTATGTGTTTCCATTTCCATTCCGGATTATCCAATGGTCTCAATAGCCCTGATGGCCTTTGATGTTCAGCCTTGACTGCTGACAAATAATACATTTCTCTATAAACAAACCAATTCTTCCTTTCATGTTTCTCCACCAAAATGTATCTCGGATATCTCAATACATTTTCATACCAATTGGATGTGCGGCATATGGGGGTAGAGTGAGCCTCTTCTAATATCTCGTTTCTTATACTTTCATCCTTAGGTACATACGACCTTCATGATGAGCGCATTTTACTTATACTTTAGATATCATCTAAACCTGATATTTAACTCATTTCTACAAGTTTTAGAATGTTTTAATATGTGTTTTGATGTTGTAATATAGATTGATGAAATTGAAGGAAATAATCAAAAGTTGGCAAATTAGAGAAAAAAGCTAAATTGTAAGAGATCCAAAGTTTGAGAACTAAAGTACAAATACTCAAAAGTTATGTCAGACCTCAAAATGAAGATTTCAAAGTGCTTGGAGTCAATTGGTTGAAAAAATAAGTCAAAGGGATCAAATAATCAAAGCATGATCACATATCATTTTCAACCCGAAAAAGTTATGTTCCAGATTTGTAGTCTCATATTGAGACTAATTTTCTACATAGGAAACGTTTGAATTGAAAAATTATATCCGAAGTAAAGTTGTAGCCCCTTAAGTCAGCTTTCTAAATCATCTTGAATCACCTCAATCGTACATCAAGAGAAAAAGTTATGATAAAAATACTGAAAAATGCGCAGTGGATTTTCCACCCGATGGGCGCCGCAGTGCTGGTTTTGCTGAAAATAATCAAAATTACTGGCATCGCTACAGTGCCTCCGAGGCACCCATGTACGAGAAATAGGTTTTTGACTTTTTTGGACTCTTTTTGTTTTTTGCCAAATACAACTCCAATCCAACCAAGATTTGATGAAGATATAAATACAACTTCAAAGACCACTTTTAGGGAGGAATTCAAAACACAATTGAAGAGGGCAAAGTGGGCATAATTCAAGAAATCTAAGGGAGACAAGAACAACATCAAGGAAGAAGATTGAAGATCTATTCAAAAACTAGTTTTTCTATTCTTTTCTTTATATTGTTTATTTTGAATTGTATAAATTTCATGTTTCTTAATATGAACTAAACTATTTTTCTAGGATTTGATTGTAACCAAAATTTGAGAGTATGATTTGATTTGATTTTAGTTATTTCAATAAAATTTTCAATTTCGTTTATTTGTGTTATGATTTTAATGCTTTCAACTAATTGAATGAGTAGATGCTGGTCAATTTCAGCACTCGAGAGAGAGAGGAATTTAGGTGCGATCATAAGATTAACACAACATAGATTGTATAGGTTTCGAGAGAAAGTATAAGATCCATGAAGTTTACTCCATAAAAGCACAACCATTTTTACGACCTTCGAGGTTGCTTCTCTTGACCTAAACTTTCTTAGAAGCAGAAGATGATTGAATTAATTGAGTAATCATCTCAGTTAAATGACTGACTTCATTGGCAAGAAAGTCAACCTTACTAGTGAAATCCAGATTGTTACTTCTACTCACACGGTTACGACACGTAGGTCGAATGTGTCCTAGTGCACCATAGTGGTGACGGTGGGAATGAACCGTGGTTCAAACCTGCTCGGTAGTTGTTGTCGATAAGTAGGACGATTGACCTTACGTTGTTCGGTAGGTCTCGATCCAATGGCATGTTTACCTTTAAGTTTTGGATAAGCAATCTCACGAGCTTTTTTCGTGGTAGGAATGAACATGGTCTTGGATGTACTAGCTATATCATCACAATTATGAACATAACCCAGACCATGCCTGTCACCCGTAGGTTTGTTCATCCCAAGCAGATTATCCAACTTCTGCGAGCCACTCATGAATGATTAGAGTTGAGCATTAAATTTATCAAAATCAGAAGTTAATGATTTAACTTTAATCTCCAAGTTTTCATTGACGAGTTTTAGCTCGCTCACCTTCTTGGTCGAGTCCTAAAGGTCACTCAACAATTTTTCACGTTCAAGCTCAAGCTCATTCACCTTTTTCAGAACAACTTTATTGACCTTCTTGATTTTGAGACTCTTCTCAAACAATTTATAATAAGACTCGTGAATGTCCGTCTCATCATCAGACTCTTCATCAAATAGCTTACTCTCATTCTCCCATTTCCCATTCTCAATCTCAAAGTCAGATTCAATTGCAACAATTGAGGTAAAGGCCATGAATTTTTTATCCTTACCACCAGATTCCTCATTCTAAGAACTGGAATCCAACTCCTTATCACTCATGATCACGGCTAAAGCCTTACGTCTTTCCTTATCTGAGCTTCTATTCAGATTAGGACATTCATTCCTATAGTGATTGTACCCATTGCACTCATGTCATTAGATAGACTGAGTTTTCTTAGCGGGAGTCCTAGAGGTGTTATTATCACATCTACCTCTAGAAAGTTTACTGTGGACTTCACTACTATGTGCCTGATGCTTTAACGAAATACGCGATTTCGTCTTTCCTAAGTGTCTCAGTGTTAGTGGGCTCGCTCTCAACTTCTCTAACAGTGTTCATGGTGATGGATTTAACCTTTTTAGGTTGTGAGACAGTGAGTTCGTAAGTTTGAAGTGATCCTACGATTTCTTCAATTTTAACAACATCTAAGTCTTACTCTCTTCAATCGCAATAACATTGGGTCTAAACCTTTCGGGCAGTGATCTAA
Organism: Fraxinus excelsior; assembly: GCA_019097785.1. NCBI lineage: Eukaryota > Viridiplantae > Streptophyta > Magnoliopsida > Lamiales > Oleaceae > Fraxinus > Fraxinus excelsior. The sequence continues at coordinate 21,528,423 of CM032631.1, read as the reverse complement.
GGATTTTTCTAACAATTTTTTACTCGGGGATCCTCTCACCTAAATTTAAACTCAAATTGACTATGTCATTCAGTTTAGCATAGAAACTATCAAAAGTCTCATCATCAACCATCCTTCTTCAAACCTAGTGGTGAACATATGCAGTTTAGAGTTTTTAACAGTTTTAGTTCCCCCGTGTGTGGTTTCTAGAATATCCCAAACTTCCTTAACAGTTTCACATATCGATACACGCCTAAACTCTTCAAGATTCGTTTTCGACTAGTAGTTGTAGGTGGAACCCACCCATTTTGCACATTTATCCAAATACGTTCATCCAAAACCTTTAGAAAAGCTCTCATCCAAACTTTCCAATAGGCATAATTATTTCCGTCGAAAAACGAAGGCACAAACAATGACTAACTTATCTAGAATTAACAAAAACGGTCAGAAATCGATTTAAGGCTCTGATACCAATTGAAATTTACGTAGTTCGATGCTAATAATACCTAGAGAGGGGTGAATATGTATTTTATGTGGAATTAAAATCAATCATGAATTAAATAGCAATAAGTCACTTTTAATTCTTATCTAGATGGTTAATCATGCAAGTCAAATTATCCTATGTTAAATTATCACAGTTTGCATATCATAAACAATAAATAATAAAGTAGTAAAGAACACAAGAATTGTTCACGGAGAAACCCAACTAGAAAAAACTTCGAGCACTTTGCAGTCAATCCATTATAAATGATTATGTACTTACAATCTACCAGATTAGACGACTACACGGACTATCTGATCTTCTGACTGTAATTCTGACAGCTCTCCTGAATTCTGTGCTCTCATGCACCAAATCTAGCTGCAATAACCAACGCTCTTCTGAAACTTCGCTATCCTGCAACAACCCCTAACTTGGTAGAATCGCCTATCTCATGTGGATAACGAAGAACAACTCATACTTCACAGACTAGAACTCCAGTCGCCTTCTTCGATCTTCAGCACCTCTGATAAATATGTAGGAAGTTTGGTTTTTGGTATTTGAATATTGAATCTGATGTTTTTCTGGCTAAAACACTCACAAAAAATGAAGGTTGAATAATGGGATGAATAGATATCTCACAGATGAAGCTCTCTCAATTAACAATCTTGAGAAAATTCATTTTGTACGTGTTTTGTTATATATAGATAGGTCAAGAAATCAATGGGCCGAGAAAAAAGCCTTTAAAACGCGAAATAAGAATTTTTCGTAAAAAACTATCGCCAAGCGAAAGGTCGCGACAGTCGAGCGATAGGGTGTCGCTCGAGCAAAGGATGGGCAACGATGTTTCTGTTTTTGTAACTTGAGCCAATCCTTAGCGACAGTCTAGCGAATCCACGTTGTTTTCCTCCTTGTTCCAAACTCGAAACTCTAAACCCATTTAACTAACTTTTAAACAAACTGCACATTACTCCTTGAACTTTTACAACCTATCAATTTAAGTCATTTTGTTCACAGAATTTGCCAATTACAAAATCAACTAAAACATAACAAAACATATCTTTAAATACATTCAAAGAACCAAGAACTATATGCTAGTTTACTCCACCAGATCTTGTGTAGGTTTGTTATACATATTCAAACTTTCAGGATGATAAAGGCTATTGCAAATCTCCATCAAGATCATTGTTTATGCTTGATGGTAGGGTCATAATAGGGAGAAGTATCTAGTAATCATGCAATGTCGATTCCACAATTGAAGTTACTTGGAATTGAAAAGAATATTATAATTAAATAAGTTAAACATAATTAGATTTCTTAAGTTTGATACTAATTAATACATTGAAAACACGTTTGAAGTTAATTAATGAAACCAAAAAGGCAGGGACGGACGCAGACATTGAAAACTAGGGGGGCACAATCAAACTTTCACGAAGTGACAAAAAAAAGTAAAGTAAAAGATATTTTATTACAATTGTTCTCTACGTGTTCTCATATTTTGATAACGTTCAATAATTACATCATTTTCAATCTTGTCAAATGCATCTTTTTCAATATATGCAATCAAACTATCATTCAACCATTGATCTCCGATTCGATTGCACAGATGATTTTTGACACAAGCCATGGCAGAAAATGATCTCTCGACTGTAGCAGTAGCCACGGGAAGAACTAAAGCTAATGTCACAAGATTGTAGACTAATGGATACACTTCATGTTTATTCTTCACAACCAATTTCTGTGCAAGATCACTAATGCCTTGTAATCCTTCAAAATCTTTAGAGGTGCGCATGTCAAGAATATATGTATCTAACTGATCATCAAGTTCTAAGATATCTGATGCGTTAAAATATGCCGGATAATACTGACATAGTCGAATCACTTTGTTCTTGTCGAAAGCATCAAATGAGTTATTTGGAGACAAACATGAAACACAAATGAGCAAGTCACTATTTACCTCAGAAAAACGATCGTTCAGCTCCTGAAGTTGCATATCAATGATAGCATAAAACATTTCCACGTGATAATGATGCAAATTTGTTACTATCTCACGCCATGAACGACCTACAGTTATGAACATATCATCCATATTGGGAACATCGCCGTGAGCTTCACAAAACAAATAAACAATTCCAAAAAAAGAATCTCATCCATCATCCCTCGTCGTTTGGAGCTGTATTTTACATAATTGCACCAATCTCATGGCATTGACAATATCTTGATCTTTTCGTTGTAGTGCTTTTGACAATTCATTTGAAATCCCCAAAATCTTTTTCATGAGATGTAGGTGAAATGGAAATTCAAATTTAAACATCAACTCAAGTGAAATACAAGCATCACCTCTTGTTCCGGTACTTGTAGTGTCTGTAGCAATCATCTCAACCACGTCGACTATGGTTGAAAACATGACAATCAAGTTAATTAAACAATTATAGTGAAAGCCCCAACGTGTAACACCAGGACGCTGAAGAGTAGTTTCTTGATTGAGACCTCGTCCACTTGGTAAGTCACCAACACTAAGTGATTCAATAACTTTCAACCTTTGGCTCTCTCGAATAAGATCATTCCGTTTAGCCGATCTACCAACAACATTCACCAATTTGTGTACTGTAGTAAAGAAAGTTTCAATCTTCGGATATTTCTGTGCCACAGCTACAAGAGCTAATTGAAGTTGATGAGCAAAACAATGAATATAGTATGCACTTGGGTTTTCTTTCAAAATAAGTGCTTTGAGACCATTATACTCACCTCGCATGTTACTAGCTCCATCATATCCTTGACCTCTCAAATTAGATATACTTAAACCGTGCGTTGAGAATAATTGATCAATTGCAGCCTTAAGTGAGATAGCTGTAGTACTCGAAACATGTTGGACACCAACAAAATGTTCCAACACATGCCCATTCTTCACATAACGAATGACAACATACATTTTCTCTTTAACTGAAATGTCTCGAGATTCATCAACTAAAATGGAAAAGAAATTACCATGAACATCTTTCATAATCACATTTAGACATTCAGAAGTAATAGCACTCACAATTTCTTTTTGAACTCGCGGTGATGTTAATTTGAGATTTTCAGGTGCATTCTTCAAAGCAACGGCCTTAATCTCAGCATTATGATCACACAACCAATGTAATAGTTCAAGAAAGTTTCCTTGGTTGTTTGAATTTTCAGATTCATCATGTCTACGAAAAGCCAAACCTTGTCGTAGAAGAAATCGAACACAATCAATTGACGCACTCAATCGAATTCTATAATCTGTTCGAGCTTGATGTGATTGCTTAACGAGACATGATCGAATACTTTGCTCTTGATTCTTGAACGGTTCATATTTCACTCGAGCTTGATTGTGTGCACTACTTGAAGCCCCAACATGTTTTCTAAGGTATTCTTTCTTTTTCCAATTTGAGAATCCATCGTTAAGAAATGAACCACCGCTCAAACTGAAAAGATAGCAATAAAAGCAAAAAACTGCATCTTTCGCTACACTATATTCCAACCAGGTAGGATACACATCATACCACGAAACATAAAATCGCCTCTCTTTATTACCCATTCTTGTGGGTGGAAACACATGATTGCGAGGCTGACGATGACCTCTTTGCATATATACTCTTCGAATCATGTCTCGATCATTTACCTCATAATTCTGTATTGGAACTCTCAAACCAGGATCGGCCGGAAGATTTGCAACATCAACATTCTTGACTCCTCCAACATCTCCAACTCCTCCAATCTCAACATCAACATCAACATCAACATTTTTATCACATTTTTATTGAATATTCCTTTCAACATCAACATCAACATCAACATTCATAGATTTATGTTTGAAGTATTTATCCATAACTGATACAAATAAAAAAAATCAATCACATTAGAAAAGACAGTTTCAATCTTCCTAAATCATTTAATTAGCAAGTTCATAATCTCACAAATTAGAAATCCCTATTAATTTAATCAAAATCCCAAAACCCCCAATTAGAAATCCATATTAGTTTCGAAAAATTCCTAAATCCCTAAATCAAAAATCACAGGCACTTTCAGTTGAATATTCGGACAATTCAAAGTCAAAATCCCTGTCACAAATTCACAATTCACAGTCCAAAATCCCTATCACAATTCACAGTCAAAATCCCTAAATCACAAATCACAATCATTAAAATCCTCTAATTAGAAAACCCTAAATCCTACCTAAATTAGAAACATGAACACAAATCACACAACATGAGCAGCTGCAGGCTGCATCCGGAACTTACCTCATGAGTAGGCGAGTAGCAGAGCAGCCGGAAGGAACAGTGGAGCTGGAAAGTAGACTGTCGGACAGTCGGAGTCGACTGCGAGCGCGGGCGGGAGAAGTGGAGATGGGAAAGAGCTGAGAGGAGAGGGGAGGAGAGGAGAGGAAATAAGGTGTTTAATTTTTGAGATGGGAGAGTCGGAGTCCGGTCATCGGTGGGAGAGCAAGACAAGCGAAGACGGTCGGTCACGGTGCATTCGCTTCGCATTTCGCCATGTCATGTGGAGTGGAGAGAGAGTGCGGGAGGGAGTGAAGAAAGGAAAAGTAAGGTTTAATTTTTTTTTCCTTTTATATTTTTTAAAAATAAAAAAAATCAAAAAAATAGGGGGGCACGTGCCCCCTAGGCCCACCCCTTGTCCGCCCCTGCAAAAAGGCCATTTGATTGGAATTTAATAATGAAACCGAAAAGACGTTTGATTGGGGAAAAAATTGAAAATAGAGATGCACTTAAGTTTCAAAAACATTTCATATTATAAACATATTTTCAGATTTATTTGGTATCAAATTGAGGTAAGAATACATTGGTGCAAAGTGATAAATTCTACTTTCCTGATATTTATATAAATTTTTGGCATGAAATACTATAAGGCTTTCAGGTCAATTTCTATATTAAATCATTCGGGGTGAAACGTTAGGTCAATATGTTAAATCGTACGATATAAGAGAATTCTTAAGAAATTCCTTGAACTATTGGATATCGCGACCAATTTCCTCTAAATCTAAGAATATTGATATGTTATGTCATCTTTATATTTATATCATATTAATAAGAATATGCACGTATTTTTATTGAGTGTTTTCAAAATACTCACTCTTACAAAAACATTTCATATTAGAACAGGTCGTGTGGACGCGTGGAAGATTAACCAAGTGATGCTCATGGGGTCGCCAAGTATAATAATAATAATAATAATAATAAATTTAGAAATGATTATTGCAAAATTTTATTTTAAGAATAAAATTTATGTTAATTTTCTTATGCATGTTATTTTAGTATTTTTGGTGTGCGAACTTTGATATCCTATGTTTGATTAAATTTTACAAATTTAACATCTTCGTATTTAAGATTTGATTATATATGTAATTTCTTATTTAAATTGTTGAATTTAAAATTTATCGATCAAATCACAATATTTATATTATATTGTTAAATTCTGAATAAACTAGATAAGAAAGATTTTCGTAACACTTCAAATCTTATTTTGTTTTAATAAAAAAAATATATGTAGTAGATTTGGGGCGTTACAATTTGGTATCAAAGCGGTTCTACTTTTCTGTAGACTTAAAAAGAATTATATATATTCCTTTGTGAAATAAAGGTGTAAAGGAGATTTTTTTAGCACCAATTCCTGATTTTAGTGTGTTCCGTTTGAATAATTTTTAATCACGCTAGATGAAAATTTCTTTTTGAACAATGACCAAAAAAAAAAAATGGTTGTGACCGATTTTTTTTAAAAAAAGTGTCAACTTGCTCTTTTATTTTGTTCTATACATTATGAGATTTTTATTAAATGAGTGTTAAAGTAAGACATGTAGCATATAGCACTTGTCACTCTACTACCATATCTGATGAACCCAAGGTATGTATGAAATAATATGTTTCATTTTATTTTCAAGCATGATTTATGAATTATTTAAGCTTGAATTCATGAAATGTTTATGATGTTTAGAACGATATATGTTACACATGTTATTAATTTGTTTTAATATAGAAAAAAAAAGTCATAGTGATCAGCCATTATATTAAAACCCCAAGAGTATAACGTATACTATGATATCACTAACAAAGAAAAAACATAATTGGACACTTATGTGACGGACATGGCTATAAAGATCACAGCTTGTAGAGTAGTGTTGAATCGTAGGTTCATCATACAGTCCCATGAGAATTACGTGAGTGACCCGACTCGTTCGCTTGCTGAACATGTGCAAGACATCTATGAGAGATGTATGGCAGCTGTGAATGCAGGATTGGAGATCACGCATATTGAGGTTGTGAATAACCTCATATACTCACTTTCGCCTCAATGAGGAGACATGGGAGTTATGGTTAGGGATGAGATGCTAGAATGTAACTCTCCAGAGCATCCAAGTAGTTCGGTATATATTGTCAGACCCTTCTAGATAAGTGGAGTGAGAGCTTAGAACTCAACCGGAGATAGTAAATGAGTCCCAGCCAGATCCTCAGTTTGAATCGGACCTAGAAGAAGATCATGAATGGGAGCATGATGATGACTTTGGGTTGGAATTAGAGAATGATCAAGAGCATGAACCTGAGCCACTGGTTGAGATAGACATAGATTCTGGGCATGATGCAGAAGACTCATCTGAAGACTAAACTCCACCAATGAAGATTCACATGAATTCATAGGAATTAGAAATTTAGATTCTATCCCTTTGTTCTGTGATGTTTTTCCTTTATGTTATTGGAATTTAATTAGTCGAACTATTGTATATCCTAATTCCAAGAAGTATTATTAATAAGATTCGCACTTTCTTTTGAACATATTGAGCTACTGCGTTGTCCAATATTTTCTAAGATAAAATTTAAATTTTGTTGATTCAAAGAAAATTGAAGGACAACAAGACCAAGCAGCTATGAGAGCGGTGCATGATCTTGGTAGGCATCAAGCACTAATACCTCCTCAGAATGGACCGGCAAATGCTAACAACATGGGTTCAATTGTGGAACAGTTTTGTCGTTTCAAACCTCCTTCTTTTGATGGCAAAGTAGATCCTTTAGCAGTCAAGGAATGATTAAGAGGACTTGAACGGATATACAAACACATGGCATGCACTGACATACAGAAGGTATCATGTGCCGAATTTATGTTGGTTGGAACAGTAGGCCACTGGTGGGAGTCTGCTTCACTTAGCAGAATGGAAGCTTAACAACGTGCTATGACTTGGGTATAGTTCAAAGAAAAAGTGATGACAAAAGTACTTTCCCTAATCTTTGAGGGATCCGAGAGAGACGGAGTTCCTACAGCCGAAACAAGGAAATATATCGCTTGATGAGTATGAAAGGAAGTTTGAACAACTTTCTAGGTATGCTACGTACCTTGTGGCCACCGAGCTAAAGAAGGCTATGAGGTTCGAACTAGGATTGCGTCCAGAAATTGGGGGAATCATGGCATCTCACCATACATTTAACTATAGTGAAGTGCTTCAACGGACTCAATCAATTTCTGATTGTTTATAAATGGATTGGATGGCTAAAAAAAGTAATGAACCTTATGGGAAATGAAAGTTGGAATGGATCGAATAAAGGGAAAGGATTTGGACAATTTAAGAAAGTCAATATAGAATCCGGATCAGGATCAAACGAAACAAACAATGTTACTCCACAATGCCCTAAATGCAACAAGGCCCATGGTGAAGAGTGCTTGTTTGGGAAAAAACGTGTACTATCGATGTGGTTAGAAGGTCATTTCGCCCCGGATTGCAAGGCATGCCTACCTAAGAAAGACTATGAGCAGGGCAAGAAAGTGAAAGCTAAAATCTTTGCTTTAACCCATGAAGAGGCAACAGAAGATCCGAATCGAATGGCAGGTATTCTATCAATATTTGAATTACCTGGTTATGTCCTTATAGACTCATGAGCTACTCATTCATTTATTTCCACGCATTTGTTGCTAAATCCTGTACTGTATGTGAAGTAACTGATAGTGTTCTAGAAACTTCCATCCCATCCTGTACAATTTTGAACACCAAACAAATCGCTAGGGCAGTAAAGTTAGAAATGAATGGAAAATAATTAGAAGCTGATCTATACCTCATAAACATGAAAGATTTCGATATTAAGAAAGGAATGGACTGGTTAAGAAACAATCATGCAACCATTCTGTGTTTTGAAAAAGAAGTAATTTTTCAAAAAGCATGGGAAGGAAGAGTTTCAATTTTGCGTTGTACGAGTTAGCTCTTTACATCGTCTCGTGTCAGCCATGAAGGCAAAAAATATGTTAAAAAGGAGATCTTGCCAAGGATATCTAGTGAGTGTATACAGAACTCACCAATCGGAGCTTACTATTGGTAATGTGCCGATTGTAGGGTATAGCCTGATTTCGATGATTATTTATTTTATATTTGTTATGTGTGTCATATTTTTAATTTAATTGTGCAAGTTGGTTTGAAACATATTAAGAGTGAAATTCAAAAAAAAAAAATAACAATGCACTAATATATATATATAATTTTGTGCCGAATTTGTGGTGATGAATACGACATTATTTATTAATGACAGAGGACATAGATGAAATTCCATTTACTTATTATTAAAATCACGTGAAAGTTTTGAACATTTAGTAACTAAATTTTATGAATATAGACATATTAGAAATGATGATGACATTATTTTGAATCTAATTGACTTTTAGCTATTAAATTCTTTTAAAAAAATAGGCAAGTTTTTATGATTCTACAAATATTTTTTTCTAAAGTGTACTATCACACTAGCTGTATAGTGCTTGAACGACTTTATATAATTGTAAAGGCTTTCGATAAATACAAAAATAACCCCGATTTTAGTGAAATTATATATTCTATGGAATTAAAGTTTAGAAAATATTGGGAAAACTTGCTTATGTTATGTCCTTTAGCATGCATCATGGACCTCAGATACAATTTATCAAGTACTAAATACGTAATTTATCAGATTTCAAAAACTTTTACTTTTAATATACCTATCACTTATAGAAATTTAAAATAAACTTTATGTGAAATGTATGAATTATATGCAGAACGAATGTGTGCAAATATTAGTCTGGTACCCTATACACCTACTCCTCCCGCTAATATTGAAGAAGACGATACTGAAATATTAAATTTATTTGAAGACATTAATACGTAAAGATGTGATGCACTAGGTTCTTCTAGTAGTGGTATGTCTACATCATGTAATCAAACATCGGACGCAAGTCCAAATGTATTGACTACTAAATTACTTGATTATTTTAATAATAATATGCCTAATATAAATCAATTAAAAAAAAGTTAAGAAAAGTAAGTGATTATGGCGAAAGTACGAACAACGATGGCTAGTGATTTCTGCGATTGAAAAAACCTACTAATACCTCCGTTTAGCACAGTAGTTTCGAAGTTTACTTTTAGTACACATAAGAGGGTTCTCCGACGTTAGAAGTCGATTGAAGAAGATATTTTAAAAGCATTAATGTACATGAAAGATTGACAAAATGCTCATTTTCGAGGGCAACATAAATATGTCGAAATTGCATGTCGTCGGGTAAGTGATATTTAATTTAACCGTATTCATAAAATTTGTAATTTTATAATACTGTTTTAATTTTTTTTAAAAAAAAAAAATTATACATGTAATAAGTTGTTTGTGTACATTTTTTAACTCCGCATACTCAAAATTTAAGTAGTCGATCCCAAATTCAAATAAAGGAAAATGATTATATATATATATATGATGAGCTCGAGAGCCACAGCTCAGCTCGGCCTACTAGCCTGACTCGTGGCAAGCACAAGCCGAGCTCGTGGGCAATATGGCCGAGCTGAGACCACATCTAATACCACTTGACTTTTTATTGTCGGTTGTCTCTAACAAAGCATTTGAAAACTTATTCACTTTTAAAATAGATTTCCAACTAAGAATATGATCACCAATATCTTATTTGACTTAGGCAAGGAAGACATTAGAAATATAGTGTTATCTCTATCCTAATCTTGACGTCAACATTAAACAACTAAGTCATGTACTTGTTAAACTTATTCGGATGATCTCTAACATCAGACTTATCATCCATCGTCAACTCATACAATTGCCTATTCGAATATAACATATTTGTTAGAAACCTAGACATACAAAACTCTTTTATTGTTTTCCATAACTTAGAAGGAGATTTTTTCGTTCAAAATATTACACTTTATCTTGGGAGCAAAAGTCAATCTAATAGTACTATCTATCTTTTATTTTATTTCTTCTCACTTTGCATCTTTCGTCATTTATGGCATCTTATCCTCCAATGCCTTCTAAGGCCCTTATTGCGTGAGAACATTTTGAACAGTACCTGTCACGTATTGAAATTATTTTTTTCGTCAAATTGCTCCACCTCAAATTTAAATCTTATCATCACCTTAGCAACAATCCCAAAGTAAAAATCATAAGCTCTAATACCACTCGTTGAAATAAAAATGCATACAACGCACAGCGAATGCAGCTAAAATGGAAGCGAAAAATGAGCCAAAAAAGGAACAAACAATTAAAGTTTGATGAATTGCACGATGACCAAATGAGCACAAGACTTTATTAACTCCGAAAATTCATAGTACAATGTCTCTTCACTCTCTAACTTCCACAAAATTATGCCACTACATATGTTGCAAACACGCGTACACCGTCGCACTCCTCTAGCTTCTCTTCTTCTTGTTGTCGGAATAATTCCAACACTTTTATCCATCCGATGATAGACTCACCGTGACAACCTCTTTTCCCTGTCCGTATGTGCACAATTCAACGAGAGATGCTTCACGTACATGAAATATTTCATAAGAAAACTCACAGGACACACACATGTGAGTCTCGCACAATTTCTTTTAATACATGTTGGGGCCCCCACCATGTGAGTATTTCTGGTAAGCCCATGTGAAATGAATCTTGAACTTGAGGATTAATTGCAATTCAACTCACAATGATTGATCATTCAACAGGCATGTGCACGTGCACGTCCCTGCGGGCATGCACATTTTTTTCTTTATCCTTTTTTCTATCTCTTGCAAGGTTTCTCTCTCTCCAATGAAACCTGCTATGATTCACGACACTTTTGCTTCACGAATTTTCTATATTTTTCTATGCTCACGTGCGAATATACCAAAAGTGAAATGATCTACTACACGTCGATGCTTAACTTATGATAAGCATCGGGTAGATGATACATTAATTAATCAATAATGATAGGTCACATGAATTAAATGATTTATCAATTTGTTGATGTGTCTTGTAATCGACAATTAAGTATTTATACTTATTAGATCATTTATCTGCACAGGAATTCAACAAATAACCTAAATGCATTACATTTCCCCAACTTAATCGCATTAGGTGTCACTTCTTAATTGCACGTGAATCCCACTTTTCAATTCCCAAATATTCTCTTTTTTTGTTTTATCCACCAAGTCAGGTTGGTTTTTGACTTCCAATTTCCAATTGAATGGTGCCAATTCAACAAGATTATTTATAAACTGCAGCTAGTTGTATCAAATTTCCCATTATTATTATTTTTTTTTCAAATTAATTTAAGGTATACCACAGTTTTTATTCAAAAGGAAATTGGAAGTCATAAGTTTCCGTTTTTGCCCTTGGAACCAAAAAACCAGTATATTCTGTATTCCTTTCCCTCCAAGAAAATATCCCCTACAACAATTCTATCATTATTTCATAAACTCACGCAATTAAGTTCACTCATTCCTAAATTATTATAAACCGATTGACAATTTCAACGTCTGAGTTTAATATAATAAGATGTTTGTCCACAACAATATAACAAAATGTAGTAGATTGGATAACAATTGGAATTTAATGATGAATTTGTTGAATACCTCGTGACATGTCCAATGAACGAAATATTAATGTGGCCATAAGATATATATTTATTTATTTATCCACTATTTTTACACTACATTCCACACATGCACTTGGCAATGTTTTAATTAGTGTGGTCGATTTTTTTTTGAGAAAAGTAATTTTTTTGAAGTATGTTTAGTTAAAAAGTAGGAAATAGTCCCATTTTTGTGTAGAATGTATTTTGAAATAGTATATTGATAGAAAATGTGTGGTTAGAAAAATAAGGAAAATTTTTGGGTTTGAGTGTAATATTATTTTATTAAAAAATGTGTGGTTGAAAAGAAGATAGAAAAAAATGTATTTTAAAAAAAAATAGGGATCAAACAAGGACTAAGTTTACGTACAAAATTATTATATTAGGAGAATGTATAGTTAAGAGTGTGTTTGAAATGTGATGTTGAAAAAAATGAAAAATTATTGATGTGATGGAAAATATTATTTTATTGAAAAATATGTGGTTGAAAATGAGCGGAAGAATGAAAATGAAAATTTTAATGTGTACCGAACTGGAGCTAAAAATGAGAAATTAAGTTTTAAAAAATGATGATCAAAAGAATTGACTAGAAATCATTTAGGCCCTGTTTGTCAACTATTAATCTAAAACTTTGTTTGTTACAGTGAGATTCTCCACCACACATTCACCAAATAAAATATTCTACACATAAATCAATAAATTTACTTTAAATTTCAACCACACATTCTTTAAAAAATACTATTCAAAACTTCACTCTTCTTCCAATAATGATGAGACAAACAAGCTATTGTATATGTCTATAATTTTGTAATTCTCTTCTCCGGAGTTGTACAGTTCGGCATAATCGCAATAAATCAGGAGGGGCAAAAACACTGTCCCAAACGTACAACACAGGAAATATCAATTGTACGTATTGCCTTTTTTCCGCTCCACATTTTTGAATAGAAAAGAGAGCAGACTTCGAATCAATACCTTGAATACAGAGTACAGAGTAAGATTTTCTTCCATCATTTGCCGCAATAAACTCATTGACTCGCTCTCTTCCACTTCCTCTTCTCAGGTACGCATTTCATACCATTTTTTTTTTGTCAAAAATTTCTTTTGTGTGATTGATACGTGAATTAATTATATATTTTCGTTGATTTTCCGCTGTATGCTGTATGCACATAAATGTGTACATATTACTGCAATGAATATATCATCGTTATTTTAGATTCTAATGTTATCATCGTACAATTGTAAGTATGAATTTATTGTCTAAATTAGATTCATTGTAAATAATTGAACAATATAGATTAGTCATATTTTCTTCACTGTCCTGAATTGATATTTCATAAGCTCGTGAATGTTAGCTACTAATCATAAGAAAATAAAATGGTAAGAATTAAATACAGAGGACAACAAATTCTGCTACGGAGGTGAATTTCATATCCTTGTTTTTGTGAAGATAACAGAAGAGGGAACTTTCTTGGATTACTTATTGTTAAGAAACTAAAAAAAAAAAAAAATTATTTGAACACTGAGAAAGATCGTCGGCAACAGTGATCTATTGCAGCAGCAGATCAAATTACTAATGTCCAAATTTGAAAGGAATAAGTGGGCGGATGCACATGGTATGGTATTCAATCGGTGATTTAGAGTTGAGATGAAGGAGTTTGAGGTGAAGGTTAACGGATCAGGTACCGTTAGAATTATAGAGTGGGGTTCAAGGATGTCGACTGCAATCTACATGAGGAGATTCGGTGTACTATGGATGGTGAATATGGTGGATAAGTTGATAGTGGCTAGTAAGTTGGAGGATTTTGTCTCCAAGTTTAATGAGTCATCACAGGCTTTTTTGGCACAACGATGTGCGAACAGTCGTGGTAGGTATCTGACGATAGCACAGTATGGAAGAGGGCGTCGGACGGGAGTTGTGATGGTGTCGGAAGGTGTGAATGGAGATGGATGGGCATCGTGGCTGCGGGTGTTCAAGGCTGTTGTTGACTCATTTGTTGCAGGAGATAAGGCTAAACGTCGAACGATGGACGCTAGAATTCGACAAGGGATGACCTATGCCGAAGTTACAACAAACTTACCGACATCGTATGATGTTGACCAACGGGGGATAGTGTGTAATGATAGGAGGTATAATGTGAGGGAGCTTGACGGTCATCTTAAGGTGCCCAAGCCTATGGTGACACATGCAGAATGAGCACAGGGTGGAAATATAAACAATGCTGAAATAAGGGCCCGCGTCCAGGCATTGAAAGAAGAATTGGATGATTTAATCAGTCTAATGGGTGGTTTGGAGGTGAGTCCCAGGATAATTTATTGTCATCAGTGTGGGGTAGGCGTGGATGAGTCTCTAGCTAACGAAAAACAAATAACAAGTCCGGTTCCTAAGGTGTTATCATCGAATGCAATCCATTTTGAGGACAAGCAAGGATTGACTAAGCCAAATGGTAAGTGTCAGGCATGGAGTGAAGCTGCATACTCGGGACATGATGATGGGGTTGAAGTGGTGGAGTTGGACACAGATGAGGAAGGGAAACCGAAAATGGTAAACCTAAAGCCGGATACACTGGATGCAATGGACATGAAATCATCGACAGACGGATTACTCTCAGATGAGCAAGATATGGCACATGCATTGGTAAAGAAATTTGCTTCGATAGTCATGACAGAGCACGATGCTATGCATGCGGCGATTATGGTTGGGAACATATATAACAGAATGCACATTAAGTCCCATAAAGAAAAAGAATTAGGGACTGAGAAAGCTTTGGTGTTGTGGGTAAATCACAGTCAGAAGGAGGAGACTTACAATGATGTGGAACATGGGGAGGAAGCGGAGGGATTTTTGTTTGACCCCTTGGAGTGTTGTCTTGTAGAGGAAACTATGAAAGTGAATGCAAGTGAAGCTGGACACCAACCTTCTAATTGTGTCCTTTAAAAAATTCAGGAGTTCAGTAAGTTGGTTGGCGTGTCATGCGATGGTTATGAAGGGAGACTCATGTAATTATTCGAGGAACTGGAGGATAGTAGGGGGCAGGGGATGAATACACAAGGAGGTAAAGCAAGAACGAATGGGGTTCTCGAACTTAAGCGCCTCGAATGGTCAGTTAATTATGAGGCGAAGAGTGGCGAATCTAGGAAAGGATTGTTGGGGAGGGATGACAAAGTGTTAAAATGACTCCAAAAATTATTAGTTGGAATGTGAGGGGGCTTAATGAGGCTGGGAAAAGGTTAGGTGTCCGAAATTTGTTAAGGGGATGGAGGGCAGACCTTGTTTGCTTGCAATAAACTAAATTGGAGCTCGTCTCGAAGGCTGTGGTCAGTAGTTTATGGGGGGGACAACATGTTGGTTTTCAGTTTTTGGGGTCATCGAGGGCGTCTGGAGGCATGCTAATCATGTGGGACACTAGAGTGTATGATATGGAGGATGTTAGTGTAGGGATATACTTGTTGTCGCTCTCGTTGAGAATATTGGGGATGGATTCCATTGGATGTTTATAGGAGTTTATGGACCAAATTCAGATGAGAGTATAGGGGGCTTGTGGGATGAGTTGACTGGTATGATGGCTTGGTGGAATCTCCCAACGTGTATTGGGGGCGATTTTAACGTGGTTCGATTTCCTACTGAGAGGTCGAGTGGTGGGAGACTAACTGGGGCTAGGGAGGATTTTTCGGATTTTATAAGGGAGAATTGGTTGGTGGATTTACCTATGATTGGAGGAGATTTTACTTGGTCTTCTAACCGGGACCAACCTATCCTATCTCGTATAGACCGGTTCTTGGTTAGCGGAGAGTGGGAAACTAAGTTCTCGGATGTTATTCAGAGGAGATTGGGGAGGGTGTACTATGATCATTTCCCTATTTTGTTAGCTGGGAATTCTAGAGGTAATGGAATAAGGCCTTTTAGGTTTGAGAAGATGTGGTTAGAAGTGGAAGGCTTTGGGGAGCGCGTTCGGACTTGGTGGGCTTTTTATGATTTCTCGGGGTCTCCCAGTTATGTGTTGGATCAGAAATTGAAGGCATTAAAAAGGGATCTAAAAAGGTGGAATGAGGAGGTGGTGGGGAATGTGAAGCTTTGTAAGGACCAGTGTCTTTCAGACATAGAAGAGTTGGATAAGCTTGAGGAGAGTCGGAGGTTGGATGTGGAGGAGAAGATGAGATGTGGTGTATTAAGGGAAGAGTTGGCTAGGTTGGTGGAAATGGAGGAGATTGATTGGCGCCAGAAATCTAGGGTCACATGGCTGAAAGAGGAAGACAAATGCACTAAATTCTTTCATAAGGTCGCCAACTCTAACAGGCTTAACAATTCTATCGCAATGTTGGAGGTAGATGAGGTTACTTATGAGGATCCACATGACATTGGAACCCACATGGTGAGTTTCTATCAGATTCTGTATCGGGAGGAGTTTGAGTGAAGGCCATAATTGGAGGGATTGGAGTTTTCTACTATTATAGAGGAGGATGCCGGTTAGCTGGAGAGACCATTCAGAGAGGATGAAATCAAGGAGGAGGTGTTTAGTATGAATGATGATAAGGCTCCTGGACCAGACATATTCTCGTTCTCATTTTATAAGGCGTGTTGGGAGGTGGTGCGACGGGATATTATTGATGTTCTCACTTACTTTTTTGAGCGGGGTAGGTTTCTGAGAAGTTGTAATGCAACATTTATTGTGCTGGTCCCTAAGAAACCAGGAGTGACTAATATTAAGGATTTTTGCCCTATTAGCCTAGTCAGTGGGGTTACAAGATTATTGCAAAAGTCTTGGCGAATAGACTGAAGGAGGTGCATGGGAAAGTGGTGTCTAAGTTTCAGAATGTTTTCGTGAAGGGTCGTCAAATTTTGGATTCAGTTCTAATCGCGAATGAATACATTAATTCAAGACTAAGCCTAGGGGTTCCAGGGATGCTATGCAAGCTTGATATTCTGAAGGCTTATGATCACGTGAATTGGAGATTCCTCTTGTACATGCTTAAGCGATTTGGTTTTGGGGATAGGTGGTGCAAGTTGATTCAGTTTTGTATGTCCACTATTTCATTCTCAGTTCTGGTCAACGGTACTCCCGAAGGTTATTTTCGAAGCAGCAGAGGGTTGAGACAAGGGGATTCATTGTCTCCATTGTTGTTTGTTATTGTTGTGGAGGCGTTTAGCAGGATGCTTGAGAAAGCGAGGCACGAGAATTTGATTAAGGGTTTTACGGTTGGTCAACTGCAGGTGTCCCACTTGCTTTTTGCAGATGACACATTGATTTTATGTGAGGCAGATGAGGAGCAATTCAAGAACTTACGTAGGTTGCTCTTATGCTTCGAAGCGGCGTCTGGATTGAAGATAAATCTTAGGAAATCCGAGATTATTCCAATTGGGGAGGTCACTAATGTGGAGGAACTAGCTGCTATTATGGGTTGTAGGGTTGCGCAACTACCGATATCTTATCTTGGACTCCCTTTAGGGACGCGGTTTAAAAGTATTAATATTTGGAATACTATTGTGGAAAAGGTTGAAAGGAGGTTGGCGGGGTGGAAGCGTATATATCTTTCGAAGGGAGACCGTCTTACTCTCATTAAATCTACTCTATCAAATATCCCTACATATTTTCTGTCACTGTTTCCTATTCCTGTTGCAATGGCAAATAGATTAGAGAAGATTCAAAGAGATTTTCTGTGGGCAGGGTTGGGAGAGGAGATGAAACTTTATTTGGTGAATTGGGGAGTTGTTTGCTCTCCTATGAGGACGAGGGGCCTCGGATTGAGGAAACTTACCTTGTTTAACAAGGCACTTTTGGGCAAATGGCTGTGGCAGTTTGGAGTGGAAATGGAGAGCTTCTGGAGAGAACTCATTGGGGCGAAGTATGGAGTGTTGGAGGGGGATGGTGTTCAGGTGAGGGTCGTGGGTCCTACGGGGCGAGTTTGTGGAGGTATATTCGACGTGGTTGGACGACCTTCGGGACAGATTGACTTTTGAGGTGGGGAATGGAAATTATATCAGATTTTGGGATGACTGTTGGTGTGGAAATATACCGCTAAAGGTGAGATTTCCCTCCCTGCATCACATTTCTACGGAGTCCTCTGCTATGGTGAAGGACGTCTTAGACATCCATAATGGGAGTTACAGTTGGAATGTTATTTTTCAGAGGGGTTTGCAGGATTGGGAATTTGATGATCATGCACTGTTCTTAACCTATTTGTATGAGGTGAATATTCGGGTTGGAGAGGATGATTGTAACAGATGGAGTTTGGCTCGGAATGGTGCTTTCTCAGTTCGTTCTTATTTTAAATCTTTGTTGGGACCTGTAGAGGCTTCACTCCCCTGGAAGATGGTGTGACAATATAAACTGTCTCCACGAGCGGCATTTCTATTGTGGACGGTTGTGAGGCGACATGCATTAACGATGGACAACCTTTGTCGAAAGGGCTTTTATGTTACCGAGTGGTGCCATGTGTGTAGGAGGGATGGGGAGACGCATGATCACTTGTTCATTCACTGTGACGGTGTTCGTTGGATATGGAATAATATTCTGGCTTCTCAGTATATAGATTGGGTGTTGCCTAGACGTATGGAGGACGTGTTGTGGGTTTGGAGGAGAAAGTTTCGTGATAAAGATTATAAGCTTGCTTAGAATCTTATCCCGAGATGTATCACATGGTGTGTGGAGAGAAAGAAACAACTGATGTTTTGAAGATCAAACTCGGACTACAGAGCAAATTAAAGAATTCTTTTACCTGACTTTGTATAGTTGGTTTAATGTCGCGGCTAGTAATCCTATAGAGGGGTTGCCTAACTTCATGTCTTTTCTTTTTTGTTTAAGTTGATTATACACTTCCTGTGTATTCTTCTTTTAGTAATAAAATTTTTGGATTATCTATAAATAAAAAAAAAAAAAAAGTGTCCAATAGAGCATTCAAGATATTTGACACAATAACACTGCACGTGTATGAACTGGAAATCAATCTTTGCAAATGAATCTAAAAAGTTGGAAATTTTGGAACTGGATCCTTTGTGCACTGTTATACAGCTACTTGTATGATATAGTTTTTGTAGGCTTAATGAACTGCAAGAAATACTTTCAAGCTCAATGAAATTAAGGCAATTGAAAGACGGAAGAAATCTGAGCTAAAAGATAGTGTTGAGAGGACAAGCAGTTGATAGTACTGAAATGGTCTATTGTGGAACAGACACTCAAAAGATTTTGAAACAAAATTAAATGTCCAAATCATCATAACAGTAAATTAGAGAAGTTATCTTGTTCTCCAAACTGATTTTTTCCCCTGTTTGTATGCTTTAATTAATTATAAACTTGCTATGCAGTGTATTTTCACTGTTGTCCAAACTGGCTGTAGTCATACATCAACAACGTGCTCAATTATACTATCCTAGCTGTATGCTAAGGTCGAGAAGTCTTTCAAAATGGCTTCAAGAGCAATATTGCGAAGAAAACGTTATCTTTTTGATTCCCTTAATCAGACCTCTAATTTGGTCCGAAGGGCTCCGAGTTTTGAGCATGGAAGTCCATCTACGGTGCCTGATTCATGGAACTGGAGCTGGGTTGTGAGTTATTCATCTTCAAATGGAGATCACAGGGCCAAAGAAGATTCAAATTATCTAACCAAATATGTGTCACCCTCTACATTGACAGCAGGAATTATTTGGCATAGGTTTTCTGAGGCTCCAACATTGAGTTATGAAATCAGAAAACCAGGGGTTCTTTTTCCCCTGGGATTGGGGTGGAAAAAAGAATATGTAAGTTATTCTTCTACTGCTGCAGCGGGTCAGCCTGAATTTAATAGTGGCGATGATAAGAATGAAGAACCAAAGATTAA
This sequence comes from Fraxinus excelsior, assembly GCA_019097785.1. Taxonomy (NCBI): domain Eukaryota; kingdom Viridiplantae; phylum Streptophyta; class Magnoliopsida; order Lamiales; family Oleaceae; genus Fraxinus; species Fraxinus excelsior. Next base: position 21,508,292 of record CM032631.1, on the reverse strand, counting down.
GCAGAAAAGGGAAGCTTCACCGGAGGAATGTGACCAGGCAGTTGAAGGTTTGAGCACAGTCAAAGCCAAAGCGAAAGCCAAGGCCAAGCAGCTGCAAGAATCACAGAAGCGTGCTGAATCTATACTGAGGAAAATGTGGGCTATGCTTTTAGGGATTGGTCCAGCTTTTAGGGCTGTTGCTTCTATGAACAGGTAAGGTTTTTGTGTTTCTTGTTTTTAATGCTGAAAAACTAGTCTTTAGTATCTCCTACTAAGTCCTTGGCTTTATTCAGGGAAGATTGGGCAAAGAAGTTTCAGCACTGGAAGGATGAGTTTAAATCAACATTGCAACACTACTGGTTGGGTACGAAGCTACTTTGGGCTGACGTTAGGATAAGCTTAAGGCTATTGTTAAAACTTGCTGATGGGAAGAATCTATCCAGGAGGGAAAGGCAACAACTCACTCGAACAACGGCAGACATTTTTAGGCTAGTTCCTGTTGCTGTTTTTATTATAGTTCCATTCATGGAGTTTTTACTGCCAGTATTCCTGAAATTGTTTCCGAACTTGTTGCCATCAACCTTCCAGGACAAGATGAAAGAACAGGTACATAGTCATGTTGCTTCACATTTATTGCTAATATTATTGAAATATATAAATAGTAGATATATGTATATGTATGTGAAAAACACTATTTATTTCGTAATAGGGAAACAGTGTATTTTTTCTTTTTTCTGAACACTCGGCAGTCTCAGGATGGGTTCTATAGTAGCCTAACTATCCACGAGTCTTAAAATACTACTTATAAGGTTCCCTAGGCCTTTTAACATCAACAAGGGGCACTGAGGTAGCTGTGGATATATAAACATATAATTGACCTCCCAATAGTACTGTTACTTAGGATCTATTCCACACCAACCTCGGGGTAGTGGGAAAGTTGTGAATATTTGAATGGATTTGAAATAATTGTTGCATGCTTCACGATTTGCAGTTCGATTTGGGATTCTATATCTTATGTTCTGTACATCCCACATTTTTGTTTGCGTTCTACAAAGAATCTTGCCCATGATCCTAGAGATTTGTTGGCTCCAGTCTTTCCCTTGATTTTAGGAGTTAATTAGTTGTCTAAGACCATTTTAGGGTTCTGTTTTTAATCTTCTGGCATACTCCATTGCTGCCATATTTTTCCCAGCCTTTATTGCTAAGCAGATCCAATATCAGAGGACTGGTACATCAAGTTCACTTGTTCTACTTGTAGAACTCAATATGTCCAATACACTTGAAGTCGCATCTGGAAATCTGAGTGTATTTGGGCAATCCCTATGCCCTAAAGACAGTTCCACAGTCCAGCTTACCAGCCACAAAGTTATTGAAAGAAACATTACTATGGCTCAGTCTGATAGATAGTGTGGAAATGAAGGATCGCAACTTCATATCATCAGAATAATAAAATAATAGTTAGAGTGCCTCTGTCAAAGCAGAACAAGTCTAAGAATCCAGTGGTTTTCGGAATTCCATTTCTTTTTTCCATTATATTTGCATCAAGCTAACCCCTTCTAGTAAGGTGGTGTTCCCGAGAGGGTCAGAGTATAAAAAATTTCAGAGGAAAAATTCAAAGAGCAGCAAGGGCTTCTCAGTACAAACTCTTCCCAGTGTAAAATCTGTTACTGCTGTGGCTTGAGAGTATTTTTGTAGTGATGAAAACCTTCCGTTCACCAAAGAAGAACTTCATCTTTAATACAAGATCACAGGTAAAAGAGATGCGACTCCAAATCCCATTTCTGTGCATTTGCCCATTCTGGAATCCTTGGTAAGGTTCTACTTTCTATCAATATTCCAAATTCAAACTCATGGATAGTTGATTTGAGTAGCTAGTGATCACATGGACAAGATTCAACTGTTTTATTTCTTATAAGCCGTATTCTGGTAATCAAAACGTTCAGGTTGCTAATGGATCATTTCTTAGTGTTCATGCTTGAGGAAATACCTATATATCTCTAGAAATATCTCTTTATTCTGTCACCATGTGTCAAATATGTCTTGCAACTTACTTTTTGTACAGACTCCTGAAAACCAACAATTGTTTTGTCATATTCTATGATGACTACTGTGTTTTTCAGAACCGAATCTCGGCTATTGCACGAAAGATTAGAGCGCCCTTGTTTCCATTATTTGGGGAAATTGTATCCGAATCTCTGCAACACTCGAGATTTTTCCAAACTCAAGCATAAGAATTTTGTGAGTTGGCTAAAATTCAAAGGGTTCCATATCCTATTAGCAATAAAAGGAGTGAAATTCCTTTTTCGGTGATACATACTTGCCAAAAAGTTAGGATTAATATGATATTTTCTTATTGTTCCATTTAGTTTAAATCTTGGATAAATCTAGATTCCTTCGAATCTAGTGATTAGTTTTTTGATTTCTACATCTTATCTCAATCCAGTATACTAGAATTACATGAAATATTTTAGGTTCTCTTCGTCTATAAATCTCTTGTATTGTACTTGATTATGTATTCAATAGAAATGTCTTGAGTTTTTTCATGGTATAGAGCTATGGCACTCTTAAGTTTATTTAAATGGCAATGACGACCATACCTATAGACACCGGTGAAGGTAGGTATGGCTCGGCCCCAGGAGGAACAACGGTAGAAACCAAATTAACCACCACCTCTTTCATTCCTTCCGACTCTAGAAACAACTTGCTGCAAATTACGACTCATTGATTAAATGGAGAAGACTATCTGAAATGGGCTCAGTCCTTGAAATTGGCGATCGAAGGCAAGGGCAATTCAGGGTGTCTGACAGGCGAAGTGAAAAATCGGTGGATGCTGACAGAAACCTCAAGGCTTGGAAGTCTGAAAACTTGATGATCATCACCTAGCTCATCTACTCTATGGAACTTACGATTGGTAAGCCTTTTTTTGTTTTACCCAACTAAGGATGTGTGGGATGGAGCCAGAGAAACTTATTCTGTTGTTGATAATGCATCCCAGATTTTTGAGCTAAAATTGAAGCTCTGGTTATCAAAAGGAGCTCGAGATGTAACCCAATACTACAACGAGATGCAAGTGTGGTGGCAGGAACTGGATCCATGCTACAACGATGAATGGGACTACCTCAAAGACAGCTTAAAGCTGAGGAAAAGAGGGAGAACGACCTGGTCTTCATGTTTTTAAATGGGGTCAACCCAGTTGGATGAGCTGAAAGGGAGAGTGTTAGGCCGAAAGCCACTCCAAGTTTACGGAAAGCTTTATCGTAGTTATGGAGAGGGGAATGCCGAGGAATGTTATGTTCAATAGCACTGCTGGTCAGAAAGAAATACTACAGCCAGAAGTGTGTGCATTGCCTGCTAAAGGATACGAGTATGAGGGAGATAAAAGGAGTAATAAAGCTGGAAGACCATGGTGTGACTACTGTAGAAGACATGGCACACGAGGGAAACTTGCTGGAAGATTCACGGAATTTCAGCAAATTGGAAGAACAAAGGAGGAGATAATTAGGGTGAGAATGATGCATTTCAAGTTGAAGGATAAGAGAAATCACCTCAACGAGAATAGACTCCTTTTACCAAGGAACAATTAGAGCTTCTGTGTAAAACCCTATAATCTTCCACTAGCAATCCCACTTATCCCCTAGCTCAAAAGGTAGTTATCTCATTGCAGACTTTACAGACAATTCTAATTGCCCATGGATTATTGATTCAGGTACAACCGATCACGTGACCAATTTTTCAAACTTGTTCTCGTCGTATAACCCATGTGCAGGAAACCACAAAGTAAAGATTATAGATGAATCTTTTACAACCATAGCTAGAAAAGGTATATAATTATTTCTCCTACTCTTACCTTAACCAATGCCCTTCATGTTCCTAAGCTCTCTTGTAATTTATTGTATGTTAGCAAATTAACTCAAGACTACACATGTCTAGCTAAGTTTTTCCCTTCTAAATGTGAATTTCAGGATTTGAACTCGAGGAGGATGATTGATAGTGTTAGACAAAGTTGAAGACTTTACTTCTTTGAGAATGAAACCAATTCGGGGAATCAATCTCAGAGATCTTGTTTTGAATCTATTTCTATTTTAAATAAGAATGAAGTAGTGCCATGGCATTTTAGATTAGGATGTCTTAATTTTCAATATTTGAACTATTTGTTTCCAAACTTGTTTAGCAATAAAAATCTCTCTGTCTCAATGTGAAGTGTGCTGTGTGCGAACTTGCAAAACATCATAGAGCATCATTTCCCTCACAATCATACAAACCCTCTGAACCGTTTCGGTTGTTCACGGTGACTTATGGGGGCCATCTAGGATTAGCACGCTTTCGAGTAAGAAATGACTTCACTCTTATAGATGACGACAAAAGGTTAGGATGGGTAAAACATAAAGATAATTCTGAAACTGAACTAATAGTAAATGTTTTTAGCAATTTCAAGCAAAGAATTAAGATTTTTAGGAGTGATAATGGAAAAGTGTGTTTATAAAATCTTAGGAGATTATTTTTTGGGAAATTGAATAGTTCATCAAAGCTCGCGTGTTAGCACTCAACAAAATGGAATAACAGAGAGAAGAAATAGGCAATTACTAAATGTGGCTAGGTCACTTATGTTTTGAACTAAGGTTCCTAAGTATTTATAGTTGATGCAATACTTATAGCACCCTTCTTGATTAATAGGATGCTCACAAGTGTTCTAAAGTTTCAGACTCCTCTGAAGATATTTAGGTCTTACTTTCCTACCTCGTGGTTAGTGTCCGATTTGCCCCTAAAAGTGTTTAGGTGTATTTTTTTGTTCATACACATAACCATGACCTGAGCAAACTTGACCCTAGAGCTAAGAAATGTGTCTCTTGGGTATTTCCCAACTCAGGCTATAAGTGTTTACTGTTTTGATCCTAGTTCAAAAAAATATTTTGTAACATAGATGTCACTTTTTTTGAAGATAAACCATTCTTTGAGACTATCTTCTATGGATATTAGGAAGGAATATTCAACTAATTTTATGGGCTTTTTTTTTTTTTTTGAAAGGTAATCAAAATTTCATTAATAAAAAACATAATACACAGGAAGTGTATTAACGACTTAAATCAGAAAGAAACAAAATAAAATCAGGCAGCCCGTTAATATGCCTAGAGGCCGCAACATTAAACCAAGTATACAAAGTTAAATAAAACAATTCTCTAAACTGTTTAGTTGTTCATAATTGGTCTTCAAAACAGCGACTGTTTCTTTCTCTCCACACACACCAAATGATGCAACTCGGAATAAGATCCCAAGCAATTTTGCTGTCCTTATCTTGAAACTTTCTCTTCCATGCCTTTAATGCGTCCTCCATACGCCTCGGCAACACCCAATCCATGTGTTGCGATGCCAAGATATCGTTCTATAGAAAACGGGCAGCATCACAATGAAGAAACAAGTGATCAATCGTCTTCCCATCCTTTTTACACATATAACACCACTCTATAATACATAAACCTCTTGTACGAAGATTATCCACGGTTAACACGTGTCCTCTGACCACCGTCCATAATAGAAATGCCACTCGTGGGGGTAATTTACATTTCCAAACCATCTTCCAAGGGAATTAGCTCTCATTAAGTCTCAATAAGGAACTAAAATAAGTGCGGACTAAGAAAATACCATCACGTGTCAACCTCTACCTGCTACAATCCCTATCTCCAACCCTGAAATGAACTTCATATAACATGATCAAAAACAGCGCGTAATCATCCAATTCCCAGTCCTGCAAACCCCGACCAAAAACAATGTTCCAACTGGGGCTCCCATTGTGAATAACCAAGACATCATTTACCACGGAAGACGGCTCCAACGCAATACGATACAAAGAAGGAAATTTCAATTTAAGCGATTGATCTCCACACCAACAATCATCCCAAAATCTGATGGTATTACCACTCCCCACAACAAAAGTCAATATCTCTCGAAAGTCACCCACCCTTGCCGAATGTACTGCCACAGACTCATCCCATAGGAACCTCGTCCGTTGCCTAAGCACCATCCTCCCTCCATGACACCGTATTTTGCGCTTATAACATCTCTCTAAAAACTTTCCCTTTCCATTCTGAATCGCCATAACCACTTACCCAGCAAAGCATTGTTAAACAACACAAGACTTCTCAATCCAAGACTACCGAATCTAATAGGAGAGCAAACCACATGCCAATTAACCAAATGTAACTTCCTCTCCTCCCCAAAGAAACTCCCTTTGGATCCTCTCTAGTCTTTTCGCCACTGCAACAGGAATAGGAAATAATGACAAGTAATAAGTGGGGAGATTCGACAACGTGGACTTTATGAGAGTAAGACAACCTCCCTTTGGGAGGTACATACGCTTCCACCCCGCAAGCTTTCTCTCCATCCGTTCCACAATACTGTTCCAAATATGTCTGCTTTTAAACCGTGCTCCTAAAGGAAGTCTGAGATATGTCATAGGTAACTGCGCCACCCTGCAACCCAAAATCCCAGCCAACTCCTCCACATTATCAACCTCTCTCACTGTGATAGCCTCAGATTTTCCCAAATTAATTTTTAATCCAGAAACTGCTTCGAAGCACAAGAGTAAACGACGCAAATTCCTGAACTGCTCAGCATGTAGGATCACAAAAAAATCAACGTATCATCCGCAAATAGCAAGTCAGAAACCTGTAGTTGCTCAACAACAAAACCTCGTAATAAATTTTGCCCCACAGTCTTCTCAAGCATCCTACTGAAGGATTCCATTACAATGACAAACAGCAATGGGGACAGAGGATCCCCTTGCCTCAAACCTCTACTACTATGAAAAATATCCCTCTGGATTGCCGTTCACCATGACTGAGAAAGAAACCGTAGAGATACAAAACTGAATCCACTGGCACCACTTCTCCCCAAAATCACATCGCCTAAGCATATACAAAACAAAACTTCAGTTAACGTGATCATAGGCCTTCTGAATGTCGAGCTTACATAACATCCCTGGAACCCATGTAAATGTTGAAATCCAACCAAACTCAATCAAGTATCGGTCGGGTTTGGTTGGGTTGAGTTGGTCGGTTTGTGACGACTTGTCAATAAAAATTAAAGTCTTCCAATTACTAATTCGGATAGACAAGATTAAATAGTAAGTAAATAAATAAATAAAATTATTTATTATCTTTGTTCGTGCAAAACCTACAAGCGTATGGGATCGTTGACAAGTAATAGAATTGATGAGTTAAGAGTATCGTCCTACATGGAATAAATTCAATTCAAGTTTACTAGTTATGTACGAAATTCGAATTGTGTAAACAAATGAGAGTTTGATTATGTTTTATAATAAATTCATTTAAGAAAGCAGTAAAAATGTAACTTTTATCAATTTATGGATGATTGTTTTGGATCTCGAATCCGCCTATTGATATCTATTTCAATTCTTGATTTATAATTTAGTTTCGTTCACCCATTCTTGACAATTGATAATTCTATTGTAATTAATTCTCTTTTCCAAGACAAATTAAATCTATCCTAACTATGACCTGAATTTATTCCTAGCCCGAATTCGAATGATTAGAATGCATTAAAGTTTAGATTATCTATATGATTGCACATGTGATAAATGTTACTCCTAACATCTATTGCACATATGTTAATTTTACCGCGTTCTAAACTTATTGTGAGTCTTCGAACACTACAACAAACAACTAATTATCTAATTGGTGGCTAATTAATTAAATAATGTAATGGGTATGCAAAATTAATTAAGAAATGCGAGAAATAAACTAAACTACTAGTCTTGAATTAAAACAAATAACAAATAGGTTTCATCTTCATCCAATACAAAAAGGGATCTAGCCTAACATATTTTAAATTAAATTACAAAGGAACAATTGGAAAATCATCACCCGGAAAGAAGAAATAATGAAGAATTGGGAATTTTCCATGTTCTTAATGTGAATCTTGAATCCGGATGAAAAATCTTTAATATCCTATGCAATTCGCTTTGATTCCACGTTGTTAGCCATCTTCTTCGCCTCCAAAATATGTATAATATAGAGATTTTTAGGTCTAGGGAGGTTCCCCATATGTATTCTGTTGTTCGATATTTATATGAGTCGAAAATTGGTAGAAAATCACGTCCAAATTGGTTTCCAAAAGAGTTTTAATCGAATAAGGAAAGTTGCATTCACGCACGGATTTTTTTGTCTCGCACAGCAGTTCATATTTTGACTATAACCTTCTCTACAAGTATCCGATTGAGCTTATTCAAGATGCATTGGAAAGCTAATTCCATGGGCTACAATTATTCTAGAAATACAATTTTTCCAATTCAAACAATTACTATCCGAAAAATGGGTCTCAAATTGATGTTAAAAATTCATAACATAACTTCTTCGGCTGGAAATTGATTTGTGAAAATACTTTCACTATATTTCGCTCCGTTGACCTCCAAATGCATCCAATTGATACTATATGATCTTCATTCATCGTTTTGTGCTTTGAATCAATTATTGAATGTTTACACTTTGGTCCCCAAATTTTGAATTTTCTTCGTTTTCGAATGTTTTTCGTTCATGTCTTTCAAATCCACCAATTCGCATTGAGGTAAACCTAACAAACATAATTAACAAAAAATTAAGTTATAACTCATCCAAATCACTAACAAATACTCTAATTTAATGGTCTAGACACTTATCAATCTTATTCAATCATCATTAGCCGAACTTACAAAGAATAAAGTGCATTTAACATAACATGGAAAATTTATACTACATTTATTGTGGTACGGACAGTAAGCTCCTCTTCTAAAATGCACCAAAGTAATTACAGTTATACTATTCACTCATACTTTTTGGGTATTATATTTCTTTTCTTTTTCTTTTTCATTTTTTTTAAAGAGGCAAGTCGGGTTTGGCGGATTTATTCAGTTTTCATGAATTAACCCATAACCCAATCCAACCCAACCCGCCTACACAGCCAACCCGTATAAAAACAACAAAAAAACCAACCCAAACCGGTGGGGTTGGTTCGAGTTAGGTAGGTTCGATCGGGTTTTGCCCATTCCTAGTTCTAGTGAATACAACTATATATCAAACGTTGGTGGGAAAGTTGATTTATTTGTCCCACACTTGACTAAATATTGCCATTACTGTTAGTGTGGTAAGTCAATTCATTCATACACCATATGAAGAACATCTTGAAGCTGTTTTTAGAATTCCATGCTACTTGAAGAATACTCCTGACACGGGTTTGTATTTCAAGAAGAATGAACAAAGAAGTATTAAACTGCATATTGATGGAGATTAGACCGGATTTGTAATAGATAGGAGGTCAACTTTTGGCTACTACATGTTTGTTTGGGAAACATAGGTACTTGGCGTAGTATTAAACAAGCATTGTGGCAAGGAGTAGTGCAGAATCTGAATTCGTACAATAGCACTTGGTGTTTGTGAGATTTTATGGTTACATGTTCTAGAAGAGTTACAAAGGGTAATTGAGTTTCCCATGATGTTATTCTTTAATAACAAAGTTGGCATTAGCATACCACATAATCACGTACAAGATGACAAGACCAAAAATGTTGAAATTGACAGCATTTCATAAAGGAGAAGTTGGAGGCTGGTTTTATATGTCTGCCATTTTTTTTCCGACAACTTAACAGATACCATACATTCTCACTTAACTTGAGGGGGAGTGTCGAAAAGTTTGGATATTTTCTTATCGCTCCATTTAGTGTTATCTTGAATAAATCCAGATCCCTTAGAATATGGTGATTAGATGTTTTTTGGTTTGTGCATCTTATCTCAAATCTTTTATACCTAGAATAAGGTGAGATATTTTAGGCTCCCTTCATCTATAAAACTTTTGTTTTGTACTTGATTATGTATTCAATATAAATCAATAGTATTCTCTTGAGTTTTTTCAATACTGATGTTTAGGGGCTCTCAAAAGTGACTTTTTTTTTTTTGTGCTAAATGGTTCGTGGGTCTTATTGATGATCATCACTACCTGGGTCAATTTTTTGAAGGACAAATCTAAAACAATTCTCAAAAAAATTTCTTCAAGGTTTTGGAAACAATTTGATACTCAGATTCATATTGTTAGATTTGACAATGGTAGAGAATATTTGAATGAAAAACTTCGGACTTTTTCTTTGAAAATGGTGTCATTCATCAATGTTGTACAAGTACCCCACAACAAAGTGGAGTGGCAGAAAGAAAGAACCGACACCTTCTTGAGGTAGCTAGAGTTTTAGTGTTTTCCAGAAACGTATCGAAACATTTATGGGAAGTACAATTTTGATACCAGCCTACCTCATCTATAGGATGCCTTCAAAGGTACATTACTTTAGACTCCCATTGAAACACTCTATCCTCATTTATGCATATTCAGTTCTTTACGCCAAAAGGATTTGAATGTATTGTTTTTGTTCATGTCCTTAGCAAATACGGGTCTAAACTTGATCCAAAACCCATTAAGTACATTTTTCTTGGATATCCTCAAGCACAAAAAAGATACAAATTTACCATCCACCTACTAAGAAAAAATTGTTGCAATGAATGTGAGTGTTCATTTAACAACCACTATATTATACAAAGACCAAATCTTCAGGGGGACAAAAGGAATTAGAAGATCATTCACAAAATTGGTCTATTCCTTTATTAGTATCCATGTTTAGCAATGAGAAAATGGGGGAGAATCTGGAAAATTCTGTGGAAAACACGGAAAATGGTAGGACGGTGTAGATACATCTCTATACTAGAAAATCTCTAGGTCAATCTAGGCTACTAGAAGGCCCTAATTCTTTAATGCATCATCAATCACGAACTCCAAATGAAGGTATTGTTTCTAACACCTGCTGAGTTTAATAGTATTCCTTCTAATCCTACTTTGAATTTTCTACTTCACTCGTTGATATTGATCTTGATATTCCTATAGCAATTCGTTAAGGTGTTAGGAGTTGTACCAAACATCCTCTCAACTTTGTATCTTATCACATGATTTCAAGGACCTACAAGGCTTTCACCTTTCATGTAGACTCAGAGTCAACTCCAAAGAATGTTCAAGAAGCTCTAGCAAACCCAAAGTGGAAACAAGCGATATGTGAGGAGGTGAATGTTGTAAATAGGAATGATGCTTGAGATATTGTGGGTTTACCCCAAGGACAATGTCCAGTAAGAGCATATGGGTATTTACAATCGAACACAAGTTGATGGTTCCATGGAAATATACAATGCCAAAGGATACACTCATACGTATAGCACCAACTATCAAGAAACCTTTGCTCCGGTAGCAAAGATATATTGCATCAGAATTTTATTATCTCTTGCAGCCAGTTACAATTGGCCACTTCAACAAACTGACATGAAGAATACCTTCTTACATGGAAATCTAGAGGTCTGTATGAAACTTCAACCGGGTTTTGAATAAAATAGCTTGAAAAAATCGTTGTATGTATTGAAGTAATCTCCTAGAGCATGGTTCAATCTTCGACAACTCCTATTGATTTAAATCTAAAACTTAGTGTAATATCAGATGGTGCTCCTGTAGATAGAGGTAGCCATTAGAAGTTTGTTGGAAGATTAAGTTATCTTTCGAATAATAAATCAGAAAGTGCCTATTCAGTAAGTGTAGTTAGTGACACTCTCCATTAGAGCATTGCATAGAAACAATTATAAGAATTCGGCAATACCTAAAAGCTGCTCCGGAAAAGGATTGATATATTCTCAAAACAGTCGTACAAACGTAGAAGTATATAAAAATAGGATGGTTCTATAATGGATAAGAGGTCCACATCTAGGTATTATAGTTTTGTTGGGGTGATTTAGTTACCTAGAGAAGTAAGAAGCAAACTCTGGTAGCTAGATCAAGTGCTGGCACCCGGGATATGTGAATTGATATAGATTAAGAAATCTCTAAAGGACCTACAAATAGAGCTTAAACATCCTATGAAGCTATATGGTAAGGCAGACATAAGCATTGCACATAATCCAATACAACATGACAGAGCAAAACACATTTCTCTGAAGAAACGGTTAACAGTAGAATAATATGCACTCACTTCGTTTCTTCTAAACTATAATTAGCATATATCGAGTACCTAACTAGGGTTCGCTTAAAGATTAGCAAGCTGGGAATGAAGGATATTTTCGAACCAGCTTGGTGGACGTGTTGGCAATCTACAAAGAATCTTGCCCTTGATGTTTTAGGAGTTAATTAGTTGTCTAAGTCTATTATAGGAAGTGTTTGATTTAGTCAAACTTGTAAATAGACTGCCAAATATTCTTAGGATCTATGTTTGTTTCCTTTCTTCATTTATTTCTTGTGTATAATTATGTAAATTCTGTATGTGAATGAAAATTACAATTGACTTCAAAACAAATAATTTTTAACCTGTCAATCGATTAAAATGCTCAAGTTTTAGGAAGCCCTAAAAAAGAGGTTGAATGCAAGGATAGAGTATGCAAAGTTTCTTCAAAACACGGTAAAAGAGATGGCGAAGGAAGTTCAAAACTCAAGTAGTGGGGAAATAAAGAGAACAGCTGAAGATCTAGATGAATTCATGAACAAGGTAAGGATTTCTGTTTCTAAATTTCCATTTATTTGTTTTCACTAATTAACTATGTATTGTATTGTATTTAAACAAGCAAAGCACCTGTCATTCTTTAGTTGTCTTTTCTCTGTATTTTCCTTATTCCGTGATTTACTCTTCGATAATGTTGTACTTTCTCGATTTTAACCAGGTAAGAAAGGGGACTGGCGTCACCAATGAGGAAATTTTAGGATTTGCAAAATTGTTTAACGATGAGCTCACTCTGGATAATATCAGCAGGTCAGTGTTGCGTCTGCACTTCTGTAACCTGGACGCTTTCTGCTGTAACCTTCTTGCATAATACTTTGTGCTTATTATTTAGACCATAAAATTGTGTACTGTTGGATGTAGACCCCGGTTGGTGAACATGTGCAAATATATGGGTATCCATCCTTATGGTACAGATGCTTATCTTCGTTTTATGCTTCGAAAGAGACTTCAAGAGTGAGTCATCTTATTTCTTTCTTTCCTCTCTATCTTTCTCCCCATTTCTCTTTGTGCACTGCCTTTTTTCCTGGGTTCAACATTGATATCACTTCTCCATTTGGAAAAGGTTCGCCTAATCAACTAAGCTTGGTCCATTTGAAACAATCTGGCTTTCTTGTTGCAGGATCAAGAATGATGATAAGATGATCCAAACAGAAGGCATAGAGTCCCTTTCTGAGGAGGAACTCCGTCAAGCTTGCCGAGATCGTGGTTTACTTGGATTGCTTTCAGTTGTTGAAATGCGGCAGCAGGTGTCTTCAATTATTTTCAAATATTATTTATTCTTCTTGTAATTTTTTATACGTTTCAGGTGAACAAACAAATAACAGAGAAATCGCTTTGTAAGAGGTCCAAAATCATATTACTGGATAGAAATTGCCCAAATTTAATACAAGTTAAAACAATATAAATTAAATAATGAAGGGACCAGAGTTCAATTTTAGCAGGAATGATGAGCCAATCAAGGGTCCCTAGATATCAAATGTGATGCAGGGGCAAAGCCAGTGGCAGATCCATGAAGAAGCTAAAATATTCCGTGCACATTTATATAAAAGACTATTACTGAGCTCATTTGCGGAGAAGAATGACAATTTTAAAACTAAATAGCTATAAAGATTAGTTACTAGTAATGTCATTGAAACTGATAGCTTTTTGCTGGGTTTCTCTTTTTACCAATTTATTCGAATCTCTAATAAATAAAACATAGAATCACGATAACTAAAAAAGAACATGACAAGATTCACAAATCTAAAATGTGTTAGTTGATTATATAGTGGTAGACAAACATTAAATGTCGATTACCTAAATTTAAGAACAGTTCTTTAGCTTATTGTCCTATATTTTCACAAAGATAAGGTTAGATTCTTTTAACTTATCTTTTTGAAGAGAGCGTGGTTGCAATTTATTAGACAGTAATCTTTATTTTGTGTACTTTACATTTATCTGTGGTCTTACCAGAAGATGCATTGTTAATCTGTGATGGAGTTTGACGAGTCTTATTGTTTTCTGAACCAGCATCATGTACTTTTAAGTTGAAATTCCCTTGATACATGATCTTGATTGTAAGAGGTCACAAGGAGTTTTTATCTAAGTACTTCAACTTTTATTTCTCTGCAGCTACGTGACTGGCTGGACCTATCTCTCAACCATTCAGTACCATCTTCTTTATTAATCCTCTCTAGGTAACCTCATTTGCTTCTATTTATATGATTTTGAGATGTTGAATGTAGGTAAACTTACTTTTATGTTCTGCGCCTCTGCCAGAGCTTTCAGTGTGTCGGGTAAAGTCCGGCCCGAGGAAGCTGTTCAAGCTACTCTCTCTTCACTGCCTGATGAGGTGGTGGATACTGTTGGTGTTACAGCTTTGCCATCTGAAGATTCTGTGTCAGAAAGGAGGAGGAAGCTAGAATACCTAGAAATGCAAGAAGAATTAATCAAGGTCTGAGTTTTCTTGCTCAGTATTTTGGTCGGTTCTTGTTGATTTCACAAAATGACGATAAGAGGCATGTATGTAAATAAGTCAAAGCTGAAATAAAATTTGACAGCAGATTCGCAGCAGAATCTGATAATTATTCTTGGACTATAGTTATTAGTAGTTTTTTCTCCTTGCAAATAGTATCGACAGAAGTAGAAAAACTTTTGTACTTTCAGCAACAATAATCTGTCAACAAAATTGTGGCTTTAACAGAATGGAAAATTCTAATGCTGCCTATATTAGGTTGGGAACATTAGATCTAGATCTACTGTACGCACATCTCATTTCCTAATATTCCCTTCAGATACATTTAAGTTGTTCCCCCTTCTAACCTACAAGAACAACTGATTAGTTCTCTTTAACTTTTATCAATAATGAACTACTATTTTCTAATAACATTTCTTCTATTCCAAGTTATATGACACACTTTTGGGTTGTTGTGCAGAGAATCTTAAATGGAAGCAGAATTTCAATTAGATGTGAAACCCGTTTCCATTTATCGTTAGTAATTAGAAAAAGATGTCCTTGTTATCCAACCCATTTTAAATTATATGAAGAATGTGGAGGGTAGATTTGAAATTAGAAATAGCTGTGGTGAGAGTGACCTTTTCCTGAACTATGTGCTAAGAGTTCGCATGAGAAAGATTGTGGAATGGAGTATTTTTTTCAGTAACCTATTTTTGGGTATAAAACTATAAATGTGCTAAAATCAGGCTTCTGTTCTGCATGTCCGAAATCTGTAACAAGAATAAATGATATATTTCATAAGGATGTCTATTTAAGTTGTGATTTTGGTTAAGTTTCAACATGAGAAGTGTTTTTGGTTCCACTATTTAAGCTTAGATTCCATTAGTAGTCTTAAAGTTGTCAATTATACCTTTCAAAAAAAAAAAAAACAAGTTGTTGATTACAGGAGGAGGAAGAGAAAGAGGAAGAGGAGCAGGCTAAGTTGAAGGGATCTGTTAGTAGGCAGAAGGATGTGGCATTGGAGGAGATGAAGATTGCAACAGCGAAAGATTCAGAAGATTGTGAAAATGCAAAAACTTTAGATAAGCAAGAACAACTGTGTGAGCTCAGTCGTGCTTTGGCTGTTTTAGCATCAGCATCTGTAAGGATTGGATGTGACTAATTCATTTGTGGTTTATATATTGCCTGATGTCAGCTGCTCATATAGTTAACTTTGCTGTTTTCAGTCTGTGAGCAGGGAGCGTGAAGAGTTCTTGGGACTTGTCAACGAAGAGGTTGTTAAAGATAACTTTTTTAAGACTATTCAATTTGATTTGTAATATGTCTAATAGCTGGTTTTTTATTATTATAAGGCTATTGTTATCCTAGTAACCAATTTTAAAGAGATTGCTGATAACTAAAAATTTGAATTTGGTTTTACCTCGAAGAAAAGATCATTAGACATTGTTCTTGATGTTTTCAGTCTTTTTCTTGAATACCATTATCATCTCTTTTTTCTTATTCTTCAATTTGTTTTCCACTTTGGCCAATTTTGCTTTGGATCCTTCTCATTCTTTTCTTACTTCTATGTTTGGGTGTCTGGACGTTCATCTGTTCTTATTCTTTTTTTAGCACATTGTTATTAATAATAATATTTTATTTATTATTATTTTAGTCTTATTAGTTATTTAACATTACTATTTCCATTGAGGGGTGGGTAGGGATGCCCATATTCAGTGGTGTAGAATTACTCAAGTGTGTCAAATTAAGGACTTCAAACCGGTAATTATAGATGCCAAATGATGTTCATGGGTATAGAATTACTCTTAGGTTGTATCAGTTTATGGATTCGAACCAGTAATTACATTTGCCATGCAGTTCATTGGTACAGAATTGTTTCAAACCCAGTAAAAAGGTTGCGCTTTTATTTTCATTGTCTTTCACAAGTAATATGGTAAACTTGGCAAAACTGAATGCACATTAATTCATAGGTAACTTTGCAGAGGGTATGCAAGTATACTTGATGGACTTTTTTTCGCTCTTTATCAGTATCATGTAAATTGCTTCATTCCCTGTTAAAATTCCAAGTTCAACATATTAACATGTCTGAAATTGTTTTCTGGAATACTCGGCCGCTTTATAGAAAGAGAGTGATATTATTTGCATATTTATGTTTAGCAAGGTGTATTTTGAGCTGCAGATCTAGCCCCTGTCATGATAGGTTTTTAACTGAAAATATCTCATTTGCAGATAGAGTTATACAATAGCATGGTGGAGAAAGAGGGCACTGAAGGAGAAGAAGAAGTAAAACTGGCATATAAAGCAGCTAGAAAGGAGAATGACCATGCTGCTGAGAGAGCCACGGATGATAAAGTTTCCTCAGCACTCATAAACAGGGCAAGTGCAATATAGATAATCTATTTGAATATAATATGTTTTCCTATTAAAAGTCTAGTTGCATTTTCGATCAAGATGTGAATTATTGTATGCTTGTTCATATTTCAGGTTGATGCCATGCTCCAAAAGCTCGAAAAAGAAATTGATGATGTTGATGCAAAAATTGGTGACCGGTGGCGATTGCTTGATAGGTACTAGTGCAGTTTCCAATAGTTGAATTGAAGATTATTGTTCAACTTTTTATCGATTTTTTGAAGGACAGTAGGATGTCTTCCATTGTAATTCTTCATTTTATTACTTGTAACTATTTCTGGTGTATATTAACCCTCAAAGCGATTTGTTGTCCTAAAATAAGTGTCAAATTCTATTTTAGAGTTAGGGTTATTGTCTTTGCATTTCTTTTATATTGCAATTCATTTTGTTTACACTGTAATAAAATCCTGAAGATAATTTATTAGAAATCTAATGGCAGGGATTATGATGGCAAAGTGACTCCCGAGGAGGTAGCATCTGCTGCTATGTACTTGAAGGATACCTTGGACAAGGAGGGTATTCAAGAACTCATCAGCAATCTTTCCAAGGATAGAGGTAGTTCTCATCACTTCACTTTCTCATTCTATTCTTAGGATGTTTTGCTTCGTGAATTTATTTTTGAACTTGAGCTAACATGCCAATTTATTTGGTAGGCAAAATAAACGGTACAACACAATAAAATGTTCAAACTAGGTAGAGATAGGTACTCCTGCATTTTTCATCTCGATATTATCATTCACTTATACGTTAGCATCATTTCAAAAATGAAGCTAAAAGATTGCAATCTCATTTATATCTTGCCATATATAGACTACCTAATTGTGCTGTCTAAGGCTATCTGAGATATTACACATTGAATAGTTGAGTGTTTGAAAATCGCATCTATATAATGTGATGAAGAAGGCCTTCTTCTGAAATTTTACTGAAAAATGTAATCTAGTTCCTAGCTTGTACTAGGAATAGTATCAGAAACTGTAAATAGAAGTAATCTATATCAAACTCGTGATGCAAGCATCTATTTTTTACAGTACCCTTTTTTATTTGGTGTAACAGAAGGGAAAATTCGTGTGGAAGATATTATCAAATTAGCCAATCGTACAGAAGATGCTGAAGCAGGTAAAGCATAATGTATTATCAATTATCATATTTGAAAAATATGGTTTATTTAGAAGGTTATGATTACATGTTTTGTAAGTGTTTGCCACTCACTGCAAAGAAAGTGATAATTACTTGGCTTTACAAGGAACAGTGTATGTACATATTTTGTTAGTTGGAGTGTCACTTATTGGCAATTCGCTACATTGGAATCAACTTATAATTTATTTAGAATAATACCGTAGTTCATAAGCTGGGCTAAATCTAACTGTCAAGTCTTGTGAAAGATGCGATTGTTGGAACTAAAATTGAAGTCTTGGTGATCCAGTAATAGTGTTGGTGTTTGTATCGTAATAAGATTAAATTATTTCCAAAGCTTATAAATTCAGATACTTGCATTACTGCAATTTTACCCCATCTTCTTAAACGTGTGTGTGTTTTTTTTTTTTTTTTTTTTTTTGTATAAAGACAAGTTTAAAAAATTATGGGGTTTGACTTATTTTCAATTTTTTTAGTACAAAATTATACGCACAATTTTTTATTTTTTCAATCAAGTCACTCTATTCAAATACACTACCTTACCGAGGAAGTTACTTATGGTACTTGTTACTTTATTCCCTGTGAAGGGAATAGAGTGGCTAACGATTCACCATCGTAAGCTTGTTTAATTTGGAGTTTGTATTTTGGATTAATTGGTTACCTCTTTATTTTGCTCGACGTTTGGGGGGCGATATTTCATAATGAAAATATCGGTGTTTTGTTTTAAAAATAAATAAATAAATAATCCTTCACCTTACCAAACAAGAGTAATGTTGAAGTGACGGTTGATAGAGCAAGTTGCTTAAAAGAAATTCAAAATTAATTGGCCTTATCGTGATCAAATGAAGTTGAATGACTTGCTTAAAATCAAAATTGAAACTCGGTAATTTCGAAATAACTGTGTGATTTGATATGTTTCCACAGAAAGTAATGGTCGGGTATGAGTCAACAATTCGTTTTTTTTTTTTTTTTTCCCTATATATATAGAAAATAAAGAAAGGAACGCCAAATTTAGACCAAATCCGAGTTCTAGAGGCCATTGATGTCACGTGATGAATGACTAGAGGAAAACTGAAACTTTTTCTTCTCTATCAAATGAGTTGAAGCTGCACTGGATATTGATGCATCTTGGTTCAGTTGGTTTTTCCTTTCATCAATTTGCTAAGTAACTGATTCCTAAGTTGTGATAACATAATTTTGAATCTATTACATCAAACTGTTCGAGAATTTTTTTTTTTCTTGGAGTGTGGTAAGGAATATCTACTAGACAGAAGAGTAGTAATTTTGAAAGTATTTTAGAGTGATTTGTTGAGTGGTCATACAGTGATGTAAAAATGTCCAACAGGTAAAAATAAATTATCCAATCCACAAGTTATGAAACAGTTCTCTCAGCAAATATTAGCACAAAAGAAAACTTTGTAGTAACTAAATTTATTTAACAAAAAGAGCAATTATTTAAAAATTGGAAAGCCATGTAGCAGTGCTGCTATTTTGGTTCAACTTTTGGTGGGAGTGTGTATCCCCCGCTGTACTTGAAGGCATCATTCTCATTGGTATCCTTTCTAGGTAAAGAATCATTGTAAGGATGTCTGAGGGCGCCTTTTGCAGATCCAAAGTCTGTGGCAGATGAGGATGCAGATGTTGAGTTTGTGTTTAGGCCATCGTTTAGTAAAATTGTTTCGAGGGACTTCACCACTTCGCTCATTGTTGGACGGTCAGAGGCTAGTTCTTCAACACATTGCATTGCCAATTCAAGAAACCTCGGGAATCCTATAAGATTTGGAGTGTTTCCAATGAACGGATCCATCATGTCTTTTAATCCACAGTGCACTTCATCATTCTTGTTCATTGATAATCTTACTTCACGTACAACGTATTTTCCCTTCTCAATGGGCTGCTTCGCAGTTATCAGTTCAAGCATCACCACACCAAAACTATAGACATCACTTTTCTCAGTTAATTTTTGTGTCATGTAGTATTCCGGATCTAGATAGCCCTGAGAACAAGCACGAGCGTTAGAATATGAAGTCAATCAAAAAGGTGTGATTTATCGACAATGTTAAGGCTAAAACCCCAATTATTTAAAAGGTTGTCAATTTAATGGGAAAAAGATGTTAATTTAAAAGCAGAGAAGAACGTGTCATTGAAGATTAAATTTGTATAAATAAACCGTCCCCTCTCAAACGGTTTAAACTTTTATATGAGATATTTCAATGTGGATTCAAAAGAGATATAGGTCCTAATTTCAAGTTTCGTTGTCACCCACTTATAAAAAGTTGTGCATGTATCGTGCAGTTGATAAAAATAAAAACGGCCTGCATGTGAGGAGCGTGTTGAGGATTGCATTTAAATAAATAAATTGTCTCCCAGTAACAGCTCAAGCTTTAAGATGAGGTGGTTCAACACATTCCAATTGACTTGCAACTTCAAGGGAAAGGAATCCTTCTAGTCATCATATGAACATTCTCCTATAATTTAGGAGCTGTATTACTCACCAACGTGCCTTTAACTTGAGTGGAGACATGCCCTTTGGAAGCGTCAGACATTGGCTTAGACAAGCCAAAATCCGCTACCTTCGCCGTTGGATTTTCATCCAACAGAATATTAGTAGACTTGACATCCCGATGAATTATTGGAGGATTAGCAAGGTCATGTAGATAAGATAGTCCTCTAGCTGCACCAAGTGCTGTACGTATCCTCCTCTCCCAACCTAGATGAATTCCACTTTTTCCTGTCCACGACATAGAAATAAATTCCATGTGATTATTAGAATTTAACAGGCTCCTTCCATCTATGGCTTCAATAACATGAATGCATCATGAATGATGTTTATGTAATGATGTATATTTTGAACTCAGCTGGCAGATTATATTCTCAGACATTACGGGGGAAAAAAAAAATCATGAATGATGTTTATGTAATGACGTATATTTTGAACTCAGTACAGCAAGTTCGTAAGAAACAATAGGATTGCTTCATCAGTTAATCAGATTTCACATAAGCACGTTTTCGAATTTTCTTAAAATATCCAAAAACATTATCTGAAACATTTGAGATAAGATTGACGTGTTCAGATGGCAGAGGCGTTCGTGAACTGGTGCATTTACATTGTATGGAATAATTTTGGAGCTTTTCTCAGAAGTATAGTTATCTAGCACCAAATCTTATAATCCCTAGCATGTATATTTATTGCACAACTGATAAAACGTATTCATTTAGAGTGCATAAAAGCGAGGTGAAATACTTTACTGTGCCCTCACTCTTATAAATGAAGTGATATTGAACTACTCAATTGCATTGTGTGTGTGTTAGTTGATGTTGGGATAAATGATTCAGATTGAAGACTTAATCTCGGGAACAATATCTTCTAACCATTACCATTTGCTGCCCCATGGTGGTAAAGCGAGGGGAATGGTAAATTTTGCAGCATATGTACTGAATATAATCTATAAGATTATTTTCAAATTTCAATAGCAATTTCCAATGAGAAACTTTTCATTAGATCTAAGTTATTTATAATGCTTGCTCTAATGTCGTTTTGGCGCTGTTGTTTCACAGGTATAAGCCGCTTTGACCCTCTAGGTTGTTCTACTTTTTTTTCATTCTCGGAATTCAGAATAAATAATGCAGCCAATGTTGCCCGGTATATAATTCGGAATCGAACTTACCGGTTAAACTCTCCCTTAGTGATCCATTAGGCATGAACTCATATACCAGCATCTGTTCTCCTTGGTCAAAACAAAATCCCACAAGGCCAACAAGGTTTTTGTGATGAACTCGTGAAAGCAACTCGATTTCAGTCTTAAACTCGAGTCCACCTTGCATGGAACCTTGTTGAGATCTTTTGATTGCAATTACTTGTCCACTTGAGAGAATCCCCCTGTACACCTACAAAATACAAAAACAAATAATATGAGATAAGAAAATTCAATGCTCTACAGGTACCAACTAGTATCTTTATTACTAACTTTGCCATAGCCTCCAGAGCCAATCTCATTGCTTTGAGAGAAGTTATTGGTGCATTTCTTGATCTCGTCATAAGAGAACCATCTAGCTCCTTTTAGTTGTGGTGCTCCTCCACTATCTGTGCCACTTGGAGCCCAAGATGCTGGATGCAGGGAATCAAGAAATTAAGATATTTTTGTAAGGTACCATATCAACAACAGAGCCATGAAATTACAACCCAATACCATATAAAAGTGAGAATTACCAAATGGTTTACTTAATGATATGGCTTGTTCAGCACGTTTTTTTTGTCGTAGAGCATATGTTGCTAGCCCTGCAAGCACCAGGACCAAAAATGCACAGCCAGTTGCAATCCCGGCAATTACACCCGAGCTAACACGAGTCCCCCGGCCTTCATCTGGTCCAATGTAATTATTACTACTAGTTTTTACAGATTAATGTTACGCTGATGAATTGATTTTGAACTGGAATTATAAAGTAATCAATTTTACCTGGAAAAATGTACGAATCTGCTGTAAAATAGTAGGGTCCAAACTCTTTTGGAGGCTTGTAAGTTTGCTTAGTTAATGCAAAACCAAGTCTCTGAACTTCTGACCTATTGAAATACTTTGCATCGGATGGAAAAAGATCCAGCTGCACCTGAAGATAGTCGTCAACGTTGAAGAAGGGGTTCTGCAGAGAAACTGACCCAGGAGAGAGCTCTAGATTCACCCAAAGGCTCATTTCTAGAGAATGGAACACACTTGCATTAGACAATTCCCTGAAGGAGGGTGCTCTGAAGTATAATGTTCCTTCGTATGGATAAGCACATTCACAACTTTGCGGGTTCAATTTTTCTTCAGGGGAACACAATTTGCTTCCACAATTTGCTAGGCTGGTCGAATAAGGTCTAGCCAATTGTTGAAGCTGACAGTAAACCACATTTTCTGGCGCAGTCTCACACACAGGGTTCCCAATTAGTCTGAAGCACATAAAAAGAGATTCGATGATTAAGGGTAAAACATACATGCCTATCTGCTCCAATTTCCACGAGTAATGAAATCTCTTACATTAATGTACTTTTGTATTCAGAACTAAGCGTCACTGATGATATATCGTTGTCCTGCAAATCAGTTAGTTGAAGCTTCTGGCTAATGTTTCCGCCCATATCTAATTTGTCACTCAAGGCATTATTCTTCAGTTTCCTGCCATTGTTTTACAAGATCTCATCAATGAGCTTACTTCACTTCTTACATGGATATATCAAACTATTTGATTTAACATTATTATAGACTTACACTTGTTGAATCTGAGGTAAGCTAAAAACTTCAGGTGGCAGCGATCCCTGTAGCGGTCCATGTTCAATTACCCTAACACCATATCAGATTTCAAAGATGAGATGATTTTTGGTTCTTCATTTATAAGGTAAGATAAGTTCTGGGTTTGACTAACTTTCTATGTTTTGCATCAATCAATTACTCACAAAGTAGTTAGAGACTGTAAAGTTGAGAACCATTCTGGAGCCTCTGTTTTCTGAAAAGAGTTGTTGCTCAAGTCCCTGCCAAAAGGTAAAAATAGCACATGTTAATGAATAAAGTCAGTCAGAACTGAGTACGTTTCTGGACTAGTGAAATGGTATCTCTTACACATAGCCGAGGAGATTCATTCCGGTTAAATTTGGTAATTTACCAGTCAACATATTGTGAGCCAAATTCCTACATGATACAGACGAATGTTAGTGAATAATCATTAGTCTCTCCCAGAAACATTTACATTTTTATTGGACTGAAAAGATATACCCACAATTCAGCGATATTTGCGAGATGGTTGAGGTTCGATGGGACACTTCCAGTCAGGCCATTTCGATCAAGTCGACTGGACACATAAACCAGGGTACACAAAGATAAAGCGTAATTTGTCCCAAAAAAATTAAAAAAGGAAAATAGTGTGGAGTAAGAGATGAAAGTTATGTAAGGAATTTACTCACAGAACCTCAAGTGTAAGAACCTCTCCTATTGTGGACGGAATGCTCCCTCCCAATTGATTCCCGTCGAACAATCTGCCATCGTTTCACCACAAATAAGAATTGAATGACGGTTTCAAGATTAGAAAAGTGATGTTAGCTTCAAACTTACACGTGTATTAGAGACATATCCGAGCTAAAAAGATTTTCTGGAATTTCACCTGAAAGCTGGTTTTTGTTGAAATGGCTGCAAAGCTATAGCCTCAGCAAACTTGGGAGTGGTAAACAAATTAAATTATTTAAAGGAAAAAGGAACCGATTTGGAAAATTAAAAAACACTCACAAGTGTTTTGCCTTTTTAAGGCGGTCAAGCCCTGGAGCTAGCACTGTTGATACAGGGAGAGGCCCTGTCAACTCATTTTCAGCAAGGTCAAGCCAGTAGAGTTCAGAAAGTTTGCCAAGGGAAGGTGGTATATTCCCAGTTAGGTTGTTGGTGTTAAGCGCCCTGCAAGGCATGTTTCAGTTTCGTAAGATAAAGAGATGATTTCATAAGAACAAATCAATGAATATTGCAACGCCAGAAATTCTTACAGAAAAGATAGGTTTGCAAGTTTTCCCAATTCACTTGGTATATTGCCAGAAAAGCTACACCCTGCTAGAATTCTGCAGAAGATATATGGAATTTACATAAAAATTCATGCATATTGATCTAGGTGTCTAGCAAAAGAGACAAGTTGAGAGTTAGGTTATTAGATCTTACAATATGTTCAAATTTTGCAGATCTCCAAGCTGTGGAGAAAGGGGACCTGTGATGCCAGGGTTGAATGACAAGTCCCTGCAATCAGTAGCTTAAAATCTTAGGCTAAATATAAACACTCACAACAAAAATATATTGAATAGTTAGTAAAAAAAGGTGTGCTCTTCTGTTCATCAACATTCTTCTTGTATACAGTAATGGATATTGCCTCTGTAACACTCAACATCAGAATAGATTTTATAGGCCAAGCCAACAAAAAATCTTTAGTTTCAGTATGTGAAAGGTGTAAGAAAACTCACAAGGAAATCAGTTCAGTGAGCCCCCCAATATCACCAGTCATGGTCCCTGTTAGCCCCATTGTTGATAGTCCTCTGAAAAATCAAAGACAATACAAATTCATAAGCATCAATTGTATAGCAAAACACGAGACATCCATAAAACCTCTCCCCCCACCCAGGTGTATTTCTGGCACCGATTTGATGCTGTTGACAAAAAATAGGAGTACAGCTGTAAGATACTCACATTGCAGTGACCCGTAAGGTGGAGTTGCTGCAGGTAATTCCATCCCAGTCTCCACAAGGATCATCTGATTTATCCCAGCTCGGGGGCGTGTTTCCCCATTGATCTTTCAATGATCGGAGTACAGCAGCTGCATCAACATTCATTTTTCATAAATACAGATATGATCTATGCATCAAAAAGAATCTTACAGAAACTCTATCAATCAAATCACTTTTATCATGTATACTAATATAATGATATGATTACAAAATATGAAGCCTCTGAGAACTCTTTTTGGCATTACTATCAAAAGTTTCTATCAATTTTTTCGCTCATCTGAGTTTGTATAAAATAGACATTCATGAGTTCAAAACTTTCAGTCAGACAAAAACGCAAACTCCATCAGCAAATCTATACCGTCTTGCGGGTTCGTCTCAGAAGAGATTGCACTGATCCTTGACAAGATAAACAGACAGCAGAAAAGCAGCCGGAAGGCTGCCATGGCTGCACTCTCCTTCTTTATACACTTCCTAGCAAACTGATCACACAAAACCCACAATTCTCAAGGGATGAAACTAAACCAAGAATGATATTTTCATACTACCTCAAGTTATTGCTTTGCACTCTATCCGACCAACGCTTTTTTCCCCCACAAATACCCCAACAAATCATCATGAAGACAGGCACAAAGAAAAAGAAATGCTTAAACTTGACTTTTAATGATTAAGCTTGTCTTAGAAGCCAATTCAATACTCGATTCCCCACTATCTGTCGAAAAATCATCATTGTTTGGCACTCTACAAGCATGACAAAAGAAGATAAATGTAATGATGACATTTGTTTAATGAACAGGGTCTTACAATTTTCTCCGCCGGCTGGCCATGTTAACAACTACAAAAATGACAGCCCTTCCTGCTAAACAACAATATGCATTACGACGAAATGGTATTTGCATAACAATCTTCCATTTCCACTCGCTCGTGTTGACTGTCGGTAATTTTATATTTTTGAATAAATGTAAGAGTTTGTTTGCTTGAAATTAAAATCGGATTTTAAAATTGAAAAATTAATCGTTATTGTTGATTTTTATTTGATGAGTGAATTATATTTTCAATTTTAATTTCTATCAAACATGCCCTAAAGGTACACCAAGTCTGCCTCCAAAAAAAGCACCCTATTTGCGAGGGGCAGTCAAACTAGACAAACATTTTGAATGTACACCTAGTTTGATCATATATTTACCCCCATTTTATGAAGAATATATATTGTAACTTGTAAGTGATTTTTTTAATTTATATGTAAAAATGTTTTATTAGAAAGATATGTAATTAAAAATAAATTTAAGAAAATAAAAATGAGTTTTTAAAGAATAATGTTCAAATAAGCACTTTGTATACAAAGAGTAGTTTGGAGTGAGCATGTATTATTTTTGTTTATCTATCTTACTCTAAATTTATCCCTATTCAAAATTTTAATAAAGATTACATTCTAAAATATCTTTATTAAATTCATTAATGATACGTTTGATTGTTAATATTTTTCATGAAAAATGTGTTATTTCGTCTAATTTCCTACTTTTGTGTTGTTTGATTAACAATTTTTTCTACGAAAAATATTTTCTTATTTTTGGTCAAGTAACCATATTTTGTTTTTGAAAACAAACAAAATATTTTCCCTATGGAGATGTGATTTTTATTTTTCAAGTAATTCACTATCACTCTCTCTCTCTCTCTCTCTCTCTCTCTCTCTCTCTCTCTCTCTCTCTCTCTCTCTCTTGTTTACCCACCAATAAAAAACGGACAAGTATAATATTTTTTAGGTTGAAAACTAAATCAATTAAACACATTTAATTAATAATTTTCAATAAATAATTTATAGGCAATTGAATTGCCTAAAATTTATTTATTTTTATAAAAATTTCATGCTTACAATCAAGCGCATCCTAATTTAAACATTATGTCTATGTTTGGTGTGGTTTAAAATTTGAATAATACTATATAGTACAAGTAGTGTTAGAGTACCAATTTATATGGCATTATGTGATAAAGTCAATTAAATGTGAATTGGGTGATCTATTCAATTGAAACTGTAATTTAATACTACTAATACTGTCACCAAGACAGTTGTTAAGTACCAATGATGCTACTCTTAAAATTTTGTTAAAAAATTAAGTCAAAATTAGGGATTATATTTCGACTTTGCTTTTATATTTGTCTCACTCTAAATCTAAAGTTAATTGTCCCAATAATCACCGAACTTATGTCTATGTCTATGTCTTCAATTGCTCGCTGAATTTTAAAAATATGTCGAGTTTTGGCCACTAACTCATCCAAACATTGAATGTTAATCACTAACATAATATCCGTTTCAAACCTTTAATGAGATTTGTGACGTGACTCATGAAATGCATAGTCAACGCCCTATCGTGCCATTGCCATGTAAAAAAGTGTCTTTCATTGCTCACTAAATTTTGGAAAACGTCTTTGATTACTCGCTAAATTTTGAGGTGATCGAATTCTGGTCACTAAAATTATAAAAATGCCTTAGGCTTGTTGTTCGCTAAATAATATGTACTGCGAGTATACATGTCACGTACAGGTAATAAAATTGACAAATGACTTCGGGTTATCGATTACACAATGAATGATTACACAATTAAACAATAGTTAAATTCAATTTTAATAACGAAACACAATAAATTTGAATTTTGCAAATGATGAAAATAACTTAAAATTCTACAAAATAAAGATCAGATAATAAAATTGAGGAAAAATCTTATGTCAGTGATCTCTTAGTCATTTTTGTAGAATTTAAGCTAATTTCATCATTAGGAAAATTCAAATTTATTGTGTGTTTCGTTGTTAAAATTAAATTTAACTATTGTGTAGTTTAGTAATCATTTCTCTAAGGATCGACAATTCGGATTTGTTTGTCCATTTTATTACATGCATAAGTCATTTTTATAAGTTTAGGAACTAAAATTCAATCACGTCAAAGTTCAGTAAGCAATCAAAGATGTTTTTTGAAGTATAGTAAGCAATCGTAAACGTATTTTAAATTTTAATGAGCAATGAAAGAAGTTTTTTTACGTGGTAACTTGGTAACTGCGTAACGAGACGCCACATGTGTATTTCGTCGACACATCACCAATTTCATTAGAATTTGAAATGAATGTTATGCTAGTGAGTAACGTCCATCATTTAAATAAATTTAGTGATCAAAACTCGATATTTTAAAATTCAGTAAGCAATCGAAGACACATATATATGTTATATTATTATTGGGACAACTAAATCTTAAATCTATCCCTAATTATAATTTTAAAAATACTATATTCATCATCATTATATCACAACATTACTTCCATTAAATTCATTCATTTAAACATTACATATTCATAATGTTTAACCAACAAAATAGATTACTTATTAAAAATAAAATAAAAGAACATATATAGTCTTATCCAATCTCTGAAAACAACCAAGACTACTAAAGCTAAAGTTTTTCTCCCTTGTGCTAATACAGATAGCATAGGATTTAATAAATTTGTACAATTATAAAAAAATTCAATCATCTTGATCACATCTCTCCTCTTTCCATTATAGCTTGTTTACAAATATGTTGGATAGATAATATCACTAGAGAGAGAGAGAGAATAATATTTTTGCACTAATAGCGTATCTTCCATTGTTTGTTTTGACTTTGGAAGAAGATATTTTATGAATATTATGATTTTAGTTAAACATAAATTATAAAGAATGTAAAAAATCCAAAAGAATTTAATGATGATAATTATTAGTTGATGAATTTAAAGTGATAGTTTTTATTCGATTTTATTTTTCTGAATTTACATAAAGTTAAAAATGTATATAATTGTTTTTTTTAATTGAATAGATTTTTAAGAATGTTGAATGAAAATAATGGCTCCCTTTTTTACCAGGAAAGTTTTTAAGCTTAACCAAATATTTGTTTGCAAATATGTTTAGTAACATATTACTTTTTCTTGAAATATTTGAAGTATAACTCTTAGGGTCCGTTTGATGGCCTAGAAAATGGGTGGAAAAGGAAAATATTTTCTAACTTTAGCCAATTAAGGGTGTTTGATAACACAAATTTTCCTAGCAAAATGTTTTCCACTTTTTTCTGAGTACAATCATTTGATGCACAAAAATTTGATTTTGTTTTCCCACATATTTGGTGGGAAAACATTTTCCACTTTTCTTTTTTATTTGCAATGAGAACTGTTGCTCATATAAATAATCGTACAAGTTATACACGTGACAAGTGGACAAATTCTAACGAAGTCTTAAATATAGCCAAGTGACAAACTACACGGCAAGTGAATATAGATTCGTCCCACATTATTGTGCCCATATGGAAATTTGGTCGAACCCCTACCTTGCGGAACCTCTTTTGACCGAGCCACTATTGGTCGAACATATATTGTCCGAACCCTTATGAAGAGCTGAGCCCCAATGGATGAGATGAAATATGTAGAGGCGTATTGGAGAAGATCTCACACTAGATCTTGTATCAAGTGGGTGATGTGACAATTCACTATATATGTAGCTCCACTTAATGAAACAAGTCAAGTCTAGTCTTACATATCAGACCTAGAGCTGCAAAGCCGTCACAGCATTAAATATGAAATGGCCTATGAATGATTGATTGATGGCTACGATAAGAGGTCTCGGCTATGCGGATGATGCCACGTGTTCCATCATCTAACGGCTCTCCACTATTGTATTTTACTATAAAAGCACACACTTAACATTGTAAAGGAGAATGCAAATTTATATACATAAACGTTTTGGCTTTCCCTCCATTTATAAGATTTCTCTCCGGTCGACCCCCATTTTTATAAAATATAATCTCACTACAATCAAAGAGAGACACGTGGAACTAATCCTCTGTTGGACCAATTTTTGGGGTCAACAAGAACAAATTCTAGATATAATGGTAAAAAAAAAATTCACTTTTATTAACTTCCATGCAAAACAAAGTCAAACGAATGATATTTGGTATGGTAAAATTTTTTTTTTTTACAATTGGAACAAATTTTAGACCCAATGGCAGAAAAAATTATCACTTTAATGGACAAATTTCATAAAAAAACGAAGTCAAATGGACACCAAACTTTCAACATTTTCCATGAAAAATTATACTAATCAAACACAATTAATTACAATTCTCAATAAAACATTTTCTAGAAAAATCAATTTCCTGTAAAACATTTTCTTTCCACCCATTTTCCACCCTTACAATCAAACGGACCCTTACAATTGTCAAAGTTTGTGAATGTGTTATTAAAAAATAAAATTTGACTTTAACTAAATGTTATAAACAACTTGTAAGGAAACAAAACCCGTGAAACTTATAAGTTTTTTAAGGGAAATTTGCACATAGTGATTGTTTGAATTTCATTACAAGTAGCTGAATTTATAATGTAATAGAATTTAATGGTGGATAAGTAACTAATAATCGTGGATATCACGAAATGTATGATTAAAATTAAGTTTCATTTTCACCTTTAAATTAGAAAAATTGGCATTGGTAGTCCTTAACATATGTATTATTTGCAAACAGTACCTACTCTTCAAATCTGGGTGCAAAGATCCTAACATTTCACTTATTAATGTGCATAGTTGGTCTTTTTCGATAATTTTTATTTAATTGACTGATATAAAGGTTAAATATCATTATCTTAGTTTTAAAAAAAAAAAAAAACATCAGACAAAAGGAAATAAACTCATATTACCAACCAATCCTTATAAAAGCATCTGCTACTTAAAAGTTTGTCATATAAGCAAAACAGAATATATTTAAAAAAATCCTCACCAATGCAATTTAATAGGTAATCCATCGAGATGATATAGCCAAAGATAAAATAAATATTTTATAAAGCTCAATCTAGATTCAAAAACTCTGTAAAACTCGGCAAAGTTTATATTTCATATGCATATTTAAATGTGATTTTGTTATTATTTTAAGAAAATAAATGACACCTACATAGCAGTCCATGTAATGTATTGATAATCAATTTTGAACTTAAGTATTTATACTCATTAGGCATCAATGTCGTCTAGATTGAAAGTTGATGCTTATTTTTCTTCTCTACCACATCATCTTGATGGAGTCCATATCAGATTGAAAGTTAGGAACCATAGTGTCAATTCACCTTGAAATTGTAATTATTTACAATGAAATCCAAATAAGAGTACGAAATTGTTGTCGATTTTTATATCCCGCAAATGTACGGATCGTAACAAGTAAGATATGGACCAATGAGTTCGGATATCGTTCCTACGAGTACTATTATCTAAAAACTGGTTAAATTATTCCAAATTTTAATTTGATCGAAAACAGATAATAAAGTTTGTGGTTGGTGTCTAAATTATTCTGACTAAATTACATTATTTAATGTACACAATTTGTCGAATTTGAATTTTAAAAGTATGAATGTGGATGTTAAGACTTACAATTTTACCTATGGATCCCCTTTAATTCGCCAATCAAGATTTGTTACTATTGTAGTGTTCGATCGAGTTCTTCTAAAATATTCAATTTACCCACATTGAGTTCTCGTTGATTCTATTTAATTAATTCAATTTCATATCTCTATATGAATCAATCTTAATTAAACGAAGTGTTAGTTTTAAGAATTCAACTAATGACCATAATAATTAGTATAGCTATCTCTACAAGTTATACTAAGCTCATGTTTGGTACACATTAAAATTTTCATTTTCATTCTTCTACTCATTTTCAACCACACGTTCTTTAATAAAATAATATTTTTCATCACATCAATAACTTTTCCTTCTTTTTCAACCCCACATTATTCTTCAATCTACTATTCCAGAATACATTTTTCCAAAATAATGTGGCTCAAACACATCCTAAATTATCGAATTTTACTATGTGGTCTAAATCTAAAACTCAAATCTCGATTAGTAATAGATTCATACAATCATTGAATAATTGGCCAAAGGAATCAAAGCATTAATTTCATGCATAAAATCAACACGTGTGCATTTAAAGAATTAGAATCTTGAATAAAGGAAATAAAGTCTTCAAACTCTAGCTTTTGCTCTTTGATCTTGATGATTATGTGTTTTTCTCTCTTCCCCAAATTGTATGAAACCCCCTCAAAAGTGCCAACAACTTGTATTTATACTCTTCTACATATTTGTGTCCAATGTAGGGTTTTCATGAGTTTCAAAACGGGCCAAAAACGTGCCCTAGATACACCCCGTGGAGTCGTAACTCTATATTGCACAAATTGGTGGCGTTCGGGTGAAAATTTGCACTTTACTTCCTTCAGCATTTTTATCAAAAAATTTCTCCCGCTATCCGATTAACGCAATTCAAAATGAATTGTAAAGATAACTCAAAGGGTAACAACTTTAACAGAACATGTATTTCCCAATTCGAACGTTTACTAGACCAAAAATGGGTGTCAATCTCCGACTAAAAATTTGGAAAATCATTGTGCGGTTAAAAATTTATTTGTAGAAATATTTTGGTCATATTTAATTTCTTTTGACTTCTAATTGTATCCAATTGACTCCTAGCATTCTCGAATCTTCATCGTAAGCTCCGACACAACTTTTGAGTATTTACATTTTAGCCCTCAAACTTTGAATTTTATCATTTTTCGCTTTTTTCGTTCTTTCAATTTCACTTCCATTCATCAAGTTTCACCTAATAACACATTATATAACAAATTAACTTATAATTTCATTAAAAGAATTAGGAAATATCAATATTTTAGAACCCCGAATAAGTGTATAAAATACATTTATCAGAAATCAATCTTGATTCTTATTTTTATAAGTTTTTTATGACGGTGCCCTCCTTAACCCAAGGTACTTTTGGTGAAAAATATTTATCAGAGAGAGATTTTGTCTCGTTCTTTCATTAATTATACATGTGCCTCTCACATGGACTGATGTTCACGACCTATTCAGGTCATTTTTTCACCAAATTCACCATATCCACCATATGCGTCTCTCTCTCTTTTATGTAGACAAAAATGGACCAGTTTGTGCAACTGCGTACTATTAATGGACTTAAATATGTGAACAAAAATGAACGTCGGTAGACACTTTCATAGATTCCGCTTTTCGAGTAAGCATTTAGGCCAAGCGTACAAAAAGAAATTTTTGCTTTTAGATAATATTTTTTATCTAACCGAAGAAAGTTAATTATTGTATTACCACCGACTTAAGTAACTTAGCCCCTGTTTGGTTCATATTAAAATTTGATTTTGATGCTAATCAAAGTCGAATAATCAATATTAATCATATTTTTCATGAGTTTCACAACTTTTCAACAACACATTTCAATTTTTTTTTTCACAATCTATTAAAAATCTAATTTTAATTCTCACTAAACACCCTTAATCCTTTCCAAAGAAAAATAAAATAAAATAATACTTATATTTACTACAATTTTAATTAATAAAGAAATTATATGTTTTGAGAATCTACTTCTAAGAAAACCTTTTAGGCGTAGTCAACCATGTATTCCAGATGAATATATTCAAATACTCCCCTCGTCCCATAAAAATAGTTCTATTTCTTTTTTCACACAAATTAAAAAAAATAAATTAGTTAATGTAGTTAAAATAATAAATTTTACTATCGTTTTTCCGAATATACCCATACATTAATATAATCAATATTCAAGGTAATTAAATTATGTATGCTATATTTAAGATAATTAAACTGTTTTTTGTACTAATCATTGTTTATTACAACAATCAATTATGGAAGATGATTTTTTATTTTATTTTTAATTTATTGTTCCAACTGCAATTGAATAATGGAGTGGTTTATATTTGTGATAATAAAACATATTAAATATGGGCATATTAAGAAACTAATATATTAACTTCACTCTCAAATAAGAAACATTACTATAATTTGGGACAGAGAAAAAAAAATGAAAACATGATTATTTTTATGGAACGGATGGAGTACTATTTTTCTCTCTTCTAAATAAATAAATAAAAACTTCTTCGAAATGTAACTCCTATTCTCATAAATAAGTAACTGTAATACATATGACTTACAACAAATAAAAGAATTGTAATGTTTATTTTCTTGTTGCACTTTTGTCCTCCATAATATTTCTTGGTATTTTTTTGTGTGCCCTCGCATTTTTTGAGATTTCCATCCATAAACTCTATAAGATAGCATAAAACATTCTTAACATACAGATTCAACATTTAACTTAAATAAATAAATAAGAAAAAATAGAAAACTAAATCACACGATCTTATAAAACCACCTTGTTGCCTTGATCTAGAGGTGGGAAATGGGGCTAATCGCTTGTCCCGCAAAAAAATTGTGAAACAAGTCGAGTTGAGATTTTTCACATGCGGATTGCTTACGAGTTAATTAAAGGATTCTTGGTCTCCACACGTTCACTGAAAAATAAAATGTTACCTAATACTCACCGAAGTAATCCAAAAGTTTCCCATCCATCATTATAGTAATTTCCATCTCTACAAATGGACAAAAATTATAAGTGGCAGATGGAAAAATGTCGTTAATAAAAATGGAATCTGTGAATCTTCTCCTATCAAACAAAAAAAATTATTTAACTTAAATAAATAAATAAGAAAAAATAGAAAATGAAAGTACACGATCTTCTACAACCATACCAATTGTCCTGATCTAGAGGTGACAAACGTGGCGCCCCTCACCCTAAGGCAAATTGTGGGATGATGAGTGTGGTTCTTGTTTTATTGCCTCTTAAATTTATTATTTTTATTTTTTAAGGAGTTTTTAGAACGTTTTAATGTGTGTTTTAATGTTGTTTTATAAGTTAGATGAATTGGAATGAATGGTGTAAAACTTGGAGATAATAGTGATGCTGGCATGAATCGAGGAGAAGTTGATGTTGATTTGGTAAAACTTGATGATTGGGGGGCTAAATTGAAAGAAATAATTGAATATCGACGAAAAACTTTGAAATCCAAAGTTTGAGAACTCAATTGTAACTTTTCAATAGTTGATTCGAACCACGAACCAATAATTGAAATTGCTATGAGTTATCCAGATACAATTTGAAGTCAAAAAGGAGTGAAATATGATGAAAATATTTTCACAAATCTATTCTCAACCGTACAAATATGTTCTAATTGGAGAAAGTTATTTGAATTAAAGTTGCAACCCTTTAAATTATCTTTCCAACGCACTTTGAGTTACCTCAATCGGATGTCAGGAGAAAATGTTATGATAAAAATACTGAATGGTGTGCAATTCTTAATATTTACTCGAAAGTGGGCGCCGCAGCACCACTATTGCTGAACATCAACAGTATCGCAACACCGCAGTGCCACGCTTGGGGCGTCAGGTCGCTACCGGACGAGAAAAATGATTTTGAATATATTGGTCTCTTTTTAAATCCTAATTCAATCATAACTCTTACAAGACTTCATGATGATATAAATATAGCCCTAAATATCACTTTTCAACTAGAATTCATCGAGTCAATAGCAACAATTCAATGGGACAAGATTTAAGAAATCAAGGAGGCAAAGACAACTTGACAAAGAAGATTGATTCAGCCATCCAAAAAATAATTTTATCTTTCTCCTCTTCTTGTTATTCTTTATGAATTGTATAGATTTAATTCTTTATGCATGCCACCCAAGAGGGACAAAGATGTATTGTAATTTACGTAATACTTTTTGGTGGAGAAACATGAAAGGTTGCATTGCAAGGTTTGTCTCGATATGCATGACGTGTCAGCAGGTCAAGGCTGAACATCAGAGACCATCAGAGTTGTTAAATCCCTGGATATACCAGAATGGAAATGGAATAGAATTTTCATGGATTTTGTGACAGGGTTACCAAAATCAGTAAGATGGCATGACACTATTTGGGTTATTGTAGACCGACTTACGAAGTCAGCTCATTTCCTACCAATCAGAATGACTCTCAATGTGGATCAGTTAGCCCAGTTGTATGTTAGAGAGATTGTCCGACTTCATAGAGTGCCAGCTTCCATTGTCTCAGACAGAGATCCGAGATTTACCTCGAGATTTTGGAAGAGTTTACATGTTGCTATGGGTACTAAATTAAATTTTAGTACTGCATACCATCCCCAAACTGATGGACAGTCTGAACGCACTATTCAAATACTAGAAGATATGCTTAGAGCTTGTGTACTAGACTTGAGCGGTAATTGGGAGACTCATCTTCCATTAGTGGAGTTTGCTTACAATAATAGTTTTCAGGCTACTATTGGTATGGCACCATATGAGGCACTTTATGGACGACGTTGTCGATCACCAGACTATTGGGATGAAGTAGGCGAGAGAAGAATTCTGGGTCCAGAATTGATTGAGATGATAGTTGAGGCTATTGAGAAGATTAGACTACGAATCAAAGTCACCCAAGACAGATAGAAAAGCTATGCCGATCAAAGGAGAAAGAACTTAGAGTTTGGGATTGGAGAGAAAGTATTTTTGAAAATAGCTCCTATGAAAGGTACTATCCGTTTCGGCAAGAGAGGGAAGTGAAGGCCTCATTTTATCGGACCATTCGAGATATTAGAGAAAGTATGTAACGTAGCTTATCGTTTGGCGTTGCCGCCCGAGCTTGCGGCCGTACACAATGTTTTTCACGTTTCTTTATTGAGAAAATATATCCACGACCCGAGTCACGTGATAAATTTTCAGAATATTTCGATTAAGAGGAATCTGTCTTATGAGGAGGCGCCTATGTGCGTTGTTGATAGAAAAGCCCATGTCTTAAAAAATAAATAGACCCCTTTAGTCAAAGTCCAATGGGGTAGATATGATAACGATGAAACTACTGGGAAAAGGAGAACGAGATTCTGGCTAAGTATCCAAATATTTTAGATTAAGTAAGTTTAAATTTCGAGGACAAAATTATTGTTAAGGGGGTAAAGTTGTAGCGACCGAGAATTTTAAATTATATAAAATTATTTTTCTTGAAAAAACGTGTCGCTAAATTTTAAACCCTGACGTTAAAATGAAAACGTATTCGTCTAGCCGTTATAAAACGAATTTAAATTTATTTCGAATCGAATCCATTTCCGAACGTTTTAAACAATTTTAAAATTATTTCAAGTCGAGCCCAATCTCGAATAATTCTAAAGTATCAATTTCTTATTATTTTCGTTTTAAAATCCAAATTTTAATAAATTTAAGTACTATATTTTATTTATTAAAAGTCCAATTATATTAGTCCAAATCGTGACTATTTTAGCCCAATTCCTTTAGGCCCAATTAGGAAATCCTTACAGCCCAACTTTCTGGCCCATCTAAGCTTCTAGGTTTTTGTGCCCTAATGATTACTGTTCAAATATCACCCTCATTCTCCCTCTCCTCACACTCACACAGCAGCCATTTTTGGTAAGTCTCTCTCTCCCTCAATCCTTTTCACTGTAAATTCACCATTGATGCTAGAACATTAATTTCTAGCACCAACAACACCACCTCACAACAATGCCCAAACCACTGCTCAAACCACCAACTCACGACACTGCACTGACCACCATCACCAACTCACACATCACTGCCCAAACCACTACTCAAACCACCAACTCACGACACTGCACTGACCACCATCACCAACTCACATACGACACTGCTCAAACCACCATGACCACCTCACACCATGACCACCAGACACTGCAGCAATCAAATCACCATCACCAACAATCCTAATGCCCCAAACCCAGCCGAAATCAAACCACAAATCCAACCACCACACAAATCGACACTGCATCCACAGTCTGGCCGAACTACCACCGCCAACTGCCACACACCATCCGGTCAAACGAAACCCCCACGCCAACCCACCACCTCCAAGCTCCACCACCTGCAACCTCTCACGGACCATCACACACACCAAATCGAAAGCCACCACTCCACCCCAAAATCAATGTCAATTGACCACAAAAACCAAGAAATGAACTTATCCAGAAGCTTACCTCCTTTCTCGACCCATTTCTGGCTTGATTGCCACCGGAAAATCAAGAACCCGAGCCTTCCAAGCCTCCCACTATCCTTTGACCCAAACACCCAACTACCTTTACCTTTGCCATCGGCGCCACCACGTGACGCTGGCGCTGCCTTTGGCATCCTCCGGCCGGTGTGAACCGGAGAGGGGCGAGCTCGCTTTTTTGTCGCCATCGATCTCCCTTTCTTCCTCTCTGAAAATGAGAGAGAGAGAGATAGATAGATAGATAGAGAGAGAGAGAGAGAGAGTAAAATGGTTTTAATTTTATATTTTTTTGTTTATTTTGTTATTTTAAATTTTTAGAAATTGCCCCTTAAGCCCAGGTTTTAAAAGTTGTTGATTTTAGTCCTAAAGTTTCTGTTATGAATAAAAGAATCCCTAATTTCTAAAAAAATTAATTTCAGTCCTTAAACTTTTATTTTCAGTTTCAATAATTTCTAATTAAGTCCCTAAACTTTATTTTATCATTTTAAAACTTTAAAATTTCAAAATACTAATTCGATACTTTTCCTATTTTGGCTAGACGAAATGTATGGACGATTAAGAGTTTGAGGTTACTTCCCGCTCCACTTTTTACGTGACTTGAGATAGATTGAGGTATACTCACTCCCATTAATTAGTTTAAATTATAATTGCATGCATTATGTGACTTTACGTGATTTATATGCTTCAATGCATAAATTGAGAAATGATGTTGTTATGTTTATCATAACTTATATGCTTTAATGTATGAGAAGAGATAAGAATATCTCTTATGAGATAAGATGATGTTATGCATAACTTATGTGTTTAAATGTATGAGACGAGACTACCCACATCCCATGATTTTAAAGAGCATATGATTTATTTTAAGAAAATGAGTCTATGATGATGATGGTGATATCACGGTATATACGTTGCATAATTATGTGTTCAATTATTTTGTAAATTAATTATCGGCGATGAGTCTACTGAGTATTTCATCGAAATACTCATTCCGTTATTTTAACAATAATTTGCAGATTTCGGAGACGGTCGAGTCTGATAGGGCAGTGGTGGCACGATTTAATGGATGAAGTTATTTAATTTTTAAAATTTACGCATTATGAACTTATTTTTGTTATTCCCGTTATTTCAAACTTGAGTTTTGAAGTTTAAACGATTTTCTTAAGTTAATCAATTGAATTTTGTTGCCAATGAGGCTTACCGTTATAAATGTGATGTTTAAAAGTTAGTTATTTCCTAAAATATTTTTATTAAATTCTAGATAAATAAGGATGATGTGGCAATCCGGGTTCACGAAACTCAAGGCGTTACAGAGTTCATCAAACTCATTAAGTTGGATCAATCTTTTCTCATCGACCAATTTCTTATCAAAGTTCAGTATCTTTATTGCCCAATAGGCCCGATGCTCGAGCTCAAAAGGTGGCACACTTTCCAAAACACAAGTCGATATGGAGACATGACATAGGTGTCTTGAATGCGGTGTGATATGCCCACAATGCATCATCTAACTTCTTTGCCCAATCCTTTCTTGAAGCATTCACTGTCATTTCAAGAATTCCTTTGAGCTTCCGATTTGATATTTTCACTTGTCCACTTGTTTGAGGATGATGGGAGTGGCCACACGGTACTTCACTCCATACTTAATGATAGCTCAAGGAGTATCAAAGCGAGAGAA
The DNA here is from genome assembly GCA_019097785.1 of Fraxinus excelsior. Classification (NCBI taxonomy): domain Eukaryota; kingdom Viridiplantae; phylum Streptophyta; class Magnoliopsida; order Lamiales; family Oleaceae; genus Fraxinus; species Fraxinus excelsior. The sequence goes on along the minus strand of CM032631.1, from coordinate 21,468,445 downwards.
AACATTTTTCTTTAGAAAGTTCACTACGACTCGAGCATCATTAGTAGGTAATGCTACCGCCTCCACCCACTTGGAAACATAATCCACCGCCACTAAAATGTATTGATTTGAAAATAAGGATGGAAATGGATCTATAAAATCAATCCCCCAAACATCAAAGATCTCCACTTTCAAGATAGAGCTCAAAGGCATTTCATTTCGATTGGAGATATTTCCACATCGTTGGCATCGATCACACTTGGAGATAAGTTTATGAGCATCTTTGAATAGAGTGGGCCAATAGAATCCCAATTGAAGAACCTTTGATACAATTTTCAGCGCACTAAAATGACCCCCATATGGTGAAAAGTGGCATTGCTCAAGAATATTCTCCATTTCATCCTCTAGTACACACCTCCTAACAATTTAATCCGGTCATCTTCTAAATAGTAACAGATTTTCCCAAAAATAGTGCTTGATATCGGCAAAGAATTTCTTCTTTTGTTGATAAAAGGGATCCGGTGGAATGATACCACTTGCAAGAAAGTTTACATGATCCGCATACCATGGCACATTAGAGACTTGTAGAAGATGTGAGATTTGCAAAATGTGTTCATCTGGATACACTTCATTTATCTCTCCACTTTCCACCTCTTCGATTTACTCAAGTCTGGATAGATGATCGGCTATAAGATTCTCAACCCCTTTCTTATCATGAATCTCCAAGTCAAATCTTGTAGAAGTAGAACCCATCTAATCAACCTCAATGTAGACAATCACCTTAGAACCAATAAGATAAGGCTGGAATTTATCAAAGGCAAAAACCACCGCTAACATCTCCTTTTCGGTAGTAGCATAGTTCAATTGAGCATCATTCAAAGTTCGGCTTGCATAATAGATGTCATACAATTCATTTTCCCTCATTTGCCCCAAAACTGCTCCAACGGCATAGTCACTAGCATCACACATGAGCTCAAAGGGCAAATTCCAATCCGAAGCTACGATAATAGGAGCCATAATGAGTTTCTCCTTAAAAGTGTTGAAAGACCGGAGACAATCTTGAGAGAAATCAAATGGAGTATTTTTTTTTCAGGCAAGGAGTATTCTTTTCAAGCAAGGAGCAAAGTGGCTTTTTGATTTTTGAGAAATCCCTGATAAAACGTCTATAGAACCCGACATACCCTTAGAAGCTTCTAACACCTTTTATCGAGGTTCGGAGGAGGTAATTTTTCAATGACTTGAATCTTTTCTTTTTCGACCTCAATCCATTGTTGAAAGAGTCAATGCCCAAGAACAATACATTTTTGGACCATAAAATGACACTTCTCCTAATTGAGCATTAAGTAGGTTTCTTCGCATCTTTTTAACACCATACCCAAAATTTTCAAACATTCATCAAAAGAATCTCTGAATACCGAGAAGTCATCCATGAATACTTCTATAAATCTCTCCACCATGTCGGAAAAAATAACCACCATGCATTGTTGAAAAGTGGCGGGTGCGTTGCAAAGACTAAAAAGCGTCCTCATATATGCAAAAGTACCATAAGGGCATATAAAAGTTGTTCTCTTGATCTTTCGGAGCTATTGGGATTTGATTATAGCCCAAATACCCATATAAGAAGCAATAATGAGAATGACCCGCCAATCTTTCAAGCATTTGATCAATGAATGGAAGGGGAAAGTGGTCCCTCCGAGTAGCATTATTGAGCTTCCGGTAGTAAATACACACTCTCTGCCCCGGTCACCGTCTTCTAGGAATGAGTTCATTATTTTCATTTTCGATCACCGTGACACCTCCTTTCTTTAGCGCCACTTGAACAGGGCTTACCCATGCACTATCAGAGATCGGATATATAATGCCCATATCCAACTACTTCAACACTTCGGTTCTTAGCACCTCTTTCATATTTGGATTCAACCGGCGTTGATGTTCAACCGAAGGCTTAAAATCATCTTCCATGAGAATTTTGTGCATACAAATTGAAGGACTAATCTCCCCAAATATTTGAGATAGTCCATCCAATGGTCGTCTTGTGTTCCCTCAGTACTCAAAGCAATTTCTCTTCCTCCAAATTATTCAAGGAGTTAGCAATGATAACTGAGAGTATAGAAGCCTCGCCCAAATAGGAATACCTCAAATGAGATGGAAGAGCTTTTAGCTCAAGAGTTGGAGCTTGTTGAATAGAAGGTAGTGGTGGTGGAGAGCTCTTTCCCAAGTCTTCAAAGAATATCCTCTTTTTGTATGGATAATAATGATTAGCCTCCAAATAGTAGGCCATTTGCTCAACATCGAGATCCTCTTGTTTGACACTAAAAGAATGTGTAATACAAGATTCAAAATGATCTTTAGAAAACCCATGTGTAAAAGAATTTGCCATCATTTGATTGATAATATCTACCCGGAAGCATGAATTGAACCCGGAAGGATACTTGATTGTCTCGAACACATTGAAAGTGACTTGCTCATCATGGACGCTCAATATCAATGTTCCTTCATATACATCAATAAGAGCTCGTCCGGTAGAAAAAAGGTCTTCCCAAGATAATTTGAATTTCATAATCCTCCTCCATATCGAGAATCACAAAGTCGGTCGGGAAGATGAATTTATCCACATACCACATGGATACTTGATGGATCTATCGGCCAATTGTAAAGATATGGTAGTTGGTTCTCCCAAGCCCAATTTCCTGAAAATAGATAAATGCATCAAGTTAATGCTAGCACCAAGATCACATAAGGCTTTACTAAAATTTAATTCACCAATAGTGCATGGAATAGTAAAACTCTCCCTGGATCTTTGACTTTTGGAGGTAGCTTGTTTTGCAAGACAGCACTATATTCCTTCGTTAGCATTACTGTCTCGTGCTCTCCAAGTTTCTTTTTATTGGAAACTATGTCCTTCATAAACTTGGCATAATTTGGTATTTCAATCAAAGCATCAATAAATGGGATGTTGATGCAAATCTCTTTGAGTAACTCCAAAAATTTGTCGAATTTATCTTTGAATTTGTTCTTGTTGAGCCTTTGAGGGAAAGAGATTGGAGGTACATAAGCTTTGATCGGAGTAGGATCTTTTGAGGATGATTACCCCGATTCACTTTCTTTAGCCACTTCACCAATTTCATTAGATTTTTGAGTTAGTTCATCTTCGTTTGCGGGCGATTTTTCGGTTTGTGCCATTGGGTGTTTCATCGTGATCTCGGGCAATTGCACTCCACTCCTTGTAGTGATAGCTTGAACATTTTCTCTTGGATTTACTTCAGTATTGCTAGGTAAAGCTCCTTGTTGACTTTCACTCATTGCTCTTGCCATTTGATCCATTTGGGTCTCAAGATTCTTGATTGTAGCGCTTGATTTTGGAGGATAGTGTCCGTTTTGCTCATTTGTTGTATCATCAATTCCTCTAATGTTGGTTTCTTCTCTTGAGGTGATGGATGTTGATGAAAACCTGGCGACTTCAAATGGTTTAGATTGTTAGACCAAGAGAGATTTAGATGATTTTTCAACCCCTGATGATATGTATTGGAGTAGAGATTCCCTTGTTGGCGGTTGAAATTTTAAGCATAAGCTACTTGTTCGGGAGAAGCCATACCATGAGTTACCAAGGGACAATCCGAGCTTTGGTGATTTACTCCACATATGTCACATACCGGTGGAGAAACTTGCATCATATTTACGGAATGAGAAGTAGAAGTAGAAAGCCTTTCAACCTTCTTTGATAGAGAATTAATCTTAGATTGAACAAGTGCATAAACATCAACATTGTGTACTCCACTTGCTTTTCTTTGCGAACCTCTGTCCGGCCACATTGCACTTTGCTCACTCATAATCTCAAATAGGTCATAAGCTTCTTGAATGCTCTTTTGTTGGATCGATCCATTAGAAGATGAGTCAACATTAGAACGGTATAAAGGAGTCAAGCCATCATAGAAATGGTTAACTTGTTGCCCTATTGAAATTCCATGGTTTGGACATTTTCGAAGCATATCTTTGAATCTTTTCCACGCCACATGAAAGTTCTCCAACACGTACTGTTGAAAAGTAGTGATGTCGTGCTTGAGTTTAGCAACTCTAGAAGGTGGAAAGAACCTTTTAGGGATTTTTTGAACAAACTCCGCCCAACTAGTGATGCTTCCCAGAGGTAAAATGTCAAGCTATTCATTTGCTTTATCTTTCAATGTATGCACAAATAATCTCATCCGAATTGCGTCCTCATTTACACCTTCATATTTGAAGTTGCTACAAACTTCCAAAAATCGTACCACATGAGAGTGTGGATTCTCCAAAATTCTCCAATAGAATGAATTCTCATTGGAAAACAAGTTTATCACATCTGGCCAAAGTTGAGAGTTTGGATGATTGTATGATGGGTACACAATACTTGATTGCTTTGTCACAATAGAAGGATTCATGATGTCTCCAAAACGCATGTCCTCTTCTCTCACCATGGGTTCTTGAACTCCTTGTGCTTGAGGAATAACACCCGGTCGAATTTCGCCAAGTAGAGCGATAGGATTGACTTTTTCCCCATGATTAGCCATCTCAACTTGAAGTTGTCTTCTTGCTTCTCGTTGTTCTCTTAGTCTTCTTCGAAAAGTTCCTTCAATGTCCGGATCAAAACCAACTATATTAAGACTTCTCAAATGACGCATACACGATTGAAGACTTAGCACAACACAAATGAGAAATTCAACTTCCAAAACAAAATAATAAAAAAGATAGAAAATAAAATAAAATAAAATAAAATGCTAAAACTAATATCAACTAAAGTAGTAATCAAAATAGATCATTCATCGGCAACGACGACAATAACATTCGCTTGAAAATATACCGCAAGTGCACGGGTCGTGTACAAGTAATAAAGTGAACTTTTAGAGTCCGAGATATACATCCCTCGAGGAATGACTATTTAATGATACAAGAGTTGAACTATTTCTAGCAATAGAAACACACACAATTCATTTTGAGTTTTTAAAATAAGTGTAAACGATCTATATATAAAAATAACAAAGTTAACTTAAAATTTACAATGTTCAAATTTGAGAAGAGTTGAGAGGTTGAAATTGTTTGGATTCATGATTTCACTTAACCATCAGTCAATCAATTTCCAATAAGAAAATTAGCAAACTACTTATTTCCTATGTTAGATCCAATTCTCCTATTTTAGCCAATTATCTCTCTCGAGCGTCAAATTAGCCCTAATTAATTGAGTTAATCTACTATATCTCTATGTCGATTAAAGCCAAATGAATTGCATTAATTCGTTGTGAAAATATCTCAAATGGTCACTTAGGGTTAGGAGTATATCTCTATCTCCTATAAGAACTTAGGGTATTTGCTATTTGGTGCATAATATCTCTCGATTATTATACACTTCACTCAACACAATCATTTGATGGGCAAATAAATGAAAGGAAATCAATACAATAGCAAACACATGAAAATAAGCAACTTTAACTCAAAAGGCAAACATTGAAATTAATCATATTAGGTTAAGCTACATCAATCATCCCAACCTCAATAAGTTTAGCTCAATGTATAAAAAGAGTGAAAATGGTGAAATTTAGAATAGTACATTACAAATTGAACAAATCAAATATTAAAATTCAAGGTAAAGAAAGGAACTCATCACTTGAATAAAATTCTTGAAGTGTTGCTCTTGATTTTCACCCAAAATCTCCACTTTTCTTGTTTGTGTCCTCTTCCTCCTCTTCTTTTCTTTGTTGAATCAAGGCTTTTTGGAAAATGAAAAACTCTCCTTTGAGTCATGAGATTTGGTCCTTAAATACTCCCAAAAACCTAGCACAAACAAATGTCCAAAATGCCCTCAAATTTCTGATTTTCGACAATTTTCAACGCACAGGTGCGCGGGTGCGCGCTTTTGGTGAAATCAAAAATTGCACAGGAGGTCCTCAGGACAATCTTCATAGTTATTCACAATCTCATTATAAATAAATGAAATATCAAGATAAGAATGGTTTAAATATCGATGCCAACTTTTAAAATATCGAGAACACTATTTTAATGTAGCTTGTTCGCTACAATAATATACCGTAAGTGCACGGGCCGCGTTCAAGTAATAAAGTGGACTTTTTGAGTCTGGATTGTTCAAATATAAATACATAACACACTTGGGATTTTTGGAAGGAAATGTGTTTGGGATTCGTGGTTTCGTTTAACCGTCGCCTAATTAATTTCTCTATAAGTCAATTAACGAATTACTTAATTCCGATTTTAGACTCGATCTTCCAATTTTAGTTAATTACCTTTCTCGAGTGAAATTAACCCTAATTGATTGGTTTAACCTACCATATCTCTATGTTACAACCAAACAATCGCATTCAATCATTGTGAAAATAACTCATTGGATCACCTAGGGTTAATGGTATATCTTTATCCATTACACATTACACAAACTTAGGGTTCCTATTATTTGGTCTAAAATGTACAATCTTCTCTCGAATGATGCACAAATCACTAAACATATTATTCATTGACCACATAAATGAAAATGCATGAAATACAATAATAAAAACACATGAAATAAATTACATAACATCAAAGAGCAAATATTAAAATTAATTAAAAGCTAGGTTAAACTAATACCATAAATCCCAACAAAATCAATTAGCTCATGTTATATAAATAATAAAAAATAGAAAAATATGGAAAAATAATTGAGAGAATACAAAGTTATAGAAAAAACTCATTTTTGAAGCTTGGCTTTGACATCCCCAAATATATCTCCAAATCCTTAAATGAATTTTTCTTGTTGTGCTCTATGCAAAATTACAAGCAATACAAAAGAAAAATGAATAGAAAAAGAAAGAAAAGAAAAATGAAAGAGAAAAGAAAAAAACGGAGAGCCAACCAAAAAAGAAAACTCCAGGCACGTCCCAGGAAGAAGGGTTTTAATAGGCGCCCACATCTCTGTCCAAAAACCATTTTTGGTTTTAATTTTGCAACCAAGTCCCTTGGTAATTGCACGTCAAGTCCCTCAACTATGATTTTGTACAATTTGATCCTCGAATTTTGACTTTTCTTTCAATTTTGCCCTCCATAAATGAATCTTCTATTTTTTTTTTTTTGTCTTTGTTCATCTTGGTCCCAAATTCACAAATTTTGTACGCTTTTAGTCCTTTTTCTTTGTTCTCTTTCTTTTGGATGATTTTTGACCTACAAAAGCAAATATTACACAATTGTGAGTAAAAATTCACTCATTTAAATTAAGTGTGGAAAAATACACTTATCATAGCTCCTCATGGAAGCTATTTCTTCTTCTCGAAATTCGTGATAAATAGAAAAAAACAAATTATTCCATTTTTCATTAAAGGTATAATAAGCAATTTAGTACTAAATTTGGTCATTTTTTTCAAGAGTTATCAAAATTAAATACTTTTTAACTGACAAGCATGAAATTTGTCATTTTTGTAAATTCCCCATTTTTATATTACAAAGAAGGAAAATTTACATAGTACTCTATATGTGGTGTAAATACACTTTGCACATCATGTTTTATATGTTTGTATTTTATACTACATGTTCTGCAAAATGGTTACAAGATGCATCTAGGGCTGAAAGATTTACAAATATGTTAAAAAGTTTTGAAACAACAAATTACAGGTAAATAGTTAAACAGACAAAAATATCAATAATTGAAACAACAAATTGTTGGAAAAAACTGGAAACAAAAGAGTTTGTGGGCTGACTTTGGCACTAATTTTGAGCGGGATCCGTTTGGCTATTTTGGAAAATGAAAGTTGATTTGTGTTCTCCTCCTTGAGTACATCGAAATCATATATTTACTTGTCAAAAATGATGCTCGGGTGAATGAGAAATTGAAGCTCAAAGTAGGCCATGTGAAAGGAGTTTATGTTGGTGGGAAAAAAAATGTGTTTGTCCCACATAGGAAGTTGATGAAAACTAAAACCACTTTATAAAGTATTACACTTTAGAATAATGTAATCATGTGTAGCATAGAGGCTCTCTCGCGCAGGGGGAGTGCAAATCTTGGATCGAAATAGACTTCGGACCTTGAACTTGTGTGCGGGCGCGACCCGCGTACACGAATGTCGGACCGAAAAGAGCAAAATTGACCCATTAGGAGTGTCCACGTTTTGCTACATTTTTTAATTTTTCAACAGACTTGATTTTTCAAAATCGTTGAAATTCCAAAAACTCCTATTGTAATTACTATGAAATGAATAGGCAGTCAGTCTTTATATTTGTCTCGTTTTTTCACAGTCCAATACACAAATTTTCATCTGCAAACTCATCTGTATACAGTTTCTGCTTTTCTGCATTTTCCATTTCTATTCGAGTCTGTGGTGATATTTTTCAGACACTTGTTCAGTTTGCCGGAGTAGGATCTATTTGTGCTCGGATTTTACTGGTTCCTCCATTGTATTCTGAGAAGCAAACGCTCATACTACCTCAAGCACGTACGGTGAGGGGGCAAATCTGTTTTAAGAAAACTGTGTTTGACACAGGCCTCGGGTTAAAAGTCTTTTACAGTTTTAATAACTTGTTGTTGCTCGGTTTGCATATTAATATTCTGCAGTTCTCCTTTTAATTATTTACTGTAATTGACAAGTTTTTAAATAAGTTATTTCTTACTGTGATTAACGAATCATGGAAATTGTTATATCGTATGACTTGTTATAATATGGAAAAACTATGTTTGTAAATTCGGTACCAATTCTGCATATATGGTATTTGAGTTGTAAATCTGGTATCCAATATTGAAACAATTTTCCTACAAGCTTAAAACAGATTAGTTAATTGTTTCATTTGATTTCTTGAAAATTAATATTAGTTTATTGAAAACTAATAATTGTGTTTCATTTTCAGAAATGACAACCGAACAAACTAACATGGATGTGATCCAAACTGTGGCTACTGGAAAACAGACTGTGGGCTCTAGTTTTGGTATAGCTCAGACTGTGGCTAGATTGCTAAGTCATGTTGTGAGCCAACCTGTGGCTACTGTTTCGGTTAATCATAATGAAAAATCGGAGAAATTCAATGACTTGAATTTCAAGAGGTGGCAGCAGAAAATACTATTTTATTTGACCACCTTGAATCTTGCGAGGTTCTTGACTGAAACTGCTCCAAAACTCAATAAGGGTGAGATAGATGTTCAAACGATCAGTACACTTGATGCTTGGAACCATTCGAATTTTCTATGCCGAAACTATATTATAAACAGCTTAGCAGATTCGCTATACAACGTGTATAGTACTATGAAAACTGCTAAGGAATTGTAGGAGTCTTTGGACCGTAAATATAAAACTGAAGATGTCGGGGCTAAAAAATTCATCGTCGGCAAATTCTTAGATTATAAAATGGTGGACTCCAAAACTGTAATCAGTCAAGTGCAAGAACTCCAAGTAATTCTCCACGAAATTCATGCCGATGGGATGATGTTGAGTGAAACTTTCCAAGTGGCTGCAATTATTAAAAAATTGCCTCCCGCATGGAAAGATTTTAAAAATTACCTAAAGCACAAACGAAAGGAAATGAACGTCGAAGAATTAATTGTTAGACTTCGAATTGAAGAAGACAACAAGAGTTCCGAGAAAAAGTTGTTCAATCCTAGTGTTGCTAAAGCCAACATTGTGGAGCATGGTTAAAGTAGTAAGGCCTATAAAAGTAAGGATGGGTCATCCGGTGGTAAAGGGACCAAGCTAGGACCTAAATGTGGAACCTCTAAAAGGAAGTTTCAAGGAAAATGCTTCAATTGTGACAAAGTGGGTCACAAGTCTTCAGAGTGCAGATTGCCAAAGAAGAAAAAAAGAAGCAAATGTGGTTGACTACATGGCGCATGATGTGGCGGAGATGAATATAGCAGTCGTCATTTCTGAAGTGAACATGGTTGGCTCTAACCCAAAAGAATGGTGGATTGACACTGGAGCTACGAGGCATGTGTGTTCTGATAAAGAACTGTTTGCTGCTTTCGAAACAATTGAAAATGGAGAGAAGTTGTTCATGAGAAATTCAACAACTTCTGAAATCAAAGGACAAGGCAAAGTGGTTTTGAAGATGACTTCGGTGAAAGAGCTAATTCTTAACAACGTGCTGTATGTGTAGGAAATTCGCAAGAACCTTGTGTCTGGGTCGTTGTTAAATAAGCATGATTTTCGTATTGTATTTGAGTCGAACAAAGTCATTTTGTCAAAGAGTGGAATGTTTGTCGGAAAAGGCTATGTTTAAGTTGAATATAATGGTTATTAAACCAAAAATGAATAAAGTGAACTCCTCCGCTTACTTGCTTGAGTCTTCCAATGTGTGGCATGATAGACTAGGACATGTTAACTATGATTCTTTACGTAGACTAGTTTACTTGAATTGCATACCCGCGTTCCATATTGATTCGAAACATAAATACGAAACTTGTGTTGAGGAAAAATTGACAAGGTCGTCATTTAAATCAATTGAACGAAATACAGAACCACTTGATTTAATTCACAGTGATATATGTGATTTAAAATTTGTACAAACAAGAGGTGGCAACAAGTGTTTCATTACTTTTGTCGACGATATCACAAAATATTGTTATGTCTACTTACTAAAAAGTAAGGATGAAGCGATAGAGAAATTCATTCTCTACAAGAATGAAGTTGAGAACCAACTTAACAAGAAAATTAAGGTGATAAGAAGCGATCGAGGTGGTGAGTATGAAACACCATTTGCTGAATTATGTGCACAACACGGAATCATACATGAAACCACCGCACCTTATTCCCGCAACAAAATGGTGTTGCTGAAAGAAAAAATCGCACCTTAAAAGAAATGATGAATACGATGTTGGTAAGTTCTGGGTTACCTCAGAACATGTGGAGGGAGACTGTGTTATCAGCAAATTACATTTTAAATAAGGTGCCCCAAAAGAAAATGGAAAAGACCCCTTATGAGTTATGGAAATGAAGAAAGTCTTCCTATAAATACTTACGAGTGTGAGGGTGTCTTGCCAAGGTGGCTGTCCTAACACCAAAGAAGGTGAAGATAGACCCGAAAACTGTAGATTGTATCTTCATTGGATATGCTCAAAACAGTAGTGCTTATCGGTTTCTTGTGTATGAATCTAAAATTTCAGATATACACAAAAATACGATAATAGAATCGAGAAATGCTTCGTTCTTTGAACATGTATTTCCATGCAAGTCCAAAGAAGAGACAAGCTCTTCTAAATGGACATATGAGACTATGACTAAAAATAGTAAGGACCGAGAATTAGAAGATGAGGTTAAGGTTGAACCAAGATGTAGCAAAAGGGAAATGACAGAAAAATCTTATGGTCCAGATTTTCTGACCTATATGTTAGAAAGTGAACCTCAAAGCTATCAAGAAGCTGTGAACTCATCAGAATGACCTCAATGGAAAGAGGCCATTCAAAGTGAAATAGATTTCATTTTGCAAAATCATACATGGGAGCTAGTGGATCTTCCTCCGGAAGTAAACCACTAGGCTATAGATGGATTTTCAAACGTAAAATGAAAGCAGATGGATCTATTGAAAAATATAAGGCTAGATTAGTAATAAAAGGTTATAGATAACGAAAAGGCCTTGATTACTTTGATACATATTCTCCAGTAACGAGAATAACATATATTAGGATGATACTTGCGATTGCTGCTTTACGAAATCTTGAAGTACATCAAATGGATGTTAAGACTGCATTCTTGAATGAAGATTTAGATGAAGAAATCTATATGGAACAACCCGAGGGGTTTTCATTTCCAGGACAAAAAAATAAAGTTTGTAAATTGATGAAGTCGTTATATGACTTGAAACAAGCACCAAAACAATGGCACGAAAAGTTTGACAGTGTCATGATGGAGAGTGGATTTAAAATCAACGAGTGTGACAAATGTGTTTACGTTAAAGACACTGGAACTGGTTATGTCATTTTATGTCTTTATGTTGACGACATGCTTATTGTTGTTAGTGACAATAAGATGATTAGATCCACTAAAGATATGTTAAATTCAAGATTTGACATGAAAGATATGAGTTTAGCTGATGTTATACTTGAAATCAAAATTTCAAGAACATCAGATGGGCTTGCTCTAAGTCAGTCACATTATGTGGATAAAATTTTAGAGAAGTTCAGTAAGGGTGATACTGAAATGACTAGAACACTGATAGATACAAGTCAACATCTATCCAAAAATAAAGGTGAAGTTGTATCTCAAGTAGAATACTCGAGAGTTATTGGGAGTCTGATGTACTTGATGAGTTGTACAAGACCAGACATATCCTACACAGTGAGTAAATTAAGTAGATATACGAGTAATCCAGGAGCTGATCACTGGAAAGTAACAGTAAGAGTACTAACGTACTTGAGATATACACGTAATTTTGGACTACACTATACAAGATATCCAGCAGTCATTGAAGGATATACTGATGCTAATTGGATATCTGATATAAAAGACTCAAAGTCCACGAGTGGATTTGTGTTCATATTGGCAGGTGTAGCTATATCCTAGAAATCTTCTAAACAAACTGTGATAGCCAGATCCACTATGAAATCTGAGTTTATAGCTTTAGATGAAAGTGGTGATGAGGTTGAGTGGTTGCGCAACTTCTTAGAGGATATTCCAAAATGGTCAAAACATGTGCCAGCAATTTGCATATATTGTAATAGTCAATCGGTAATTGGAAAGGCACAAAATAACATGTATAATGGTAAGTCTAGACATATACGTCGTAGACATAATATCATAAGGCAATTACTCTCAACTGGAGTTATCACTGTTGATTATGTAAAATTAAAGGATAACATTGCGGATCTGTTTTAAGAAAACTGTGTTTGACACAGGCCTCGGGTTAAAAGTCTTTTACAGTTTTAATAACTTATTGTTGCTTGGTTTGCATATTAATATTCTGCAGTTCTCCTTTTAATTATTTACTGTAATTGACAAGTTTTCAAATCTGTTATTTCTTACTGTGATTAACGAGTCATGGAAATTGTTATACCGTATGACTTGCTATAATATGCAAAAATTATATTTGTAAATCCGGTACCAATTCTGCATATATGGTATTTGAGTTGTAAATCCGATATCCAATATTGAGACAATTTTCCTACACAAATTACACTCAATTTATTATTGATGTAAAGTTTTGCATACTATTTTCTAATTATTGAGTTTTTTCATTAAGTATTTTTTTTGGTGTGAGATTCATATAATTTATTATCTTCTTTTTTCCTGCTTTTCCTTTTTTTACGAGTAAATTTCATAGAAGAGAAGAATATATACGCAAAATTAACAAGAATATAAAATTTTGTGTAAAAATTGGAAATAAAATTTTTATGTAAATTTATGTAGTGAAAAAATCTACATTAATTTAATTTATGGAGGGATAAATGAATAAGAACTCACAAAATCTCATGAAAAATGAGAAAGTAATTGAACTTTTGGAAACTGAAAAACAGGTAAAAAACTGGTGTGTAACAAAAAATTATTTTTTACTACTATACTATATATTATTATAAGTCCGTTTCGTTGGAATTAAAATCAGATTTTTAATAAAGTTCGACAAAAATTGATAAAATATGTTGTTGAAAAATTATGAATCTCATAAAATAAATGGTTAAAATTAATTATTAAACTTTAATTTAAATTAAAATCTGAATTTTAAACATTACTTCTCTGAAAAATATTATTCTAGCTAATAAATAGTCAAGAACCGGAGTCTCCAGTCGGTTTATCGGTTTATTTTGAAACCGAAAGAATTCCTCAGGTCGCAGAATAAGAGCCCTAAATTGTTCAATTCCTAGGCATCTTCATTCCCGTGCAGCCGCAATTTGCAAGTCTCGTCGCTTAATTATAAGCAAATCTGAAGCAATATTTCTTTGTTATAAAAAACGTGAACAATTCTGAGGCTTAATCTGCATTGTTATATTTTACAAGCAAAACCCTAGTTAGGGTTTATAAATTTGCTAAGAAAGTTGAAGAAGCTATGGATATGGAGGCAAATACTTGTCCGCCCCAGAGCGATAGAATGCACAAGTAATTTTATGTAAATTTACTTTAAGTAGTTGCTCTATTTCTTAATTTTTGTACCTTTTCTTAACATGAATTATATATTTTGTTCAGAGAATCTCTACAATTGGTTGCTGTGTTAAAAGAAATGAAGGATGGTTTGGATACTGTGACGACTAAAATCCAGGCTTTGACTGCTAAGGTACAATTGATTCTCCTGTATAAACTGTTATTAGCCAATAAAACTTCTCTATCTTTAAGATTAGGTTATTGTTTGATATATCGATTGAAAGTAGTGTCACAATTAATGTCAGATGTAGTAGTATCAGACTGCGTGTTTTTTCTGACATTGTTTATCTTGCTGGACGTTAAATTACTGAGAGCTTGTGGCTTTGATATCCGTTGAAATTAGTTCGAATGAAACTTACAACAGTAAATAAACATTCTTGAGATGCAACTCATAAATTGGCACCACTCAGTTTCACATTGACTAATGAAAGAGCAGTCACCTTTTGACACATTTTTTTTTTCTGGTTTTTCTTTTATTTCCAGGACAGGAGTGGTAAAATAAATCAAATTCTTTTTATTGTTGAGCTCCTCGTGATTGCAACTGTCTTGTAAAGAATAGTGGATTTATTACAAAAAAAATTGTTTTATTCTGAAATGAATTGACTGTGTAACGTATTATTTGAAGTCTTATATACAATGAATATTGAATGTTTGCTCCTTAATTATCTAGTTCTATCATCTATGACTGGTGTTGCTTTGTGTTAATTTGTTTTCATCATTTTATACGCTTGTTAGGCTGAAATGGTGAAACCTTGTTTGTTCTTGTTGAATTATAGAAGCAACGGGGGACAGAGTAAAGTAATGCAAAGTTCTTTGATTTGTTTTCCTCTAATCCTTTTGTCGGCAGGTGAAAGCAGGAAATTTCCGCACTGCAGATGGAATAAGCTATCTCGAGGCCAAACATTTACTGCTTCTAAATTATTGTCAGTCTCTTGTCTATTATTTACTTCGCAAGGCAAAAGGGCTATCAATTCAGGGACATCCCATAGTACAGAGTCTTGTTTCGATAAGATTATACTTAGAGAAGGTATCTCCTCATGCAACCTCCCTCCCCTTCCCTGCCCACCCATTACCAGTCCCCCCAAAAAGGGAGGGAAAAAAATTACCATTACCTCATCTGCCAAGGCAAACAAGAAGAAATAAAAAAATCAGGGATGGACTTTGTTGTGCATAATATAATTTCTTTTTGTTTTCTGATGGATGTTCATTTTCTTTATACCCTTGTTCTTGCATTTCACCGAATTAACAAACTTCTTTTTTTTTTTTTTGTCGTGTTCTATCCAGATTCGCCCTATTGACAAAAAATACCAATACCAAATTCAGAAGCTAACAAGAGCTACAGAAACCACAGAGGAAAAGTCAGGCTCAACTGAGAAAGAAGCAAATGCAACTCAGAAGACTGAGGACTTGTTGAAATATCGCCCGAATCCAGACTTACTTGTTAGCAAAGTGAATACTACTGTAGAGGTGAGTCGATCTTACTCAAATGATTTTCTTCAGGGTGTTGGTATAATTCTGAAAAGTAAACAGATTGTTGTGATTAGATAAATTACGATGAGAGGGAAATAAAAAGTTTAAAAAATAAATGTTGCTCGGATATTATCTGCTCGAGTCAGTTACTTGATTAGAAAACTCCAATGTTTTTTATCCTTCGAGTCTATCCATGCCATGTTTGACAGGATGGTGATGGTGTGTATCGGCCCCCAAAATTGGCCCCTGCTATTATGGAGGAAGATAAGATGTCAAGACAGGAGAGAAATGCTTTGAGAAGAGAGAGAGAGAGTCTGCGACAAGTGAAACAGAGTGCTTATGTAAGAGAATTGATGAATGATCTGGAAGGAAGGCCCGAAGAGGTGGGTCGATGTAGCTATCTGTGGGATATACAGATTTTAAATGATACTCCCTTTTGCTGATTTATGATTTATCATGGAAAAATACAGATCACAGAGACTGTAGGACCCGAAAGTAGAGAATTGACGAAGTATATGGCAAAAATGGAAGAACGTGCACAACTAGAGGAGGAACATTTCACGCGTGCTCCACTGACAAAATCAGAGAAACAGAAAATGAAACATTTGAAGAAGTCTAGAAATGGGTAAAGCTCAATGGAGCCAGTTAATTTTGATTTTCCATGAAGAAATATCTTGAATGATTTACGTTTCAATACGATATATTTTTCGATTTATGCTACCAAATAGCTGATTTATGGCCTCTCTTTGCATGACAGGTTACTTGGTCTGACAGAAAGTTTCAATGATGAAATTAAAAGTTTACCTTTAGGGGACAGCTTAACCGAGCAAACTGCCTTCGACATTGGTAGCAGTGGAGATGGAAAATTTAAGAAGCGCAAGGTATATATTTTTAATCATCTAGTTATGCGAAAGTTTTTCATGCCTGTGCTGTTATCTGCCACTGTAGCTTACTTTCAAGCATGCTAATGTTAACAAGCATCTGGGTTACTGATAAGAAATTAGAAAATTGAAAGGAAATTACAGTGGATTGTGAGCATTTGAAAGTCACTCTATCCCAACCGAGACCCTAATTTCTACCCTAGTGAAATAAACACCCTACCTCTCTCTAAAAGGTAAGCTCCTATGCAATTTATTCTACTAAATCCCCATAATACCCCAAATACAAACTAATATACTGTTGTAAGACAACTCTCTATCATGTGCACTGTGCTGCATACATTGGGGCCTATCAATACCCCGCCTCGAAATTCACCTTGTCCTCAAGGTGAACATCAGGGAGATGGGGGATCATGTGGTTTGAGGGGGCGTATCATCATTTCTGTAAATAGTGTCAGGGCCTTTTTTTAAACAATATTTATACATGATTATTGAAAGAATAATAGAAACACCTGATTTTTTAAATTGGTATTTAAAGTGTAAGGTTTGTTTAATTTTCTCATAATAAAGTTGGGTTCCCATCCATTGGGCCTTATCCAGTTGCAACTCAATTCAATGGGTCTAGTAAACTCTCAACCCCAATTTTCTGGTTAGGCCCACTAACGAAATCTCATTCCAATGCAAAATTTGGAACCTCCCCCAGTGATTCTAGGATCCCAAATTGACGCTAATCTTCCTTCATCGTCACCCTGCAATCCTGCTTTGAGGCTGAAGATTTATCACGGAGAGTAGTCACTAATTTTCACTTTGAAATATTCTGCAGAGAAGCAAAAACCTCAAACAGATGGCCATCCCGCTCTATTCCTTCCTGCTTCAACCCCCATTTATTTTGCTGTTGGTGATCTCCTGCAAAAGGTGAAATCGAGTTTGCAACAATCTACCCACGGGGAATAAGCCATGCCTTCCACTTTTTCCGTCTCCTACAACCGATTTAAATCCTCTCCCCCTAGACAACCAGCAACTTGGATTTTCCTAGTAGGATATCAATATTTTGAATTGGCCTTGCGAATCTAATACGAAATCATCATCTTTGCTGAATTTTTGCATCACCCCATCAAACTTCTTCCTTAGTTACCCCTTCTTCTCCAAATATTTGCTGAAATATGTTTCCCTAGAATCGATGTTCTTATACCAAATGTTAAGAAAATAGAAAACTGAAAGGAACTACAATGGATTGCGAGCATTCGAGAGGTTCTCTCCCAATTGAAACCCTAATTTCTGCCTAAGTGAAGTGAACACCTTACCACTCTATTTATAGATAAACTTCTATCCAATTTATTCTACTAAATCCCCATAATACCCCAAATACAAACTAATATACTGATGTAAAATAACTCTAGTCTCTATAATGCATGCTGCGCTTCATATATTGGGGCCTATCACGTACCCAAATCGAATTTCTTGAACTTCGACAATAGTATCTAGGGACAAAAACAAATTGTATGAGGGGATGTCGCAATTAACAACACATCACTGGGATCACTTGGTTCCCGGCATGATTGTCAACACAAAGTTTAGCGTTTATTTGACACAACTTATTTAAAAATTATTTTTTTCCTCAAACTCATTGTCAACTACACATTCTTCCAATAAAATTACTTTGCATGTGAACCTGTACCTTTTCCTACTTATCAACCTCGTATTCTCAAAATAAATTATTTCTCACTCTGAATAATCTCTTCCAAGCAATACTTAATCTTCTAGTTATAGTATAAGCAGCTGTCTGAAAATAGCAACCAGAACCCTAGTTTATGAATCTCTCTTGCATTGAGTCATTGTCTACTCCTGTGAGATAACTTGGTGTAGGACCTCCTTTGTACTTTCTTGAATGACCAGCAGTATTCCTACTTATGGATTTGATAGCTAAGTTTGACTTAATAATCAAACCTTTAATTATCAATTTAGGTTCTTGAGAATTAGCAGCAGAGATTTCCATGATTGATCTAAGCTTTCCATGTCATATGGATCTAAAAATTAAGGTGTTCATGTGAAGAGAGGTTTCCAGTGTTTTTTGAGTCGGTATGCTTGCTGGATAAAAAAATTAGGGGTTTAAAAATTGAAGTTAATTTGTTAATTATTAATCATGTAATTCCGTGTGTTAAACACACAACATGAAGGGCGATTAGCTATCTCTTTATACGTGCGGTAACGAGTACCATTAAGTTAAGAAATCGAGCTCGTTGTCTTTCTTTCTTGATCTCTTCAATTTATTGATCCATGTGTACGTGTCTGGAAGAAAATACTGAATTTATATATCATTGCAGAGGAAGCATTGAGTGACAGCAAACTAATCCAAGTGAATTTAGAAACCAAACGACACTTGATTACCATGTCTTCTTGAGCGAAGTGGTTAAAGTTCATTTGGATAGCACAGAATACAGCTTCACCGGAGACTCAGAACAATCTTTTATGGCACTAGAACGAAGGCTGGTTGATGCGGACATCATCGAGACCATCGAGATTTATTTTATTGTTATTGGACTTTATTATTTATGTTTCCTATTATTGGGCTTGTAGTAGTGGGTTGGCCCAAACCCGTTAGATTTTTACTATTTATATTGTTTTTTCATTATTATTGGGACAATTGATGAATATGACGAATTAAAGATTAGCTTGTAGCTGTTTTTTCCTCTCTTCCTCCCCCCTCTTCTTCACGGCTTCTTCTCCCATTCTAGCTTCTTCTTTTGTTCTTTAGCTTGTTCTTGGCTTAAATTTTAAATCACCCTAAATTCTCTAATTCGTCTTGTATCAAATTTGGTATCAGAGCTAAACTTGGTTTATATCGTCAATTTACACTCCGAACATTGCTAAATTGCAAAAATCTAGAACTGCTAATCACTGTCCAACTGCCAAGACACCCAAACAACCAAATCGAAAGCTCATAACTGTCATTCAATACCGTTGTACAGCTAACGCTTATTGACCCTAATTGCAATGGCAACAGGTCGCAACTGAACCTACCATTCGCTCTCTCGTGCGCCGCCACCAACGATCAACCCAGCATGCCCGTCGCCTTTAGACGACGACCCAATGCCACCAACAGACCTACAAACCTTCTCCAACATCACATTACCCAAACTGCTTCACTAACACATCTACAACATCATCACTACAGTCGTACGCAACCACCTCTACACGTTGCACGATCTCTCGCTCGCTAGTCTTCTTTCACCCAAAACAGGAAACCGACAGTCATCACTCACCGCCGTCGACACCTTTCCTAGCGCCGACGCCCCAATAGCCTCTTCGCTCTCGCACGTCGCCGCCCACACTCAAACCCGTCTGCAGTTGCCGTCTCTACCTTCAAACTGAGTACCTATTTCTCACTTTGGGTCTGTTTCATTGTGTAGTAATTGGGCTACAGTTGGGTTTTGGTTATGTCATGTTTAGTTAAGTATTGGGTTAGTGTGTTTTGATTGGTATTGGGCCACAATTTGGGCCTCACTTTTAGTAGCAGTGTAATTTATTTTGGTTTAAAAAAAAAAAAGAAACGAAAAAGAAGAGTATTTTCTAACGTTGATTGCAGTAATTTTTTGTTGTTTGACGGTCGCTTAATTGATCCAGTTGTCGCCTTGCCATTGTAGCTGTGCCAAATGAAAAATTATGATTGGAGCATTGTTGGACTCCTCTGAGTCTCGTGGGGTAACAATTTTATTGTATTGAACATGTACTTTTATTTTAGTGTTTACCAAACGTTAGGAGTCCAATTGTTAACTAATGGAAGGAAACTTCTTCAATTTTCATTACCTTTTAATGAACTCTTGTCGTTATTTGAATATACTGAGTATTTGCTTTCCTAAGTGACCAAGTGCCTGTTGTTTCCATGCTCACATCTATTAATATACTTAGAACAACATTGATCTCAAATAAACTATTAAGACATCCCGATATTGTTATACAAGTAGCAGTTGTTTCTTGCCTTGGTGAAATATTTCGCATCACTGCACCCGATCCTCCTTTCTGTGATGAAATAATGCAAGACATTTTCTCTTCGATTATATCCTCATTTACATTTCTCACAAGCACCTCCATCAATTTGTATGCTACGACCATTAGGATACTAGAAACTATAACTAATGCGAAATATTGTCTTATTATGTTGGATCTGGATTGTGAATGTATGATAATTGACATGTTCCAACATTTTATTGTTGCTTTAAATGGAAATCATTTAGGTAATGTCTTCACATCCATAGAGACTATCATGACCTTACAAAGTGACAATGTTCCTCTAGATTTGATTACCCTTCTTTTGGATAGTGTTAAAAATAAACACATGGATGATTCTCCTATTAAATTTAGTGTGGTGGAAAGACTTTTTAAAAAGTGTGCTGGCACGATCAAACCTCACTTACCACGAGCTATAAAATCTTTAGGAGTTTGCTTAAATGACTATAGGACAGTTATTTCCTCCCTTGTCACAAAAGTCGAGGGTTGTGCACAGTGTATCGTCTCTCCTATTGCGATCGCATCTGTAACCGATACACGTGACATTGACATAATTGAGAAGTTACCTAAAGCAATACCATCAAAGTTAGACATTTCAAATATCCTAGATCTCATGCCTACTAGATTCCATGATTTTCATGCTGAATTTGTTTTAGTTTTCCCTCAATTACCTGAGATTCTACGGGCTGCCACATTGTTTTCTAAGGCCATTACTTGATTGCACGTTCTTCCTATCGACATTAGGATGTTGTCTACTAATTATCGACATGCTTTGTTAGCTAATCATCATGTTGACAACATTCTTAAATTTCATGTCAATTTAAGAGGTCAAATCATTTTCAATCATGAAATATTTTAACTTACTTTCAAGGTGCAATATATGTTAAAGTACCCTATTGGCAATTATTATATTTTATTGTGCATTTCTCTTATCCGTTTTCCTAAACACATGAAAAAAAGTTTTTGGTTCATTCACATAATGATTTTCGATTTGATTGACCATTTCACTTTAATGAAAGTTATATTTTCAATACAGAAGAATTACTAATTGGGGCCCATTCGAGCTTTCGATGTTGCGATCATTTGTCTCTACAGGCCAATCTACGATGCTGGCTTCTTATACTCCTCATTATGCACATCCACATGAACGTGTTAAGGATGAGTTGCATGAGTGTTTGTTATTCGGAGTCCAGTATCGGTACCTCATTAGATGGAGAGATCGTCCTCCCTGGCTGAATTATATTCTTAGGAATAAGCTACAGTTTTCGTTACTACTGAGCATAGAGTTTCGATATTTGGTTCTAACGAAAGATCGTCCCCCGTGGTCGAAGTTTATCTACTCTACATGGTCGAGTTTTCTCCCACCCCAGGAGAGTTGATGCGGACATCATCGAGACCATCAAGATTTATTTTATTGTTATTGGACCATTGAGATCTATTTTATTGTTGTTGGACTTTATTATTTACATTTGGGAATAATACATAACTCCTAGTTTTAAAGATTGCATTTCATAAATAACAAACTCATTAAAATGTTTCAAAAATCAGGTGGTAAATAAATTTATTAAATATTGAAATATAATATAATATACATTAATTATTTCTACTCATGCTACCTCACCTATCACATCATATTACTTCAACTACACCACCTTCCTTCCACCTCTCCACCAGAGACTGCCATTAGCTCCGGCGATCACTCCGGCAATAGTGTCGGCGATCACTCCGGCGGCTGCTCCGGCGACAGTTCCGGTGGACGCTTCGGTGACTTGAAGATTTCCAGAAAATCAAAATTGAAAATCACACCCTCACCCCCATGGATCTACCTACCACCACCCCATCCCTGCCTCCACTTCCTAAAAAATTACCGAAAAAATGTCCTATCACTTTATATAATCAGTGTGACTGGCTGTGATTAATTGTGACCAAATTGTATTCAATGTGACTAACTGTGACCAAATTTGTATTCAGCGTGACTGTCTGTAATCAATTGAATCATAATTGTGACTGTATATGATCAATTCACAATCAGTCACAATTAACACAAAATTGGTCACAAATCATCACTACAAACCAGCACCACAATCCACCACCAGTTGTCACCACCACCTCAAATGCACCACCACTACCTCCTCCAACTCAAATTCATGACAATGAATTCCGAACTAATGTTTAACTAAAAGAGAATTCACAAATTTGATCATCTCGACCCAGAAAAAATCCCTAAAGATTCATCCAATGAACCAACAAAGAACATTATTGTAAGACAAATAATTATGTATAGAAACAAGAAAGAAAATTATCACTCAGATAACAGAGTTTTTGAAATAACCACCCATAAAAAATGAAAACCCCAAAGAATTCCGAAAATTATGTATTTCAAATCTCGGGCCAAATTATCGCCTCCTACCCCCACCCACCCCAAGGATTTTGCCATTTGCAATTTCATCAAACAGTAGCTTTTGTTCATAAAATCCAGCTATCCTTCCACAATTCTTCATTTCTGCTACGTGTGTTTGTGGGTGAAAATGGCAACTCTAACACCAGGAATCCTACTCAAACTTCTCCAATCAATGAATTCCTAGACAAAAGTCACCGGTGACCACCGTTCGCCGCTCCTCCAGGTCATTGGCATCGTGTCGGGGCTTTCTGCCTCCGATTCTCTCTGGCACCACCATGGGTTTTACGTACAGCTCTCCGACTCAATTAACTCCACCTATGTTTCACTTTTAGACCGAGAAACCGATCTAATTCTCACGAAATTCTGCATTGTTGGCAATGCTGCCTGACTCTAAAATAGGTAATTTATTTGGACACCGATATTCCCCTAGTGCATCTGAAGGAATGTTTGCTCGAACGGAGTGTGGGAATTCATCTTCGAGCCCTTAATTTTATAAAAATAACGTGCCGGCTGGAAATTATTTCCCTTGGGGATTTCGGCATCAAAGCCATCTTCCAGTTTAAAAAGGCCTTCAGTTGTTGATTCTTCATACTACGCTTCGCAAAATGGGATGGATCTGATCAAAGACGTAGATCCATTTCATTCACCCTACATGCTTCAATTGGCTTATTTAATACCTCAATTTAATGTGGAAAATTTGCTCCATTATTAGCAACCCATGCCTAATGGAAGAAATAGATTACCTTCTCGTGTTAAAGTGCCTGACCGGTTTGTCTTGATTCCCCTCCGGTTCCGATTGCCGTCAACGTGCGTCCCAACGCCACCGCCCTTCTATGCCGCCATCACCGGATAGAGAGGGGGAGAGTGGGGGTGAGCGGTGATTTAGGGATTTCAAATCGCAGAGTGGGGATAGGTGGTAGTGAGGTGTATTATATGATTTTTAAATTAAAAAATAATTATAACATGATTTTTGAAAGAAAAAAATTTGCATCTGAATTTTGAAATTGAAAATTAAAAGGGATGAGTTAAGGTAATTTTCCCTTTACGTTTCCCATTATTGGGTTTGTAGTAATGGATTGGCCCAAACGCATTAGGTTTTTACTATTTATATTGTTTTTTCATTATTATTGGGACAATTGATGAATATGAAGAATTAAAGATTGGTTTGCAGCCGTTTTCTCCCCTCTTCTTCACGGCTTCTTCTTCTCCCCTTCTAACTTCTTCTTCTGTTTTTGGCTTAAATTCTAAATCACCCTGAATTCTCTAATTCGTCCTGCATCACTTGTATACAGAAGGTATCATCATATTACCATCATTTGAAAGCAGTTTCTTGTCAAGAAATTTTTTCGAATTAACTGATTGTAGAGAGTTATTCTTTAAAGAAATGTGCCATAGAATGAATGCCTAAGTGACTACAAAATTTCTTTCGTATGGTCACATCGTCTTTTATTTTTACAATTAAGTATTTAAGAATTACAATTTCAAAACAAATCCGGCCATCAACACCAACCAACGCAATAGCCAATTTTCTAGAATCAATCCAATGCTGTCAATTATTGTGGCCGACAGTAAACCGTATTTTTTGGAGCAGCATCGCATACAGGGTTACCTGTTAACCTGAAACCGCAGAAAAAAATGTCTGATGATTAGGGCAAAACAAACATTGTTATCCTTTCGAGTATACATAAATCATGAAATGTCTTACAGTAATGTACTATTGTTTTCAGAACTAAGTGTTACTGATAGTATATTGTTGTCCTGCAAATCAGTCCGTTGAAGTTGCTGGCTAATGTTGCCGCTCATGCCTCATATCTAATTTGTCACTGAAGGCATTATTCCTCAGTTTCCTGTCAACATTTTACAATATTGCGTTAATATATACATACCAAGATCTTCAGCTTAACATTATTGTTCGACTTACACTTGCTGAATCTGAGGTAAGCTGAAAAGTTGAGGAGGCAGCGATCCCTGTAGTGGTCCATATTCTATTATCCTGAACATTGTATCAGATTTCGAACATGAGATTTTCTGTTTCTTGATTTCTAAGGTAAGATGAGTCCTTAGTTTGAATATCGTTTTACAATTCTTTGTCAATAAGTAACTCGATACTTACAGTGTAGTTAGCGACTCTATAGTCGAAAACCACCCTGGAGCTTCTGTTTTTTGAAAAGAGTTGTTGCTCAAGTCCCTGCCGAAAGATAAAATTAATACGTATTCAAGAACAGGAAATGCTTATTTTTTGGACTAGTGGAAAGGGTTCTTCTTACACATAGCTGAGGGAGTTCATTCCTGTTAAATTTGGTAAATTACCAGTCAACATATTGTGAGCCAAATTCCTGAATTATACAAACGAAATGTTAGTGAATATTCACTAGTCTCAGTATTCGAGTTTTCATTGGATTAAAAGATGTACACACAATTCATAGACATTCGTGAGTTGGTTGAGGTTTGATGGGACAGTTGCAGTCAGGATGTTTTGATTGAGTCGGCTGGACAGGTAAAGCGAGTTAGTCAACAAAACGTTGGAAAGAGATTCATCGGAAAAGAGGATAGTAATGAAAGTTATATCAGGGGTTTACTTACAGAACCTCAAGTGTCTGAACCAATTAGAAGGAATGCTCCCTCCCAATTGATTCTGGTCGAGCAGTCTGCCATTTTTCCACCGGAGAGAATAATCAAATGAGGTTTTCAAGATTAGAACAAACAGCTGGCGTTAGCCTTGACTTAGAGGTCTATTAGCGGCATATCTGAGCTAAAAAGTTGTGCTGGAATTTCGCCTGAAAGCTGGTTTTTGTTGAAATGGCTGCAAAGACATTCAGAAATGAATTAAACCATTTAAAGGAGAAACAAAACGGTTTACAGAACAAAATTACACTCACAAGTGTTTGGCCTTTTTAAGGCTGTCAAGCCCTGGAGCTATCCCTGTTGATACAGGGAGAGACCCTGTCAACTGGTTTTCTGCGAGGTCGAGCCAATTCACGTTGGAAAGTTTACCAAGAGACGATGGTATCTCACCGGCAAAGTTGTTGGAGTTAGGTGCTCTGCCAAGGAAAGTCGTCGTATGGTAAGATAATGAAAAAGAATAACTCCACAAGATTTCATCGCGAAAATGACCATTCTTACCGAAAAGATAGATTGGCAAGATTTCCCAATTCACTAGGTATATTTCCAGTGAAGCTACACACTGCTAAATTTCTACACAAAAATTCGATGTCAGGAGTTCTAGTAATAACGAGTCAAGAGATCTTACAATTTGCTCAATTTTCCTAGATCTCCTAGCCGAGGAGAAAGTGGACCAGTGAGGCCAAGGTTGATTGACAAGTCCCTGAAAACGGTAGCTCAAGATCTTAGGCTAATTATAAACAATTAAACTCGATATCATGACTTACCTAATATCCAAGCCTAACGAAGAATCTTTAGTTCCAGTATGTGACTGAAAGGTTACTCACAGAGAAGTTAGTTCGGTGGGTATTTAATTTTACCATCTAAAGTTTACCATCTTTTGGGTTCGTCACAGATGAGATTGCATTAATCCAAGTGAAGAGGAATAGAGAGAAGAATAGAAACCGGAATGCTACCATGGCTGCACTAAGAAGTCAAAACTTTCGTGGAATGAATTGTTTATCAGTCTACAAGCTATATAAAGAACTAGGCAAAGAAGATAAGTAATCACGAGATTTGTTCAATGAATAAAAGTTTTTTTTTTCTTTGCCGGTTGGCTGGTCGGATTTAAACATCTATACAAATGACAACCTTCAAGTTTAAGTTAAACAATGAGACGCAACCACTACGACGAAATGGTATAGTTTTCCACTCCTTCTGTTGTGCATCAGAACTAACAAAATAAAAACAGTATTCTAAAAAGCTCGCATAATCCCCGTTTAGGCTCGAAACTCGGGCAAAACGCCTCTTCGCGTCTAAATATTTTTTTTTTTCAATTTCTAAACAGTTGAATTTTTTCCTTCCTCTCTTTCGTTTTCCCTAAACGCGGTTTTTTAGTTTTTTTTTTCTTTTTTTAATAGTCTTTTATTTAACTTTAATTAATTTATCATCCATCATACTTTTATTCTAATAAGTTACTATGTGGTGGTTTTAACTGGTGACACGTACTCCAAATCCAATCAATTTTAAATATTATTTTTTGTTTCGGGTGCTTTGAGTGTGGGAAACATACTTTCGGATTCCAATTCCCTGCTTGTCTCCTACTAATATGCTTCACATACAATAATTTGAGTGCTTATGTGGAAAGGATATTTGTTAATGTCTTATTGCATGATCAAGCATCACCTTTGAGGCTATATATATATAATTTTATATGTTTAATATGTATTATTTTAATTATTAAATAATTTTTAAAATGATTAAAGGTTTAAAATATTATTAAAAATAAGAAAACATTTTTTTACGTCCATATTTCGTGTGGCTCGCTTAAACTCGTAAAACTTGAAGGTTCGCCTCTACACCTAACTACGCTTTACGCTTTTTAGAATATTTGATAGAACTGATGGAAAAAGGGAAAATATGTCACTCTAGTGTATGTTTGGTTAATTTTTTTATGTGCTTATAAGTTTTAGGTTCCACAAATGATAAGCTCATGTTTGATACCACTAAAAAATTGATTAAAATATAAGTCAAAGTCAATAATTAATGTTAACCATATATTTTATAGGATCAACAACTTTTCAACAACACATTCTTTCAACTTTTATCAAATATGCTAAAAATCTAATTTTAATCTCCAACAAACAAGGGCTAAATATGTTTTTTAAGGGATAAAATTCTACATCAAATAAAGATAAAAGCATAAATTAATTTATAAGGGTTTGAACCACTCCTTTTAATAAAATTGATCTTTTAAGATTCTCATCCTAAGTTTTAATATGGTATTAGAGCTCATTAAATTCTAACGAGTAATTCAATCTGATTAAAATTAAAAAAATGAGCATGTGAATTTTAAGATTGATCTGCTCAAACGAGCCATTATCTTGCGATGCATGTTAAGCGATAAAATTTCACGTTGAATAAAGATAAAAACATATATCAATTTATAACGAATTGAGTTATTCCTCTTAATAAGATTAACATTGTAAGATGGAACCCAAGTCTTAATATATTTCACCAAATCGATAACAGGTAACAACTTTGATAAGTGTATTTTATACACTTATTCGAGGTCTAAATATCGATATTTGACAATTTTTTTGATAAAATATATCCTAAATTGTTGTATTTTATGTTATATATGTTAAACTCAACGGTTGAACTATGAATTGGAAGAAACAAAAGAAAATAAAGGAAAATGGCAAAGTCCAAACTTTGAGAACCAAATTATAAATACTCAATAGTTGATTTGGATTACAAGATGATACTTTGAAGATTTCTATGAGACAATTGGATGGAATTAGAACTCAAAAATGAATGAAATATTATCAAAATTAATTTTCAATCGCACAAGTGATATTCCAGATTTTTAGTCGAAGATTGAGATCCATTTTTGGCATAGTAAACGTCCGAATTGGAAAACTTCTAATTCTATCAAAGTTGAATCCCTTTGAGTTATCTTTCTATCGCACTTTGAATCGCCTCAATCGAATATTGGAAGAGGAAGTTATGGCCAAAATACTGACTGCTATGTAAAGACAAAAAATCATCGCATGAAGGCAACTTTCTTTATTCGATTGGAACTCTTATCCAATTTGAACGTGATTTTCAACCAATTCTCTATTCCTACAAATACAGAACAGCAAAATACATATGGAGGACCTTTGATATACATCTCATACTCCAATTTTCATCAATTATTATCATCAAAGGAGAAAAAATTATATTTTTGTTAGCATTGAAACAAACTTGCAAGAATTCAATCAAGTGAAAATTCAAACTTGATTTTTGGCCAAAGAAAAGAAGGAGCAAGTAGAGATTTATCTAGAAACCATTGAAGAGATTCAAAATTTCAAGATTTATTTTTATCTTTTCAATTGATCAAAAATTTGGGTTATATCTTTTCATTTAAATATGATTTCTTGTAATTTCAATATGTTAGGCAAATTTTATACATTGGTAGGATGAGATGAACCCTTGTTATGATATTTTTAATTTTTAATTAATTATTTTGACTTTAATTTACTTTGATTTGTGAGTGTTTATTATTGTTCTTTTCAATTGCTTGATCACCAATTGAATTATTAGTGGATTTTATTGTTATCGAGAGAGACAATAGAGTTTAAGCACATTATAATAAATATTGTAAGGTTCGATAGAGGATAAAGATATACATCTATACTTTATATGGTTTCAATGAGTATTCTAGTACTTGTTAATGTATTTATCATATTTGTATCTTTCATCAAGAGATAGAAGGGTCATATGAGGGAAATAAATTTGATCGCTATTGAGAGAGACTTTCAATTAAATTAGGAACATTGACCAAATTGAATGATTTCAAATTGTTAGTTTAATTGTTACACTAAAACTATAATAACAATGAAGATTCGACATCTTAGCAATACATCTCACATATTAGAAAAACACATTTACTTAGGACCCGTTTGATGCACATTTTTTCTACCAATAATGCAATCTTTTGTCAAATCACATGGGCCCCGCTACTGTCACTTTGATTTTTCAGTCCAAGAAAAGTTATGCGCAATTACATCTTTGTCCTTCTGCCTTCTTTTCAATTTGGAAACTGTTTCATGCTTAGTTTTTACAGGAATTGGAAAACGTGTAACATGAGAAACATTTTTACACATGCAGATTCTTTGATTGGTAGTAACGGAATTTTATTAATGTCCATAGATACCACGTTTGATTGAATTTCTTTCAAAATTCATTATTCGAAAATGATATTTTTTCCCCAATACAAGGTTCAATAAAATAATATTCTCCATCAAAAAGATTTTATCCTCATTTTTTAACCACATAATTTCCATCACATCACTATTTGAAATACATTATTCTCTCAATAACGTGCACATAACACTCCCATATCAATCTATGTTTCAACGTTTATTTTACACTACACGTGAAAAATATTGCGTTAGTACTAAAAAATTTAGCGTCATTGTTGATGTGTCATATAATCGCGAAATATATTTTACTCAATTCACTGCATTTCGTGTGCATTCATTTCGGCGTGCATTTCGTCTTTAGCGTCGGGTAGCTCCACCTCGGCTGCACCGTCGTCTGTCTCTGCTCTTTCAAATGCCTCGACCACAACTCTGTACGACGTAAAAAATTATGAATACACATCGTTGCGAAAACAACTGCAACTTGTGTTTGAAATGAATAGCTAGGCATACGGTCAAGAATTCTCCATCTTTCTTTCCACACACTAGAGGTACGTTCAATCACGTTCCTGCACGAAGAGTGTCTATAATTAAATCTCGCACGAGCATTCTAGAACAGTTGACGATGACCCGTTCCATTGTCGTGAAACTTTTGAAAATGGTACAAAATATCTGATAGCGAAAAGTGATATCTGGACTGTATATAGCACAAGCCAGTATTCTAGTGTCGTGTGTATTCTCGGTAATGCCAGCAAGTACAAACGTGAACATAAATTGAAATCACATGAAGCGAAAACGTTTTGCATCGGTACTCCTTTTCGACCTATGAAATTCACACGCTCATGATGTAGTAGAACATCTTTCACGTGCATTCCATCAATAAATCCAATGCAATTCTGAAATAGGGTATGCTT
Organism: Fraxinus excelsior; assembly: GCA_019097785.1. Lineage (NCBI taxonomy): Eukaryota > Viridiplantae > Streptophyta > Magnoliopsida > Lamiales > Oleaceae > Fraxinus > Fraxinus excelsior. The sequence goes on along the minus strand of CM032631.1, from coordinate 21,437,944 downwards.
AGTGGGGTCCGGCCTGTATGGAAACTCTCCCTCGTTATAGTTCAAACTGGGTTTTATGAGACGTGCCATAACGTAATGACAACAAGGAAGACTTCTTTGAAGTAGTGTCATACTGTTTGTAACCAATGGCTGAATATCGTTGTCACGTGACGATATCCCTTGCATGTGCTAATTTAGACAAGAACATTCAAACTTGCTCGTAGATATCTACCTGATTGCTAATGAATGATCCATATTTGTCACGCAGAATATGTGCAAAATGTTGCAGCACTTGCGAGTACATTTGGAATTCTTGAAAGGACATATTTTTTCTTTCATTACTTCTTTCATAAACATGTGCACATTTCTAAAAAAAGGAAATCTTTGAATACGACGCCATTGTTTGCGATAATATTTTCTTGCATCGCTGTATGTGATCCTATAATACATAACCCACTTCATTACGTCATCTGCCAATTGGTTAAACAACTCATCATCTTCGAATTCTTCTTCCTCATCAGAGCTCGACAAAAGCACACAATTGAAGTTTAGATCATTCATTGTTTTACTGTTATGTAAGAAATTATGCAAGTTAAGAAATCCTCATATTTTTGGTACAAAAAAGTGCTATTAAACTAGTGAGTGCACGTATGATAATTCCTTCTTCGAAACTCCTAATTTATGGAGTAGGGAATGTGGCATGTAAGTTGTGTTATTTGATTTACCTGTGACTGTAGGTTGTACCAAATCTTAAAAAAAAAAAAAAAAAAAAAAAAGTCGCATTACATTGTCTATGTCTACCTTTTAAACAGTTAATGCTGAAAGATTCTCAAAAAAATGTGTTTCACATCACTGAAGTTTTGTCCGCCATGCATGCATTACTTATGCAACAGAATAACATGAAAAACTTTAAACACAAACCAACAAAAAAGCACAATAACATATGAAACGTAAGAAAATCATGACGTACATGGGTACAGGTACAAAAACATGCTAGTGTCATGGGAAAAATTTGGAAAACAACAACATAAACATTACTAGAGCTTGTAGAGTCAGTAATAGAGTTATTATTTCCGCTCATTAAACGCCACTCAATCCACTCAAGTTTTTCGTCAGTATTGCACATCACGCCGATCGTATCCCGGTAGTGCTTCTGTGCAAGAAGCGTACAAGCGAAAAAGTACAGAGTCATTTATCGCTTGAGTTTCCTAGCGACAAGAAACTCTTCGACGCACACTACTCTAGTATTTTCTTTCGCCGCCATGATGGTATTGAGCTTCGCTCCACTTCCTCGGCAGGACCGTTTGCCTGGTCAACAGAAAATGACAACTCAAGAACATAAATTTTCTTTTTCTTTCCCTTTTTCGAAGTCGTTGCCGACTTTTTTTTTTTTTTTTTTTGTCGATACAAGCTTTGGAAGCGTTCACGTTGGAGTTACACCTCTCTTTGTCTCCCTCATCGTTCGAACCAGTACTTTTCCCATTGACAGGGATTGCGTCCCTGTGGTCTTCAACTGCACTCTCCTCAAACAATGTAAGACATGTTCAACATAATTTCGTTGGGATCATTGTGTACTTGTAACCATCATAACTGTCGCCAAAACGTTGACGGTATCGGATGTAGATCTCACCGACATCTTTATCCTTAAAATCTTTGTACTCTTTGTTCTCCTGCAATGACAGTTACAAGAAAATGAAAATGCAAATGAGTTGATATATGTGGAAATTTTAACCAAAAGTACATAACACACAAATGCAAGTGAAGTATTCGATATGTTTGTAATGTACCTTATTTTTTGGGTCCACCATTAGTCTGATGCTACGATACATCCTGTTGATGGTTATATTCGACCCATGTACAAGATAACAACTCGATGAGTTGTTTGTGGTCTCTACGCATTACGTCCCAATGGTTGCGAAGTTGTTGTTTGCTCCAATTGTGGTCAGAGATGGAGTTGAAATGCATAATAACACGTTCCCAGACGTACTTCGTGAAACACTTATCGGTTGATGACCTTCGACAATCGCTGTCTCGTAGACAACAATAAACGTTCTCTTTTCTGCAGGGTTCCATTTCACATATTTTTTCGAGCCAGAGTTGTTATGACACTCATATAAACTCGACGAACCAGGACCCCAGACGTCATTGATCTGCGAAAATTAGACCAATGGAGTTGGAAGATGAATAACGAATAAAAACTGCAATTGTAGCTTCCTCCAGTTCTTACCTCGTTTGGGAATGGCTCCACCGATTTAGAATAATGAAAAAAAATGCCCACTGTTGGTGTTTGTGGGCTGTAGCAAATCTGTCGGCGAGCCCCGCGGTGGTGTAAGATGGTACACAGTAGCCAACCGTCTGCCATAAACTACATCTTAAACAAATTAAAAACATAGATAGTTATAGCCATGTGCATAAAAAAATGAAAAGCAATGAAATGTCAATTTGTAGACTTTTTGAAACTTTTGGAAAATATTAGTTCTCATGCAATGAATTTTTATCAAAGCCATGTTTTTGTGTATCCAGATATGTACAATTGTGGCCTCGAACCACTACTATGATTAATATTCTAGACACCTCAAAAATGACTTTATAGAAAAGGCAAAGCCAGCCACACTTCTTCAAATACAATTTATATCTACTTTACATGTGCAAGTAATAATGTTTGGAAGTTATGAATAATCGATTTTAAATTATAAGTATATAGAAAATTGCTTACAAGTTCCACATAATTCCAATTAAAAACAAGGCAGAAAGTTACATTTATCTATAATTGCTTCTGCTCACTCTTAATGGACCGGCTAAAATGATAAGTTGTGTAAAAAAATGAAACATGAACAAAATTTTTATGATTTGAAGTGTTCTCCGAAATTGATGAGTAAGATGTGATATAGCTTTTGCACGAAACACATAGAACACGACTTTCACTTCCTTCCAATTTAGTTGAGCATTTTGGGAAGTGGTCGTACCACCATGATTGCATCTACAGTCTGGGTAAACAAAGGAAAGAAAAGACTTCAAACTTGCCTCGGTTCACAAAAGAACGGAGCATGTAGGAATTGGGCATAAGACCCAATAACTTACCCGGCGATTGAAGGATTTTGATATTCAATTAAAGTTGCAATTAATTTTAACTCGATCAAACACAGTCATCGTGGGTTCGACAATCTATTAATCATTATACTACTTGACCACGATCCCGTGCACTTACGGGTTTTTAAAGGATCAAACTTTATTACAACCTCTTAGGGCTTTCACTATAATTCTTGAGACTGAACCCTCACTAGAACCGTGTTTGAACTTAGAGGTGGAGGTAATACCTTTATTCCAACTTCTTAGGACGTAGCTATGCCGATGATGCTTTTGGTTATGTACATGATGATTTTAATGATGGATTGGATCTAAAAACTTGAGTAATTGGTAGACACTGATTGGATGTATAGTTGTGTACGTTAAGTCCATCTCACTTATGTTTTGAGAATAAATTTTGTAAAAAATAATTTTTTTAGAGATTGTATGGTTAAAAGTAGAGAAAGGATCTAAATTTACGAGCAAAATTATTTTATTGGAAGAATATATTGTTGAAAATAAATTTAAGAAAAAAATAATTTAAAATAATGGGTCTCAAACGGGAGCTAAAACGATTTTACTCTCTTGATTAAGACTTTTAATGGGTAAAGTTTTTCATATCCTTAGGGTGGGCACTTTTTCTCGGAACCGGATTGAAACCGAATAGTACTGGTTGGTTCAGCTCTAATTTTTATACTAAATGGGTAGATTTTGGGACTAAGCATCGAGAATTGATTGGTTTCAGTTCTGTTCTTGGTACTATCTTGAGAACCAATAGTGAATTTGGTTCTTTCGAATTTCTCTTTTTACTTGTACCAAATCTTTAAACACTAGATCACAAAATTATCTCACGTCAAAATTCTAATTTTTATATGCTTCTTCTTTCCTTTTCAACAAAACATAATGGCCAATTAAAATTTAAGTTTAAATAATTGTATAAATACATAACAAATTCATAGTTTTCAATGCAACCCAATACGAAAAATATATTTTTAGTTCGACATTTCATAGGAATCAAATTTCTCGTTTTTATCAAAGTGACTAACCATAAAGAATTAAGATCTTTGAGCTTTACTAAAGATAATCGGGTTATAAAACTACATACACTTTAATATATGTTGTTATAAGATTTTTCTTAAGAATTAATTTTCGATCGATATTTTACCATTTATGATGTGTTTAATAATTTAACATTTTTCTATCTTTATGAGTTGATCTTAAGTTCTAGAGTGGATCTTTTGTTTGTTGCCATGTTTAATTGATTTCTTTTATTGTTAGATTACAAGAATGATAAGTTGCTTTACACTCTTTTTTTTTTTTTGGTCTATTTTCAATCGACAAGTAATTTCATACTCTATCTTTATAATTTTTTCAGTATAAAGAATTGGACTAGACCGAATTAGAACTAGTTGGTTTGATTCTATAGTTGGATATGAAACCAATAGTTCCCATTTTTAAAATTTCCATTGTCACTCGGTTTGGTTCCCTTTAGAATCGGATCGGTTTAGACCACATCCACTCCTACTTATTGTACTTTCATTAGTTGGAGGTCAAGTTATATGTCTCGTCTTAAGTTCATATATTTTCTTTTATCTTACTTGTGATTCACTCCAATTTTACATAAGTTTGATTTATAAACCAAGAACTACAGTAATAAAATAAAAGTAATAAAAATATAAATAAGTTTTGCAATGAAAAGTTACTCAATAATAACTATACTTTTTAGAGAAAAGTTGGCCAAACTTGTTGCAATGCTTACTACGTCAGCCAAATATGCTTAGACGTTTGTATAAAATTAGGGGGCCTCAGTACAAAACTTAACATAACTAGTGAGCCCAAACACATTTGCATAATTCACCTACGTGTCACAGGTGGCCCATGGGTATGTAATCTACGGCCGACTGGTGGCTGGCACTCGACTTATTAAAATTTTTATTTTTATTATTTTAAAAAAAGCAGAATATGTCAACATACTGGTTGCAAACCCGCAATCGGCATGTGGTGAGATACATCCCTACAGGGGCGAATTCAGGAATTGGACCCAGCACGGGTGGAGACCTTTGACCTGTGACTGTTGACTGATAACCGTAGACAATCAACGATCGTAATAGTCGAAAATATAATTCGATACATATATAAATGCACTAAAACTTACGGGAGATTGAGGTATTGGCAGCCCCATTTCCATTTAGCACAGCTTTTATATTTTATTTTTGTTTTAAATATGATTTTAATTCATAACCCATACTCTAACTGCAAGAAATTATATCTTTGTACTGGAAAGAGACTTACAATCAAGAATCGCTATAAGTAGAAATAAAGCATAATCTGGGAACAATTAGGTATGCAAGAAAACCGAAAATGGCGACTGGGCAATAAACATTTATCCCTAATTGTTTAAAACCCTAAATTCCCAAATGACAATTCACAAATCAAACTTATAACTCATCAACTCATATTCTCAGTCTCTCAACAACAATAAATCACAAATTCACAAAAAAGAAAAAAACTAAAATAAAAACAGATACACAAAGAAAAAAACCGAACGGATTAACGGAATGGAAATCAGCTTACCGTAAGTCCTTAACGGCGTTCAGCGGTTCAGGCATTCTGCGAGCACCACCGACTCGTCAATCGGCCGTCGGAGGTAGCAAACAACAGTCCCGACAGCAACGCAATCGGGCAGACAGGTCGCGGTCGTTCCCTAATCTCCTCAACTCCTCTTCGATTTTGCAATTGGGACTGGGACTGGGACTGAGACTGGGTTGTGGCCTTGTGGGGGGTTTTGGCTAAATTCATTGGGTACATTCATTTAGGTTTTGGCCTTATTTTTTTTTTTTTTTTAAAAAGGCCCAAACCAGGCTTTGAACGAATACCAAAAGCATTTCTGGGCTTTTGTCTTTTCTGGGCTTCTTCTCCATTTCCTGGCGGCTGGCGATGATGGCTGGCTGAACTGAAGCTCCGGCGAACCCATCATGGGCGGCTACAGGGGCTGGCCAGGTACTGGATCCGCCCCTGCATCCCTGCATGCCGTGGGTTAGACATTTTTAATTTTTTTATTGCAGTTTAAATAATAATTAAAAAGATAATCTTACAACCTAAAAAGGGCAACCGAGGCTTTCAAATTCACTTTCATCTTAAAACTTTCTCCAATTTCTTTTATTGTAGCTATATTTACACTACAATTTTTATTTCATGCACCACATTTTAATTACACTTAAAGTTCTTAATCTTTGCTCATTATAAAATTTATGTTCCTAATGATTTTTCATGTCATTCTTATGATCAAACTTTTTATTAGTTAACATATTTTGTATTTGATAATAATTTTATGTTCATAAATTTGTTGAAATGACGTAAAACAACTTATTTTTTCATTATTTTTTTAAAAAATAAATAAAAGTGAAAAAAAATATTTTTTCCCCATTTCTTCGTCAATGATAAGACATACTAATTAATAAAATGTTGAAAATAAGAATTCAACGAAAAAAATTAAGAAAATAATTATAATAATGGGTAAAAATTGATGAGCTTAACTACAATTAAGATGTGGCGTATCAATTTTTTAATTGTGGTGACAACATAACCATCTTTTCTTTCATTCTCTTTCCCACAAAATCTCACTACTCTTTTGTTCATAACACAAATCTTCATTCATCTAGCAATCTTAAAGTAAATTAGGTTGATTATATTGAGGGTGTTTGGTGTAAATTAAAATTAGATTTTTTAGTAGATTGCGATAGAAGTTTTGAAATGTGTGGTTAAATTGTGACATCTATGAAAGATGTGGTTAATATTGATTGTTTGATTTTGACTTGAATTAAAATTGGATTTTAATTCGGAACAGACAAGGGCATTGCCATATAAAAGCAAGTACATCTCATTTTCCCTAATCAACACGTTTGCTAGGTCTGTTTTAGCTATGTCAACGAGTCGAGTCGAGCCACGAGCCGAAACTCGAAGCTCGGGTTTGGCTTGAGCTTTTTTGGGTCAGAGCAGGCTAAGATTTTTTGTGTTTTTTTTATATAGGCTGCCTGCAAAGACGCTTGCTTTGCTGCCTTTGCAAAAAAAATTAATTTTTTTATGGGTAGGCTCGTACCTGGCCCGAGCTCGAGCCGACGGCCCAAAATGGGGCTTGGCCCGAGCCTGAGCCGGGCTCGGCTCAGGCATTTTACGAGCCAAGCCCAAGCTTTTTTGCCATCCCTAGCTGTTTTCTATATCTTTAGATTTGCGAAGTTTATTTTTCAAAAGATTGAATGTAAATATTGAGCGAGAGTTTGTTAGTATGGAATTTAGGGATGTTAGATTGAAGAAAGTGATGAAATTTGATGAATATTACTTGAAGGAGGTTATGGATTTGGTTTGAGAATTGAAAATGATTAAATTTTAATCGATATTTTTTCTTGCACATGAGGTGTTTGTTGAAAGTCCACAACTAGGTTTTTGCTACTTTTTGCCCACAATTCCTTTATGTGCAAAACCATATATATAAACTATGTAAAAAGGAAGGGCTTATACCTAGAAAATTACATTACATACCATGTGTTTGTCAAAAAAATTCCAATTAATCTTTGGCTACTATAACCCCAATCTCTTTTGATATTATATCACATTAAGTTTGTGGGTGTTATCCAATCCACAATCATCATACATAATAAGAATTTCATATAAGTCGCATTATTCACTTCATTTTGCATATATAACATATCATGAAATACATATTTTTCTTATGCAAGTTGATGAATTATAATTTGGCCTAACTTGTTATTTATGTTTTATAGGATATAATTCTAGCATAATGCCTTCAAGAGCTGCAACCACTAGAGCTAACAACGACAATGGCATTGCCGAGTGCTCCAACACTGGAAAGAGCGTTCGGGTTGAGCCCTCACCATATGAAATAATTTTATCTAAGTGACACAATGTACATAAATATTGAATAATTGGAAGCTTCTTCTCGAATGGAAAGTTGTACTAGACCAATTGAAATTCTCTAGCGTACTGGATATTATCTGAAAAAAGGGATGGGCTAAGTTGTGTGCTAAACCCCAGAAGGTTTACACACCTTTAGAACGAAAATTCATGTGGAACTTCAATGCAAATATAATGGAGGAAGAAAGTGAGCATTATCTAGAAACCTATGTGCGGAGAGTTTGGGTTCCGTTCAGTCCCAAGGTTATCCATTATTACTATTGTTAGAGTATAGAAGACAAAGAGGAGGGAAACTAAGTTCAATTGATTCAAGAAAATAGGTAGTACATGACTCTATAATATAGCCATACATTGATACAAAATAAAATGATTTTCTATCACATTTTCTACCTACTACCACTACTTCATACTTGTCAATTACATCAACTTGCAATAGAACTAAACTAGTCTAACTAGCTACCATAACATAAGCTAGACTATCAACAAAAAACGTGTGACACACTTAGCCAAAAACATGACTTTGTAACAACAAAAGTGTCACACTTAATTCATCACTCCTCCTTGACAATTTTGTTGGAAACACTAAGAGAATTCCTTAGTGTTTCAAACCTTTCCTTAGGCAGTGCTTTAGTGAATATATATGCTGTTTGTTCTTCAGAATTACAGTGCATCAACTTCATCTCTTTCTTCTCTTGAGCTTTTCTGATGAAATGATATTTGATATTTATGTGTTCAATTTTTCCATAAAATACCGAATTCTTCACAATTGCCACAGCTTATTGATTGTCACATAAAATTGTGGTTGACTTAGATTGTTTGTGCTTTAGATCATTCAAAACTTTTCTCAGTCATATGTCTTGATTTGTTGCTTCAGTTGCTGCTATATACTCTGCTTCAGCTGTAGATTAGGCCACCATTTTTTTGCTTAATTGAGTTCCAGCAAACAAGACTTGATCCAGCATAGAAGGCATAACCTGAGGTATTCTTCATATCATCCATTGAACCAGCTCAATAGTGAATCCTGCCAACACCAGCTTTTCTGATTTCCTGAAGCTGATTCCATAGTCCTCCGTCCCTTTGGTATACCTCAGCACTCTTTTAGCAGCTTGGAAGTGAATTTAACTTGGCTCTTGTCTGAATCTTGATAACATATTTATAGCAAACATTATGTCAGGTCTTATGGCTGAAAGATACAACAAACAACCAACCAGACTTCTATAGCAAACAATTTTGATTGCACCACATCCTTTATCAGCTTTAAATTCAGAACTAGATGAGTGTTAATAGGTTTGCAATTCTTCATGTGGAACTTCTTTAACACTTCCTTGGCATATCTTTTTTGGCAAACAAAGATTCCTTCATCAGTTTGATCAACCTCAATTCCAAGAAAAACAAATTTTACATCCAGTTGATGTATCTTCCAATTTGAATGAGCAGCCATTGAAAATAGAACTCTTATTGTCTCAAGTCTGGCCACAGGTGCAAATGTATCGGTAAAGTCAATCACAAACCGTTGAGAATAGCCTTTAACCACTAGCCTACCCTTGTGTTTATTGATTGAGCCATCTACGTTTAACTTCGTTCTGAACACCCATTTGACTCCAATGATGTTCTTATTTCTTGGTCTGTCAACAAGCAGCCAAATATCATTCTTTTCAATTACTACTAGCTCAAGCTTCATAGCTTCCATCCATTCCTTAGAATGTGTTGTATCTTCATAGCTTGCTAGTTCCTGAATTGTAGAATCACAAGTGGCATAAATGTCTTGAAGTGATCTTGTTCTTAATAATTCATTTTCTAAATTTGATTCAGCTTCATTTTCTATTTCTACTTTATCATTACCAGCATCTTCATTTTGAGTTTCTTTATCAACCTAGAGCCTCAGTTCTATCCACAACATTTGACTCCCAATTCCATGAGGATTTTTCATCAAATTTGACATCTCTGCTGGAAAGAACTTTGCTGGCTTTAGGATTCTCAATATAGTTCCTAAACTTCTGAAAAATTGCAGGCACTTCTAACTTTGCTTTAAGAAAATAAACCCAACACATTCTAGTGATATCATCAATGAATAGGATAAAATATCTACTACCATTCATGGATGAAATTTTCATAGGCCCACAAACATTTGAATGCACTAGTTGAAGTTTAGTTTGAGCTCTTTTAGATTGGTTTTTTTTCGGGAAAGTAAGTCTAGCCTACTTTGTTTTTTGATAGATTTTACAAACACAAACAACATCACCTATCTTTGATAGCTTTTCAACTAACTCATGTTCATTCAAGAACTTAAGTGAGGTATAATTAACATGTCCAAGTCGTCTATGCCACAATTCAGACTTACTCTCAGTACATGTAAACGCTTGCAAGTTCATATTTTTCCACTCCAATGGGAAGCTTCTATTTTTCATTTCAACTGTCATCAATTCCATGTTGTTTTGATCCAAAACTGTGCAAATACTATCCTTAAATACTAAGGTATAATTCTTCTCAATTAATTGACAACACTTATCAAATTCTAATCAATATTTGGAACATACAAGACATCAGAAATGAACTTCTTACCTGATGGAGTATGAACTGCCCTTCACTCTCACATACTCTCCATTTCCAACCTTCACTTTAGATCTGTAGCTATCATTCATCTCAACAAAGATATCTGCATTTGATGACATGTGATGAGTACTGCCACTATCAAGCAACCATGTTTGGTAGGCCGTTTGATTCAGGGCTGAAAAAAGGTATTATTCAGCCTGATCTTCAGTAACCTTTACCTGTCGAGTCTCATTCTTTTCTTTTTGATTTTTGCACACCCTTTCCATGTGTCCAAATTTTTTACATGCCCTGCATTGAACACTAGGCTTGAACCAACACCACTTAGGAGAATGACCTTTTCTTTTGCAATGTTGACAAGGAGGATACTTATTATCCTTCACTAAACTTTTGGCTTCTATTTCCTTTTTTTTTTCCATTATGTGGCTGCTTTTCACCAAAGTTTGTTTGAGTCTTTTGCTTCCCTTTTGCAAACAAGGCATCGTCAACTTGCTCTTCTTGCCTGAATAATCTCATTTGTTCAATAGCTTAAAGAGCATTCACCAGTTCAGCTAAGGAAATGGTAGCTAAGTCTCTTGAATATTCAAGTGAAGATATTTTAGATTCGAACTTTTCTGGTAAACTAATCAGCACCTTCTCCACTACCCTCTTGTCTGGTAGATCATCTCTAAGTAACCTGATTTGATTAACCACTTTCATTAGTCTATCAGCAAACTCCTTCACCATTTTAGAGTCCTTCATTTTTAGAGTCTCAAACTCTCTTCTAAAGTTTAGAACCTACATATGCATTGTCCTTTCATTGCCCCTAAATTCCTCCTTCAACTTATCTCATGCTTCCTTTGCTATTTCACAAGTGATTATCCTTGTGAATATAGCATTTGAGATGGCTGACTATATGCAAGAAAGAGCCTTAAATTTCTTGGTAATCTCTTCACTGTGTTGCTTCAGCTGGGCTATGGTAGGATTGGCTCTTAGAGGTGGTGGTTCTACTCCAGTTTCAGTGATTTCCCACAAGTCATAGGCCTTCAAATATGCCTTCATTTTTGCAGACCAGAAGTCGTAGTTCTCTCCTGTGAATGCTGAAGGCAGATGAACTGAGAATCCACTTGAAGCCATATCACTTTCTCACTAAATCACTCAACTATTTATGAAGGGTTCTTACTGGTTTTCTCTCATGTTTGCAGGTATTTTTAAGGATACCAAATTTGTAGTCAGCTTACCGATTTTGTTCTTCCTTACCAGATTGGACAGTTTCTTCACCTCACTCTTCCCCTTCAATTTTTTCAGCACTTTTTCGATCCTTCAAAGATCATTTAAGCTCTGATACCACTATTAGAGTATAGAAGACAAAAAAGAGGGAAACTAAGTTCAATCGATACAAAAAAAATAGGTAGAACATGGCTCCATAATATAGCCATACATTGATACAAAATAAAATGATTTTCTATCACCTTATCTACCTACTACCACTACTCCATACTTGTCAATTACATCAACTTGCAATAGAACTAAACTAGTCTAACTAGCTACCACAACATAAGCTAGACTATCAACAAAAAACGTGTGACAACACTTAGCCAAAACATGACTTTGTAACAACAAAAGTGTCACACTTAATTCATCAACTATAATATTGGAAAATGTTCCAAAGCACCCAAGATCACCAATTGGAACGCAATGGCTCAATTCATATATTCAATGGCCGATCATAAGCGTTGGCAAGCCACCAACATAGTTAACCATGGTAAAATGAATAATGAACTTTCTCTCAAGAACGTGATCTCAACAACACATAATACTATTATTTATATAACGAAGATTACGTTGTTGTATAGACTGACCACATGATACGACTTAAATTTTGGGATAATCATCTTCAACACAATTAGGGACACTAGCCTCTACAAGTAGTACAAAGTTGATAATGCCAAGTTTGATTTCTGCATTGTGCAAAAGAGTGGGAATTCCTATCACATCATCTGAAGCATAGAAAAAGGAGGCACCACTTTTATGCCTTGGAAAATTGGGACAGTGAGTACCGATCAAAAAAAATGAGACTGAGCTTCTCAAGTAAATAGGCACAAGCAAACGAGATTGGTAGCAGAGGAAGAGGAGGAAGAAGAAGAAAATGCAAAATAGGACATGCCCCTCCAAAAGAAGAACCAGTTGACAAACAAGCTCCGGTACTCCCACCAAGACTTGGTCATCAAGGTGGTGTTAAATTTGAGCCATTATCGAGACACATATAAACTTCCATGCAAAATCAAGAAGATGCTATCAGGTAGCTAATGGAAGAGTAAAGACTACATGAAGGGCAAAGACAACTGCATGAAGGTTAGAAGCAATAGTAAAAGGGACAAGACATGCTCCTTGCCGCACTCCGTTCCATGGAATAGCATCATACTTGGGATCACGACAAAATGATGACGCTTATGGGACGATTTCATTGGCCATAAAATTTACCACCACCTTCGGCAGATCATTGAAAAACCCGATAAATCTTTCATTTACTTTTATTTTTCACATTAGGGACTAATGTATAGTTTTAAATTTAGGGTGTGTGATTTGTACTTATATAGGTTAGAATACATTTATTTTCGTTTCACATATACTAAATAAAGTAAAATAAAACTAAAATATAAAAACATTGTGTGCTTATGGGAATGAATAGCGTTGCCGGCCTTGATGACGTTATTTGAATTTTTTGTGGTTTATGAATTGTGACTAGGGTATGCCTCTTTGTTCGAGTTGACACTTGTCCATGTTAGATTTATTTATCTTGAGCATAATAATCACTACAAAAAAATGCAACGACCAATAAAAAGGTCTCTAAAGGGGTATTTCTTGGTCGCTGAAGAGATTTAACGACCAAATAAATGTGGCCAGTGAGTATTGCACAAATGGAATCCAAAAACTTATATCACCATTTGAACATTCAATTTTTCGTATAAAACAAATAGCTTTACCTTGTTCTCAACAGAAGTAACTCATTTACAATTTAAATCATTATCATACTTTATGGAGAAAAATCCATAAACATATATCACCATTTGAACATTCAATTTTTCTTAGTAACTTTTACCATATCTAGTCATGAAAAAGCAAGTCATTACTGAAGCACTTAAAACTCTGTAACACAATGCCACATTACGTAACTAACGTGATGATAAAGCTGGCTATCCAACCAGCCAACTTTAATTGTTTGATAAGCTAGACCAATACTCACTCTAGAATAGGGATAGCAAAAAAATCCGACAAACCCGATACCCGTGAGTCCTCGCTCCGAACCGGGCGGGATAACCCGCTTAATCAGGTATTCGGGGAGGTGACTTTTGCTTCAAGGGCGGGGAAAGGTAACGAGTGCTTTGTTCTATTTTTTTTTTAAATTCAATATTTTAAAAGGAAAATTTCAAGAAATTCATTAATTTTAATAGAAAATGGGAACTAAAATTATTTGTCTAAGTCTAATGAATGGGGGCAATAAAAATAAATTATCAACAACTTAAAATAAATAAACAGGATAGTAAAAGAGACAAGGTAGCCATGCCAATGAGCCAAGCCAAAACTCGAAGCTCGTGTTCGGCTCGAGCTTTTTTGGGCTTGAGCCGAGCCGAGCAAAAGCCCGTCCAAAAACATGAGGCTCGGGCTGAGCTAGCTCGAAGTTTTTTTGTGTGTAAAATTTACATTGTTTACTTAAAGAATTTAAAATTTATACAGTTCATATGTACTATAAATTAAATAAAAGTTAAAATCCTCCTCCTTTATCCAAGTTTGGGACCGACTACAATTATCATAAGTGGAGTTAAAATTGTACATAAATAATATATTTCGTGTACAATTTCTCTTGAAACAAAAAAAAATTTAAAGATTACGTATTTTTTGTAACTAATCAATTTAAAAACTTACAATATCTTATACTTGAATCTGTTGCAACTCTTCGACCATTATACTGTCAACTTGTTCTTGAAAACGTGATTTTCGCACAATCCCAGTCCTTCAAACATATTAAAACCTCCAATATGTTTTCTTTTAGTCTTGATCGTTCGTCGCATAAAATTTGACCACCTAAATTAAATGCAACATCCGATGCTACCGTAGACACCGGAGATGTTAGTAGATCGCGAGAAATTTTTGATACAATTGGATATTGCCTTTCGTTACACCTCCACCATAATAAAAGATTAAATTCATGTAATTCTTGTGGTTGTAACATACTACGAATGTCCATCACATATACCTAGCTAACTTAGAGGGAATTTCAAGATTTATACTACTGACATCTATTGCTCTAGATATTGATGAATTAGAACTAAATGAGGGAACACTAGTATTAGTCTCTAAATAATTCCATAGATTATTTGCATTTGTTGAAGTATTTCTTGAAAAAGAATTTTGGGAAGTAGAACTACAATGACCTCATTTTCGAGCGTAATAGTTATACATTTCACATAATATACATTCTATATGCACATGTGATAATTCTACATTCATGAAATTTAAAATTCCATTTATAGTAGCTTTTGTGCCAGTTAAATTAATTCGATGGTCCATCACTGAAAATAATAAAAATAAAGAGGGTAAATCTTCTCAATATTTAAAAAAATATAAACTCCATAGAAAAAATTAAAAAACAGGCAAATTCCTATATTTTTTAAATGCTTGTGAAACACATAAAAAGTGTTGTAAAACAAGTGAAGATGTAGAGTAATA
Source organism: Fraxinus excelsior (assembly GCA_019097785.1). Taxonomy (NCBI): domain Eukaryota; kingdom Viridiplantae; phylum Streptophyta; class Magnoliopsida; order Lamiales; family Oleaceae; genus Fraxinus; species Fraxinus excelsior. Next base: position 21,422,707 of record CM032631.1, on the reverse strand, counting down.
AACACTGCTACATTCTTTTGTGGTATCGAAAAAAAGTTATAAGAATTTTTTCACGATAAATGCTATAGATCCCAATCTTTCAAATTATGTTTGGATCCATATGTATGCCTACCATTATAATACATTGAAATGACTTTATAATATATGTAGAGTTCCATCTATGTGATACATTAATGACAAATGATTTCTCTTCTAAGTCATACTTTAAACATAAACTGTTAAATGCTTTCTTTTCTTGCTGGTGATATAGTAATAAAATTAATTGATTGCCTAATTTTATCTAAATGTGATTTTATATGTTCCAATCTATCTTTTACAATTAAATTGATAATGTGACATACACAACATCGATGAAAAAATAAACTTCCAAATATAGGGTTCAAATCATTAATAAATGTTTCGACAACAACTTTGTTTACACTAGCATTATTAAAAGTAAGATTTTGAACCATTTCTTGCATACCATATTCTTGTATAATATATTTTAAAATCATATGTTAGTCACATCATGAGGATATTCTATACATCTGAATGCATTAATTCTTTTATGCATAGTTCATAGGTGATCAATGTAATAAGCTGTAACAACAATATAACTTTTTTATTAACACAAGTCCATAAATCAGATGTAAATGATATAACACTATTAAAAATTTTTAAACTTTCAATAGCAATTTGTTTTCTTCTGTTATATAATTTTATACTATCTGAGCGAAGAATATTTCTACAATAAGAATCATACCTGATAAGGGCATTTTTACATGTTCATTTCAGTTCACAAACATGATAACTGTCGATAAATGTACGGAATATAGCTTAATTCGATGTAATATATGTTTGCAGGATATCAACGATGAATATAGGGGAAATTAGGAAAAACAAGCAAAAAAAGGGCTTAAATGAAAAAAAAAATCAAAGTTTGAGGACTCAAGTACAATTACTAAAAAGTTGTGTTGATCTCACGATGAAGATTTGAGAGTGCTAGGCATCAATTGGATAAGGAAAGAAGCCAAATGGATGAAATATAGTGGAAGTACTATTACATATTAACTTCTAACCGAAAAAGTTATACTTCGAATTTTCAGTTTTAGTTTGAGACCATTTCTTGGAATAGTTTGAATTTGAAGATTGATACTTCTAAAATATTTGTATGCCTTTGAGTAAGATTTCTAACACAATTTGAATCACCTCAATCGGATATCGAGAGATAAAGATATGGCAGAAATACCAAACGCTGTCCGGCAGGAAAAACACGAAAACCATGCGATCGCATGGTAAACTACATTGCGATCGCCCAAACCTCAACTGGAAGTTATCAAGGGCAATTATGTTAATCCTTGCGATCGCAGGCATGTTTTATGGGCGAGAAAATTTTGTTTCCTTTTCCAAGCCAACCACTTATGGAATGATATCTTGGGACTCTATTTAACCTTAAACTCGTCCAGAATGGGGGTTTTACGCATTATTTGGAGAAAATCACACATTCTTAGGGAAAAAACACCATTGAAGAGCAAGGAGAAAGGCGAGAACAAGGGTTTCACTTCAAGATTCAAGCTTTAACTTCTAGTTCTTTGGTGATGTCTTCTATTTATTATTTTTATTGTTGTTTTATTTTATCCATGTTAGGCTAGACTTTTTATCTATTAGGTGAACGATGAACCTCGCATTGTGATCTTTTGATTTCTATTTTGCAATTTGATAATCAAACACGTTTGATGGATGTTGAATGATTTATATAGGCTTTCTTTCCTCCATAATTAAATGCATGTGATTATGTGAGTTTTGCTGGTTTATTTTATGCATTCGAAAGAAGTGAAATAAACTCAACAAGGTATAAATCATCGTTTAGCTTATAGAGGATAGAAATATACCGATATTCTTTACGTGAATCTCTAAGTATTTACAAAACGTCATGCATTCTGGTATACTGCATTTGTCATAGAAATATAGTCAGATTTTATGCTAGAATAGATTCAATTCTACTCGAAAGAGATTGTAGGATAAGTTAGAAATATTGATTTTTCAACCAATTCATTATGTTATCAAATTGTGAAATATGGATTAAAAGTGAACTTGCTTGGTGATTTGCGATCCTAGTACGCCTTTTCATATATTCATCTCTTCAACTTTTGCATTTAACCATTACTTTTGCATTTAGTTAGTGATTTTAGTTTAATTTGTATAATAGTTTTAGTTTAATCGTGAAACTTGAGAACTCATTCCAAATTTGAATAGATTCGATTAAGGTCGAGATAATAGAAATCACGTTAAATCAATCCTCGTGGGAACGATACTCGAAATTCTTGAATTTCCACTTTATTACTTATCGACGAACCTTGCACTTGCGGTGATTTAAATCTAAAACATATTTTCGTGAACAATACCTGAGTTGGAGATAATATGCACAAAACGAGTAAAGTGTACTGACTCGTCATCATAAGCAGCATTTCTATTGTAGCCACGTATGCAGTCATTCCTTCACGAAATCTTTCCTATGAATATACAAAAGTGGAAAGAGTAGAACCAGAATCGATAAACATTACTTCTATCTGTTTCGGGTCAAGACCGACTAGTTTTGCTTTGCAATTTCTTAATATGTGTCTATTTAAATGTGTTGTGATCAAATTGGGCTTCCAACTAAGTTCTTTACCACAATAATTCCAACATACTTTCCAAATATCAACTCCATTTTGAACCCCAACTTTTTTACGTGTCATATGTTGCCAACAATCAAAAGATTCTATTTTCGACCTTTTAACCTAGACTACTTCCTCCTCTTTGATATCTTCCAAATCAATTGGAATATTTTGAGATGTATCATACCCCGATGGAGTACTCGAACTACCTTTAAAGTGATTAATCTCATCACTAGTAAAATCCATGTGTAGGTATTATAGTAAAGAATATTGAATATTAGAGTAAAACAAACTGAATAATGTTAAGAAATTGAAGACCAGAGTTAAGAAATCGAAGAGTAGAATACTGAATATTGCATAAAGGATTTAGAGATAGATTGATATGAAGTTGTAAAAAAAAAATTCGTATTTATAGGCAAAAAATATATACGTTTTAACTATATTTAATCTTCAAATTAAAATTTTGACAAGATAATTGCATGCTCAATTTTTAAATTTTAAACTCTTTACTTGTGTGCACGCTAGCTGCCCGCATCAGACATCTTTTCTAACCTCGCCCCTCCCCGCTCCACCCCATCCCGTTGTCATCCTTACTCCAAAAGTCAACATGTTTAGCAAAAACTAATGATTAAAAGTGCAATAGATCAAGTCCATTGCTTCCCTAGTTGCAGTGAACGATCAAGTCTCTCCATGGTGATTATATGGAGTCTTCAAAAGATTGAGTTTCCTTGTTGCAGAACCTTTCTTAAAACCAACAACAATATCGTAAAGTAAATAATTTGGAAACTCATTCATTCCTCTTTAATTAACAATATTGTAAAGTAATATTGAAATAGTTATTAATTTCACATGCCAAAAACATATCACTTTCAAAGTGTGAACACATCCACTCCCAGTCCTTTTTAGATTTAACAGTTGATGGCTTATGTTGCAGTAGATCTTTTACATCCAATTTTAGTTGTTTATATTTTTTTATTACATGCACTTTCGTGTTCTTTTTATCTCCCACGACAATGTCATTCAACAATTTCCACCATCTGACGATCATTTAAATCAACATCAATTTTTTCCTAAATATAGAGAAAATAAGATTTTAGTGATTATAGTATTAAAAATAATCCAATTGAATTACAAAATTTACTTCCAAGAAAACGTTATAGGCTGATTCATTATCGTGAGGAGGTGCAACACTCCAACCTGTCAATGATTTTGTTCATCAAAAAATTTTGTACACCCTGGATATTACTCCTTTTCCACTTGCTAAAATAGGTCTGAAAAATCTTCCTTAGCTGTATTTTTTTCATCGAAAAAAATCGTCTCCAGTAACATCAAAATGCAATCTCCCTGCAGCATCTTGCAATGCTGCCATCGTATCATTATCTTCCTCATGAAAATCATCTTTCACAACGTCTTGGACACCCCTAAATCATCAACACTACTCGTTGTCTTTGGTTCTCCATGAAAAATCTGACAGTCCCGAGAAAATCCTTTCACCCATAATTGGCAACGGTGCGGGTATGGGACTGGTCGGCCAATCACACCCCGTCCCGTCGAGTATTTTTATTACCTTCCCTTATACGCATACCCAGTTAAAACGGGATGGGGCGGAATCGAGACGGGGCGGGGTAGGGCAGGGCGAGGCAAGTGCCTCGCCCCATTTATTTTTTCTTTTTATTATTTATTTATTTTAATTTTTGCTTTTATTTTTTTATATCTTTAGTTAGTAAATATTATTACTTTTTTACTAATTTGTTAAAAGCAACTTATGTTCTCTTTAAAAATGATGATAAATTTATTATTTTTGTTTGATAAACTTTAATTTTAAATTAATTTTAAATGGGACGGGTAGCGGGGAGGGACTTATTTCCCGTACTCGCCACATACCCATTTCGGGGTAATGACCCCCACCCCATCCCCGCCTCGTGTACCCGATTAGGCGGGTAATCCCCGCCCCATTTCGGGCGGGGTCCCATGGGTATCGAATTGAGTGGGTTTTATTGACATCCCTACCCATAAATGTCGCTCAACCACATCAATATTATAGAAGAAAATATGAAATTAAATAAAGAAAATTTTTTATTTCTCTTCTTGTGGTTTCAAACGTGAGCAATATGCAATATAAGAGTATCTATTTAAGGGAAAATAATGCAGACTGATTAACATAAATTCTACAGATATTGTGCTCTTCCTATCTCTCTTATCTCATTCTTTAAATATCTTTGACTGGTGTGGTTTGTTACAACTAGAAATGATGTTGGTTCAGTGCATTCCTTTAAAGATGGGATATGATTGGAACAAATTATTTTGGACAGATTTACCATTTATCTCATGTGATATTTCTATATCTCATTGGACCACATTTTGATTTGAATTTAGTGACCTAGGATCTCCTTTGTCACTAAAATTCTATCAACTAATTTTAGAAATATTGTGAAGATATGCGACCTTATCACTCCAAGATTTCAGGGTTTCATTATTACTCTTTTGATCCTCACAATAATGGCTGTCGAGCCGTGAGGAGCTAATACCCTCCCGCAAATTGTGCCAAGGTTGGAGGCAGAGTTTGGTTCGAAAGTAATTGAAAGCACTTTTGGACATGGGTTTGTTAAAGAGATCGGCAACTTGATCACCGGTGGGGTGGCAACTCTTTCTCGCATAAAATGATAGTCCAACTCGATGTGTTTACTATTCACATTGAAAACATGATTAATTGTCATATGAAGAGCACTGATATTGAAAAAGCAATCAAGTAAAGAAAAGAATGAAAAGGCAGGGGAAGAAACCGTAAAAAAAAACTGAGGAGGGAAAAAAGCGTTGATCGTTACCAATCTCAATTTTATTCATTCATTCATCATCCCCTCCAAAGTCTACAATACCCCCATATATAAAATAAAACAACAACCTTAAAAGTAAAGGGCTTTGGGCTAGCCCACGTACAAGCCCAACTAGATAAAATAGAAGTAAATAGTCGAATAACAAGAAGTTGATGACCGCATCAATTTTCCTGTGATGGGAGAAAAATGGACAAAATGCAAAAGGTTGTAGTCGATCTAATACCCAAAATGCTCCAAGTCAAGCCACGGGGGACGATCTTTTTGACAAACTAAATATCAAAACTTAACAAATGATGACAATGCTAGTTGCAAATTATCCCCAAGAATATGATCTAACCATGGTGACCTAGATGGAGGAAGATCTTACTGACTCCTATAAAGTTCCAATGAATCTGGATCACACTGCTGAAGTCTCTTTCTGAAGAATCCATGTACCATCAGAATCAAGTCGATCCACCCAACGAACAAGAAAGCACTGAATCTCTCTATCATTGGTTAACACAATCTGTTTATCTAAAATAACATCAAATTTTTCTTTGTGTGCTATGACAAATGGTATTGGAGTAGACATAGTAAAAGATTCATTGTCGGAGCTCCCATGTGGAGGTAGAAAATGATCATCAAAGGGGTTTAAATAGCTTTTGTAAGCAACAAAGTCCTTAACAATTAAAATATAGTGGCGACCAAAATGTGATAAAATATTAATGACATATGCATTTGAACCCAACATGCTTTAAAACTTTATAAGGACCAGCACTACGGGCTTGCAATATAACATAATCTCCAATATTAAATTCAAAATATCGTTTATGTGAATCGGCTTCAAGTTTATAGATGCATTACTTACTTCAAGCTTATTGATCTCAATATGCAAGGCATGAAGATGTGGTGCAACTACCTCAGTTGACATAGACACATTTGCGTGTGGAGATATGAGAATAAGCATAAAAGTTTCCTAGGTTCATAACCATGAATAACTTCAAGGGACTCATATTTATAGACCGATTCACATAATTTTTATATGTAATTTGAACTGCTGGGAGGATAAAAATCAAATTCCCAAGATTTTCCTTGAAAATGGCATGATTACGCAAATCAATAGTACATTTGGGTTATATAAGGGTATGACATACAATTAGGGCTGGGCGTGGGTTGATTCGGTTCGGTTCGGTTCTGAAGAGAACCGAACCAACCTAAAACTTTCGGGTATTTAATAAATGGAACCGTTGGGTCCAAATATAATTATGGAATCGTTCGGGCTCAGTTCCGTTCGGTTCTATTCCATAATTAAATTTTTTTAACATTTATAACAACACTACATAAAAATAAAATATTAAAAGTAGATTAATTCAATTTATACAAACACCAAAAAGTAGATAAAATCGTTCAAAACATCGCTGATTCATATCAATAGTTCATTTGCTTCAAGCAGTCTACATAAAGAAAATGAAATATAAATTAAAAGTTATAAAAATAAAATATTTTTAAGTATTGGTAATACTTACTGGTGTGCTGTCGTAGGCACTCAAAAATAGGCTTTAAACCTCTAAAACTAATGTAGCAGTGGAAGTAAGGGTCGATCCCATGAAGAGTGTGCAATTCAACAATTTATGCTTCGTATAACGATGGAGAGGTTTTTATATGCAAACAATTGTAAATAACGCAATTAATAACAATGAAAACTAAATTAACGAAAATAATCAAAAGACTAACCTTGGTCCAAGTCAATATCCACCGTCGGAAATCCACAACTGATCATAGATGCAAGGATAATTCAATTCATATCTTGAATATTCACCGTTAGAATTATTTTGCTTCAAGCAGTCTACATAAAGAAAATGAAATATAAATTAAAAGTTATAAAAATAAAATATTTTTAAGTATTGGTAATACTTACTGGTGTGCTGTCGTAGGCACTCAAAAATAGTCTTTAAACCTCTAAAACTAATGTAGCAGTGGAAGTAAGGGTCGATCCCACGAAGAGTGTGCAATTCAACAATTTATGCTTCGTATAACGATGGAGAGGTTTTTATATGCAAACAATTGTAAATAACACAATTAATAACAATGAAAACTAAATTAACGAAAATAATCAAAAGACTAACCTTGGTCCAAGTCAATATCCACCGTCGGAAATCCACAACTGATCATAGATGCAAGGATAATTCAATTCATATCTTGAATATTCACCGTTAGAATTATTTTCCTATCTCTCCTTATTTTTAGTTAGCTAGAAACCAGCGTTCTAATTAACCCTAATTATTAAATAACCCCAGACCAGCGCTCAAGATTCAATTTAATAACAGCTTTACACAATAGAGAAATCGATGAACTAGATAACACAAATATCAGCGGTTGCATTCAATCTATTTAAACATTCTTCTTAAGATTCAATAACCTCTATCATAGAAAATCATCAAATCCTAGTGCTTCACAAGTTAAAGAGATCAAACAATTACAGATTTGATATTTAACTGAGCGGTAGATTGCAACGAATAATAAACTAGTAGGCCTCCTAGCAATTAAACATAACAATCATGGAAATAAGTGTAGAAAAATATTCAATACTCAAAAACATGAATTAAATTAAGAAAATCCATTTAGATCTCACAATATGTGGTTCCGAGGCTTCAATCTCCTTCGACCAAGTGTAAAAATTTAGTTACAATTCATGAATCTAAGAGAAAAATAGAGAAGAATGAAGTTGGAGAGTTTCTCTTCTGTATTTTGGTCTCCTTAGGTCTATTTATACTTCCCTACATGTTCTTGACCAATTTGGAGTCTTTTTCTCGAGTTTTCGTGGCCCAAACAATAAAAACCTAAAATCTGTGGCGGCGCGGGGCGCTTGAGAGCTAGAAATCTTTCCACTTTGCGTCTGCTTCAGTATTTTCATCATAACTTTCTCTTCCGATGTCCGATTGAGACGATTGAATGCGCTAGAAAGATAACTCAAATGGCTAAAACCTTTATTCAGAGACCATCTTCAAATTAGATCGTTTACCATGTCCAAAATTGGTCTCAATATGATATTGAAAACCGATGTAAAAACTTTTCAGCTTGAAAGTTGATATGTGAAAATGTCTTGGCCATAGTTCATCCCTTTGAATCCTTTTTTTCATCCAATTGATCTCTAACACTCTCGAATCTTCATCACAAGGTTAAAATCAAGTTTAGAATATTTGTACTTTAGTCCTTGAACTTTCACTTTCTTCTATTTTGGTCCCTTTTTACCTATTTCTTCCAAATTACGCCATATCCATAGAATTGTCACCTAAATCAAAATATGAGCGTAATGAGTACATTTTAGCACAAAATAATCATACGAGCACATAAAATAAGTAGGGAAAAATATGCATTTTACATTCCTATCACTTACCGACTATTTGATTTAATTATCAATTGCTTGACTTGTCATAGTAAGAAACTCTACAAACATAATTGAAAAAAGGCAATTAACAAACACAAATAAACTAAGAATTGTTCAACTAGTAAGATTTAATAAAAAATATGATTATCAAATGATTTGGCTAGGTCTGTACTTTACTAGTGGGCTTACCAATGACAAGGTTAACAAAAAAAAAATTGGTTGGACTTATTTGGTTTCTTTAATTAATTTGGTAATTTGTTTATTAAAAAAATTCGGTTCTCGGTCTAGAATCGAGAATCGATCCAAACCCATCGGTTCTCAATTCGGATACCCGTTCGAGTATTTAACTTATGAAGAATTGCTCAGTTCGGTTCGAGAGTTTTGCCTAGCCCTACATACAACACTTGACTAAGAGCTATCGAGAACAAGGGGTACAATACCTAGATTCGTAGGAAAAGTCTGAATACTACCTAAGGAGGTGTTCTCACTATCATTCAAGTCATCAAATTCTTCAAGTTTAGATTCATAGACTTGATCTTCTAAATGCTCATCAATTATTTTCTTTCGTTCTTCAATGACAAAGGCTCGGCTAAGACATTTGGAAGAAATGTGACCAAAGTCCTTATAGTTGAAGTACTGTAAGTGGGAAGAAATAATTGGAATTTCAGAAATTGTACCCTTATTTTTTAACATAGAAGGAACATTAGACGGGGAAGATCTCTTGATAGACTCAAAAGGAAACAACGCTGATGAGATGGATATATGGTTGTCACCATGCTTTTCATATGGAGTACCAATAATCAACTCATAATCTCGGGCTAAAGAGTAAGTGTGATCAAGAGTGGTGACACCCCGAAAGAAAAGCTCATGCCTAAGATCATCTCTTAAACCTTGTCAAACCTACTCAAAGTTAGGGCCTCATCTTCAATGACATGACATTTCATTCGAAATTCCTCAAACTAAGCAATATACTTGGTCACTAACCGATTCCTTTGTTTAAGGGCAATCCATTGAGTAAAAACTTCAAAACCTAAGCAACCATCGAAAGTAGGAGCACCTACTTTAATGTTTCTAAAGAAATGTTCCTTATGACGTGGAAGAGAGTGAGTACTGTGATGGTCATAGCCTCGTTCTCGCTCACAAACCCAATCCCAATCCCTACGGTCATGTCAAGAATATTTTTGATCACCTTGTCGACAAACATATTGTTTATTATAGGACACTTCATAATTATCAACATCAATCGAATGAGGGATTTACTTAAAATTGTTCATACTAGCAGCTAGGCCCCTACTCTCTTCAAGAGTAGCAGTCATTTGGATTTGGATAGCTACTATTTGTCGAGTGAGTGCATCAAATTGTGAGGGGTCCATGATTAAAGTACTGAAACTAAAAATGACAAGACGAATGCAGCTCCATGCACTATATTAGCAGCTAAATGACGTGTAATGGAGAGATCAATGAACAATAAGTGTAAGCAATGGAAAATAATAACTTAAACATTTTTTAAAAAATTTAAATTTTAGGATTAAATAAATCTAAATACAACAAGCTAATTGATGAGTGATATTTCACTCAGGATATCAATGTCATTAAACTTGTTATTTGGTTAATTCTTATGAGTTGTGTATGTTTTAATACGTGATTTTGATGTTGTAATGTAGGTTGATGAGATTGAAGAAAATAAGCAAAAGTAGACAAAATTAGAGAAATAAGCTAAATTGTAAGAGATTCAAAGTTCGAGAATTAAGGTGCAAATACTCCAAAGTTGTGTCAGACCTTACAATGAATATTTGAGAGTGTTTGGAGTCAACTAGATGAAGAAAGAAGTCAAAGGGATCAAATATAGTCAAAGTATGATCATACATCAATTTCCAACAGAAAAAGTTACGCTCCAGATTTATAGTTCCATATTGAGACTCATTTTTGACATAATAAACGTTTGCATTGGGAAATTACATCTAAAGAGCAGTTGTAGCCCTTTGAATCATCTTTCCAAAGCATCTTGAATTACCTAAATTGGATATCAGCAGCAAAAGCTATGATGAAAATACTGAAAGATATGCAGTGTTGTTTCCACCGAAGACGGGCGCCGTGGCGCCCACTATGCTGAAAATGGACAGAGACATGGGCGCCATGGCGCCGCGTCCCGAGAAACACCAAAAAAACCTATTTTCATATTATCTTCGGCCCGGCCCGACCCAACTTCAATTCATCTTGCAATTTGGGGGAACTATAAATACACATTTTGAAAACCTAAATGGGGGACTTTGACGGCTAGAAGAGGCAAGAAGGCTAAATGCAACAATTTTGAAGAAATCAATTGAGGAAGGGACGATTGACACAATTTGGAAAAGAAATCAAGTGGCAATGAATAGTTTTTCTGAACCCTTGTCTTCTTATCCATGTTTTTCATGTTTAATTCCATGTTGCCAATTGTATCCATTATGAACTAAGATTTTAGATCTAGGGTTTGATGTAGGCAATTGGAAATTATGAGTTGATGATTTTATGATTATTTTTATTTGATTTGCTCGCATATATTTAATTGTGTCATGATTTTAATACTTTCAATTAGGGGTGGGCATGGGTTGGGTTGGGTTGGTTTTTCCCCCAACCCATACCCAACCCAACATGGTCGGTTTGACATAAATTCAACCCAACCCAACCCATGTAAAGATTGAAACCCAACCCAATCCAACCCAACCAAATGTCGGTCGGGTTGGGTTGGGTTGGTCGGGTTAGGTTGAGAGTTGGGACGACCTATCAACAAACATTAAAGTCACCAAAGTACTAAGTTTAAAGCAACATTAATATATTGCGTTAAAGAGAGATGTACTGGAATAGATATCTCATCCAAAATCACAGTCAATGTTGATGATTTGGTGAAACGACGCCCGCCGCGTGGGAGAGATGATGGAAGATATGTTAGTGTTTTTTTTTGTCTCTTTTTTTTTTGACCGAATCTCTCACTTTTATTCTATTTTAGTTTGGCAAAGTTTTTTAGTTTTTTAATTAACGAGTCGGGTTGGGTGGTTTTTGTCGGGTTGGATGGGTTAACCCACAACCCGACCCAACCCAACCAACTTAACCTTGCCAACCAACCCAACCCAAGAAAAAAATGAAAAAAATCGACCCAACCCGGTCGGGTTGGGTTGGGTTGGGTTGGGCGGGTTGATCGGGTTGGGCGGGTTTTTGCCCACCCCTACTTTCAATTACCTAATCAATAATTGAATAAATAGATGATAGTCAATTCCGGCACTTGAGAGAGGAGAATTTAGGCACGATCATATGATTGACACGACGTAGGTTTTTACACTTTGAGAGAATGTAATAAATCTATGAGGCTTGCTTCATAAAAGAATCAGAACTTTTGTAAGTTCTAGGCTTTAGTTCGGAATAGAGATATTTGGATTAAAGTTTAGGATTAAATTCTAGCCGGCACTCGAGAGAGGGGATATAATTATATTAGGATTCTTGCCTTTAAATATGTGAAAATTAATTAGAATAATTGAAAATCATTGAATCATAATTGAAGGTTATGTGAAATTACTCCCTATTCTTTCTTAACTTGATGATTTGTATTCCTCATTATTTTAATTTAAGACCATTCATTCAACCATTTATCAATTGTCTAGATAAAATAGAAGTTACATATTTATAGTACTTGGTGAAAATTAAATTACAATCCATGTGGGTTCGACATCCTAACTTTCATACTATATTACAAAACTTGATATCATACACTTGCGGCATAAATTCACGTTATAGAAAATGCGTGACAAATAAAAATGACAAGACGACCACTGCACAGCTACATGCACTATATTAGCATCTAAATGACATTTAATGGAGAGATCAATGAACAATAAGTGTAAGCAATGAAAAATAATAACTTAAACATTTTTTTAAAATTTTAAATTGTAGGATTAAATAAATCTAAACAAGGCAAGCTAATATTGTTGATATATGTAAAATAACAAAGTAGATACCAAATACTAGTAAAAATCCAATTATGTGAAATAATTGGGGGTAAAATAGGAATTTAACAAGTTAAGGGATTCGGCCATGTGAATTTTAGGTAAAATTTAGAATAACAACAGCATAAAAATTTAATTGATACAATTTTAAAACTAAACAGTAGTATAAACTAAAGATAGAGAAAACGTAGCTCTCCTTTTGTTCATTGAAATAATTGAGCACCAAGTAACTGAACAACAAAGACAAAGAAACAACAGATCCCTATTTTGTTTGTTGAAGTGTTCGAACCGATCAACAGGTCAAAGAGAGGTACCTACAAAATGTTATAAAATAGTTGTTTGCTCTTTTTCCCCCTTTTTCACACTTTTTCAAACTAAAGCAAATTACATTGTATAATAAAAGTAGGGTCCAAAACAAAACTAGAAGATGAGACTACTAACTGAAGCCCACAACACTTTGAAAATGACAAGTGGGTTGTAGCAAATAATAAGTGGACTGTGAAATTTGTAAACAAAACAGGTCACCAAACTGAGGCCCAAAACAAAAAAAAACTACAGACATGGTTTTGCACGGCAGCCAACGAGGTTTTTCTTCTTCTTCTACTGGTGTCGGGAACACTTTGCGGTGCAAGATGGTTTCTGGAATAGAGGTCGTGCCGATTTTATTAATGGTGAATGTTTAGGTCTGCTCTAATACCATTTGATGTAGGAGAAAATATTGAAAACTATTCTTTAACATAGAAGAAAGAAATCATAAAAGTAGAAAAATGAAAAGGTCGAGGAAGAAATCATAAGAAGAAACGGGGGAGAGAAGAAAACATTGATAATCGCCAATCTCGATTTTATTCATTAATTCATCATCCTCTCCAAAGTTTACAATACCCCCATATATAAAACAAAACAATAACCCTAAAAGTAAAGGGCTTTGGCCCACTAATAATACAAGCCCAACTAGATAAAATAAAAGTAAATAGTCCAATAACAAGAAGCTGATGACCGCATCACTTATGGGGTTGCAATCAATTACGTTTGTCTTTTCAAGTATGATGAGTGCATAGTGATTGCAAGAGATCAATACCATCAAATGTTTGAGAAATCTTAATGCTAAGGAAGCGATGAACGGGTCCTAATCTTTCATAGTAAATTCACTACTAAGAAATTGAATAAAAGAGGTGACTAAAGCCAAAGTAGATCATGTAAGTAGCATGTCATCGACATAAATAAGCAAGATTAGTAAGTCATGATCAAAGTGAAGAATACATAAAGATATATCAAGTAAATTGCAAAAAAAAAAATACCATAAGTAAGAAGTTTTAGCTAAAGCGATCAAACTAGGCACGTGGTGCTTGTTTTAGGCCATATAGCCCTTTTTGAAGTTTGCAAACATAGGTTGGATGTTGTAGATCAGTCATTCCTAGTGGTTTCTCCATGTAAATATCTTCAAAAATTAGACCATGTAGGAATTCATTTTTTACGTCTAGCTGACGGATGGGCCATTGTTGAGCAAATGCAACAGTGATAACAATGCAGATGGTTCCTGGTTTAATTATTGGAGAAAAAGTTTTGATGTAGCTAAGTCTGTCAATTTGATGATATCCCTTTGCAACTAAGTGGGCTTTGAGATGATCTAGTGACCTATAGGTCTGAGTTTTTACTTGAATACCCATTCTGGGCCAATAACATGTATATCAGAGGTGAGAGGGACAAGTACCCAAGTCTGAGTTTGATATAAAGTTGCTAGTTCCTTATCCATAGCAACTTTCCAGTCAGAGTGTGCTAAAGCTGATCGGACATTGTGAGGCTCACGAGGATTCGTAAATGTTGTAGTATTCAAGGCATACTTTGGATTAGGTTTAACCACATTGAGTCGAGAACGAGTAACCATAGGATGAGAGAGCGGTTGAGGAAGTTGCCCATTAGAGAGCTGAACATTAGAGAGTTGCAAAGGTTGCGGTAAAAGTTGCTCATCAGATAGCTGGCTCGTGACAGGAGGTGAGTCGTCTGGTTGAGCTTTATGACATATAGGTTGTGGCATCACAGAGAAGTTGGAGGATTTGGCATTTTGTAGAGTTGGAGCTGAAGAGATACAGACGGTAAAGAGCTCAAACATGGTGAGCCACAGCTGGGCAAAAATCAATCCGAACCAATCAAAATGATCAACCCAACATGGATTGGTTTTTTAGTTCAATTGGGTTGAGTTTGGGTTAGAAAATCAAATTTTAGGCCGGGTAGGTTGGGTTCTGGGTTATTATTGAAACCTAATCAAACCCAACCCAACCCAATAAATTAGAAAATATTAAAAAGAAAATTAGTACTTCAAACCAAAAACCTAATTATCAAAATTCTCTTATAGCTAACGTCTCTTCTGTTGCTTGTCTCTTTTGCCTCTCATTGATGCTCGTGTCTCGACTTCTCTACTCGATTTTTTGACGTGAGTTTTGACTTAGGCTTTTCAAATTGACTTGAAATGGTACTATCGATCCAACTTCAATCGACTAAAGGCCTTTCAAATCAACCTTTTTAAGGTAACTGAATTTGGTTCAAATTGAAATGGTATCAAACTTTAAAAAATTGTTAAAATTTAACGAAAAAGGTCCGAACTATTGTGCCCATATAAAAATTCTCCAATTTGAATTGAACTTAAGTCCAAACCAATCAACCTAACTCAAACCAACCCGAGTTTGCTCAGTTTGGATTGAGTTGGATTTCAATCGTGAATGGATTGGTCCAGGTTTGAATTATTGTCAAATTGAACATGTTGGTTTGGGTTTAGGTTGGACTCAAAACCAAACTAATCCAACATGTAGAAATCCACGATTGATTGAAAGGGATTGACATTGATTCTAGTTACCATAGATAGAATATTGTGATTATTAGAGATTGTAGGAGATTTATTTTCCTTTTTTATGTATTCCTTTTGTACTATATAAAGGATCATTCATTGTACAAAGAAGATATATAAAATAATATATTTTCCTAGTCTCGTTCCCTCATCTTCTACATGGTATCAGAGCGAGGAAGATGACGGAAACTACAGCCAATAACAGAGGCTCTATGACCTCTGAATCATTCAATGGTGAAACAGAAATCACCTCTGCCGTGAATGGAGGAATTGAAAATTCCTCATTCCAACTCACAATCGAAAAATTGGACGGGAAGAACTACAGAGAATGGGCGCAATCAATCAAACTAATAGTCGATGGAAAAGGGAAACTTGGGTACCTCACAGGGGAGACGAAGATGCCAGCCTCAACCGAAACTGCGATTCTTCGAAAATGGCGGTCGGAGAACTCCATGGTGACTGCGTGGCTCGTCAATTCCATGAAACCCGCAATTGGACGAACTTACTTGTTCCTGCCCACTGCGAAGGATGTCTGGGAAGCAGTGCGAGAGATGTACTCTGATGCTGAAAACTTTTCCCAAATTTTTGAAATCAAATCCCGGCTGTGGCAAACCAAACAGGGAGAACGCGAGGTAATTGATTATTACCTTGAGATGATGGCGTTATGGCAAGAACTGGACTCGAGCTTTGAAGAAAAGTGGAAGTGCCCAGAGGACAGTGTCTATTACAGGAAGAAATTGGAGAATGAAAGAGTCTTCGAATTTCTGGCAGGACTTAATCGTGAGCTAGACGACGTTCGTGGTAGGATTCTCAGTCAAAAGCCCTTACCGTCGCCGCGTGAGGTGTTCGCCGAAGTCCGGAGAGAAGAAAACCGGCGGAAGGTGATGATGAACGGGATCAGTGGTGCGACGGCTGGAATTGGACTCGAAACTTCTGGCTTGAGCGTAATGAGACATGGGTCAAAGGTTAATGGGCTTCTTCCAAATGCTAAGGACGGGCCAGGATATTTATTAGAGGGTCCTATTCATAATGGGCCGATTTACTCTAATAATGGGCCTGGAGGAGTGGGTCTATATTCAAAAGGGCCTGCTAGTGGGTCAAACTCAAAACAACAAAGAGGGAGACCGTGGTGTGAACACTGCCGGAAAACAGGACATAAGGAGGACACGTGTTGGGATCTACATGGAAAAACAGCGGATTGGAAACCGAGGCAAGGTAACAAAAATCGAGGGTACCAAGCGTCTATTGATTATTCAACAGGTAAATCCAAAGAGCCCAGTGAGACCTTTAGCTCGGAACAAATGGAACAACTCTACAAAATGTTCTCGAGTCTTCAACCATCAAGTCAGACTGCTAATTATAATCCTTCAAGCTCTCTTGCTCACAGAGGTAACTTTTTGAGAGCCTTAAAATCTACTACACAATCTAAAATACCTTGGATCATTGACTCGGGAGCTTCTGATCACATGACTGACTCTTACCACCTATTCTCTTCATATTCAACATGTGCTGGTAATCTTAAGGTTAAAATTGCCGATGGTTCCCTATCGACTGTTGCAGGAAAAGGGGGTATTCAAATCTCTGATTCTATAACTTTAGAATCTGTTCTTCATGTCCCAAATCTATCATGCAATTTACTATCTATAAGTCAGCTAACAAAAACTTCCAATTGCTCCGCTAAATTTTTTCCTTCACACTGTATATTTCAGGACCTATCATCGGGGAAGACGATTGACAGTGCTAAGGAAAGTGAAGGACTCTACTACTTTGATGAGGCTGATGTGAGTAACCAGTGTCAATTTAAAATTTGTGATTGTGCGTCTGTTCTTCGAGATAGTGAAATTATGTTATGGCATTTTAGGATGGGTCACCCAAACTTCAATTACTTAAGACGTGTATTTCCCTCTATTTTCATGAATAAAAAACAAGTTCCTTTTCAATGTGAAATCTGTGAGTTAGCAAAACATCAACGAACGTCATTCCCAAAATCCATATACAAGCCGTCAAAACCATTCACTAAAATCCACAGTGACGTATGGGGCCCTTCTCGGGCATCAAACCGTACTCACACAAAATGGTTTGTTACCTTTATTGATGACCACACTCGGATCTGTTGGGTCTACCTACTCAAAGATAAATCTGATGTATGTCCCGTATTCATCAACTTCCATTCCATGATCCAAACACAATTCCAAACCCAGATTCAGATTTTACATACCGATAATGGTACAGAATATTTTAACACTATCATGGGTAACTACCTTCAAACACATGGAATAATCCACCAAAGCTCATGCGTTGACACCCCTCAACAAAATGGGATTGCCGAACGAAAAAAGAATATTTTAACACTATCATGGGTAACTACCTTCAAACACATGGAATAATCCACCAAAGCTCATGCGTTGACACCCCTCAACAAAATGGGATTGCCGAACGAAAAAATAGACACCTTCTAGAAGTTGCTCGTGCCTTGTTATTTACTATGAACGTGCCTAAAATGTTTTGGGGGGACGCTATCCTTACATCCGCCTATTTAATCAATCGAATGCCAAGTAGGGTGCTGAATTTTAAGACCCCACTCCAAACACTTCACAAATATTTCCCAACATCCCAACTCAGCTCTAATATATTCCTACGGGTGTTTGGTTGCACTGCATTTGTTCATCGTAACCCTCATCACAGAGGTAAACTTGATCCCCGCGCTATTAAGTGCGTTATGCTTGGTTACTCTCCTACCCAAAAAGGCTACAAATGCTATGATCCTTCCGCACACAAGACCTTTGTCAGCCTTGATGTTACTTTCTTCGAGAACACTCCTTACTTTCAAAGCACCCATCTTAGGGGGAGAACGTGCATGAAGATCAGTTCTTTGACTTCAGCCTCTCCTCTCCTGAACCTATCTCACCATCTATGCCATTAGCAGAAGGGAACTTGAATCTAGGGGGAGATGCAGAAAAACAAAATGATAAGGGTATACTGGTTTATTCAAGAAAGCCAAAATCAAAGAACATAGAGAATCTCGCTTCTGAAGCACCAAGAGAGTCAGATCCGATGGTAGCTCCAGAACCTCAGAAAGTATTAGAGGTACCTGATACAGAACTACCTATTGCTCTCAGAAAACAAACACGATCATGCACCCTCCATCCTATTTCAAAATTTATGTCATACGGTACTTTATCTACAAACTTTCGTGCCTTTACCACTCACCTTGACAGTACAGTGATCCCAAGAACCATTCAGGAAGCCTTGGAAATTCCAAAGTGGAGAGAAGCAGTTTTGGAAGAGATGCGAGCATTAGAAAAAAATGAAACCTGGGTGGTAATGGATTTGCCAAAAGGGAAGAAACCTGTTGGATGCAAATGGGTCTTCAATTTGAAATACAAAGCTGATGGGACTGTTGAAAGGTATAAAGCTCGGTTGGTTGCTAAAGGATACACACAGACCTACGGTATTGACTATACAGAAACATTTGCTCCGGTGGCAAAACTGAATACAATTCGAGTTCTTCTATCGTTAGCAGCAAATTTGGATTGGCCACTCCACCAACTAGATATCAAGAATGCATTTTTGAATGGAAGGTTAGACGAAGAAGTATACATGACACTACCACCAGGTTTTTGCGGGGTGAATGAAACAAATCGGGTATGTAGACTGAAAAAATCGTTATATGGACTTAAGCAATCACCAAGAGCATGGTTTGATAGATTTGCGAAAGTGTTGAGAAGTCAGGGATACCGTCAAGGACAATCAGATCACACCATGTTCCTTCGTCTATGTGAAAACGATACTAAAGTGATTCTAATCGTATATGTTGATGACATTATTCTGACAGGTGATAATATAGTTGAAATGGAAAGGTTAAAGAAGAGTCTTGCTACTGAATTTGAAGTAAAAGATTTGGGATCACTTCGATATTTCTTGGGAATGGAAGTGGCCAGGTCTAAAAAAGGCATAAGTGTATCACAACGAAAGTATGTACTTGATCTTCTATCAGAAACCGGCATGCTTGGATGTAAACCAAGTGATACACCAGTGGATGCAGGAAAGAAAGTTGAAGATGGAGGAAAGGCAGTAGAAATTGGCAACTATCAGAGGCTGGTTGGAAAGCTGATCTATCTATCACACACCAGACCCGACATCGCATTTGCAGTTAGCTTGGTAAGTCAACACATGCATTCTCCGAAAGAGAGTCACCTAGAGGCAGTCTATAAGATACTTCGATACCTCAAAGGGTCCGCAGGAAAGGGGTTACTCTTCAAAAAGGGTGAAAGGAAAGAAGTAGAAGTGTTCACAGATGCAGACTGGGCAGGTTCGATAGTAGACAGGAGATCTACTACTGGTTACTGTACATTTGTATGGGGAAACTTAGTAACGTGGAGAAGCAAGAAACAAAATGTGGTAGCCAGAAGTAGTGCAGAAGCCGAATTCAGAGCAGCTGCACAAGGAATATGTGAAGGCTTATGGTTGAGAAAGCTTCTAGAAGAACTACATGTCACTATAAAGCTGCCAATCAAGCTCTACTGTGATAATAAAGCAGCAATCAATATTTCTCTTAATCCAGTTCAACATGACCGAACTAAGCATGTAGAAGTGGATATACATTTTATTAAAGAAAAGGTTGAGGAAGGAACTATTTGCATGACTTATGTTCCTACACAAGCACAGGTTGCAGATGTTTTCACCAAAGGACTACCCAGACAGAAATTTGATGAATTTACTTTCAAGTTGGATATGATTAATATCTATGATCCAACTTGAGGGGGAGTGTAGAAATCCACGATTGATTGAAAGGGATTGACATTGATTCTAGTTACCATAGATAGAATATTGTGATTATTAGAGATTGTAGGAGATTTATTTTCCTTTTTTATGTATTCCTTTTGTACTATATAAAGGATCATTCATTGTACAAAGAAGATATATAAAATAATATATTTTCCTAGTCTCGTTCCCTCATCTTCTACACAACACAACCTACGCCCAACCTTAATGGTGGCGAAGTAGAGCAGTGTCAGTAGAAAAATTGGAGTTTGTAGATGACAGCCATGACCAAAAAATGCTAATGACGTGTGGTTTTAAAGGAATAGCAGTTGTCGTCCGAGTAGTCTTATACAGGAATGCCATTGCATCAAAACTACATGTTGTGAAATATTTTTTTTTACTTAATAGAAGAAAGCAATTATATCCTTTATGTTTATCACTATAGCCTAAAAAATACATCGATCAGTTTTTGGATCACATTTGTGACGTCGTGTGTCCCATGTGTATGGAAAACATTTAGAGCCAAAGACTTGAAGTGACGAATATATAGTTTGTAATCCATGTAAGAGTATGGAGTCTCAAATTTAATAGCAGATGAGGGTAGCCGATTCATAAGACAGACAGCTGTAATGAAGGCTTCTAACTATAAAAATAAAAGTGCGCTATAGTGAAGAAGCATAGTCATACCTAACTTTCGAATAATTCTATGGCGTCATTCAACCATACCTTCTTGCTTTAGAGTATAAGGGCAAGATACCTAATGAATGATCCATTTGGAATGAAAATGGGAGGACAATTTTGAGTTAAGAAACTCACATCCACGATCTGAGTGGAAAACTTTTATTTGCTTACTGAATTGGCAGATAATGTACTGTTCAAAATCCAAGTATGCATCTACAAATTCAGATTTTTTGTGCGAAGGAATAATCTAGGTATATTTAGAGAAATCATCTACCAAACATGCATAATATTTGAATTTTCCAATAGATAAAAGAAAGAACAGCATAATGAATTTTATCAAAGATAGCAAAACTTGAATGGTCAGAAAAAAAAACAGTCTACTAAGTTTTCCCAATTGACAACTACCACAGAGATGCTTAAGTTTGCTAATCTCTGAGACATCAATAAACCTTAATTTTCAATAATTGTGAAGATGACGACTATGGATGTCCTAAACATTGATGCCAAACTTTTGCTGAGCTAGATTTGAAACGGTGAGAAAAATGTAATTCAAGCTTATTGGACATAACATATAGATCGCCCTTGCACTTCTCTGTTATCACCGGTTGTCATGTTTCTCGTTCCTTAACACAAAAATCAACATCAAAAAATTCATGATTTACTGAAAATTATTTAGCTAATTGACTCACACACATCAAACTTTTTGTTAATTCTGGAACCAGCAGTACATCTTTGATGGGTAAATCAATAGTTATTTGTTTTATTCAAGTGTCACCAATACCAATAATTTGCAAAGAAGAGCCATCTCCAATAAGAACCAAATCTAAACTAAAGTGTTTATGGACATTGATCAACATACTTGGCTTACCTGTCATGTGGTTGGAAGCACCGGTGTCTGATGTCCACTCGGTATCTAAAATGGTATTGTCTAACGTAAGAACTACAAAGGCTTGAGGGATCTCTACAGATTGAGTGGGTTTCTTGGTCAGGCACAATAGATTTTTGCAATATGACCCATTATTCCACAATATTGACATCCTTGTTCATGATGTAAATCTCACTCAGCGGAAGTCATACGATGTTCACCAGGTGGTGGAGGGTGTCATTGCTTGTTGTTGGAAGTAGAGTTATTTGAGAAGTCTCTGTTGCGGTCTCTAAGTTGCTGTACCTGGAATCCACATCTAGTGGATGTGAATTGTTGTGAGCAGGGACGTAGCCAGCTTTTTAATCTTGGGGGGGCGAAAATACGGGGGGTGAAGGGGGCAGAGCCCCCGAATTTTTTTTTTTAACTAAGAGAATTGAAAATGACAATTTTGAATACCAAAATAGTACTGAAATTTAATGTTCGATTCAATAACTACTGACTATTCTACTGCTTAATTCTTAAATTCAAATATTCAATAACTAACATAATTAGGGGTGGGCAAAAACCCGCACAACCCGCCCAACCCAACCCAACCCGACCGGGTTGGGTCGGTTTTTTCCATTTTTGTCTTGGGTTGGGTTGGGTTGGGTTGTGGGTTAACCCATCCAACCCGACCCACTAAATTAAAAAACTAAAAAATTTTGCCAAACTAAAATAGAATAAAGGTGAGAGACCCGGTAAAAAAAAAAGTGAGACAAAAAAAAATACTAACATATCTTCCATCATCTCTCTCACGCGGCGGGCATCGTCTCACCAAATCATCAACATTGGTTGTGATTTTGGATGAGATCTATCTTCCAATACATCTCTCTTTAACGTAATATATTCATGTTGCTTTAAATTTAGTACTTTGGTGGCTTTAATGTTTGTTCATAGGTCATCCCAACTCCCAACCTAACCCGACCAACCCAACCCAACCCGACCGACATTTGGTTGGGTTGGGTTGGGTTGGGTTTCAATCTTTACATGGGTTGGGTTGGGTTGAATTTATGTCAAACCGACCATGTTGGGTTGGGTATGGGTTGGGGGAAAAACCGACCCAACCCAACCCACGCCCACCCCTAAACATAATTATACAAACTAACATCAACTACTCTACTTAATTCTTAAATTCAAATATTTAAGTAACTATTGAATTTTTTGTTTAGATCTAAGATTTTTGTATAGTTGAATTTTAAAATGTAAGTTATTTAGTCAAAATTTATTAACGAAAAAAAAAAACATTTCAAAATTTTGGGGCGAGTCAAAATCTTGGGGGGGGGTCGAAACTGAAAAATTCATTACAAATTAACTAAGAATAGTGTACCGCGGACAATGTTGGGGGGGGGGCGGTCGCCCCCTCTCACCCCCCCCCTCCCCCAGCTCCATCTCTGGTTGTGAGTTCTTCAAGAAGTTTGTTGCTGGGAGCACTATTGTTTGCCATATAACGCCATTTGAAGAGAAAATTGTCGAGATGTGACATTGTAGTTACCATAAAACCCAGTTACATCGTAGATCCAAACTTTGCAGATTGTAGTTGTAATACCAGTTCAGAATATGATGGCCTTGGTGGCTTTAACATAGTGGTTGTGAAAGTCTCGTATTCAAGACTAAGACTGGCGAAAAAGAAAAAAAAAACCCTTTTCTTTTTCAGAAATAGATTTCCCAATGGCGGCAAGACTATCACATAAGCATTTGAAGGTACGAAATAGCAGGAGATCATGTTTTCATAAGAATCGCTTCATAAAACTCACGAGATTTCTTGATGTCTGTTGGAAGATAATGGAAACCTGGGGAGAAGAAATCTTGAAGATGTTCTTCAGGAGAAGAATATCTATGAGCCCATTAAGTTTCCATTTCGAAAACAGGAAAATAAATTGGTTTTGTAAAGTGTGAAATAACAGGAGATATTCCACTTCAAGAAAGTTTAAGATCTTGTAATTTTAAATTTTTTTCAAATATTATTTATGTTGTATTTCAAAATTTGTATCAATAAAGTATTTCATTTCAAAATAGTATCAATAAAGTATTTTACCGTCATTTCATCAAGGGGTTTAGCACAATCATGGCTCCCATTATGGAATGCATGAAGAAACAAGAGTTTCATTAGACACAGGGAGCGAATAATGCTTTTAAATTAGTTAAGAAGCGAATGACAGAAGCTCATGCCATGCACTTTCATGACTTCGTCAAGGCTTTTGAAGTTGAGTGTGATGCCTCCAGGGTCGACATGGGTGGAGTCCTTAGTCAGGAATGCCACCATGTCGCTTATTTCAGTGAGAAGTTGAACAATTCCAAACAACGGTACTCGACTTATGATAAGGAATTGTATGCAATTGTGCAGGCTTTACGATATAGCATCATTATTTGCTACCCCAAAAATTTGTTCTTTAGTCGGACCATGAGGCCCTGTCATCTCACTGCCTAAAAAAGGTTGAATTCTAGGCATGATCGCTGGGTTGAATATTTACAGGCCTATTTTTTTTTAACATAAGAAGGGAGTTGCGAACCAGGCGGTTGATGTATTAAGTCGTCGTATCTCCCTTTTGTCGGTTATGAACGTCAAGGTCATAGGCTTCGAGCACCTTAAGGAAGATTACAAGACATGTCCCGATTTCAAGAATATCATTCTTGATTTGCAAGGAGGATGGTCGGATACTATGGATGGTTTTCGCCTTGAGAAAGGTTACCATTTTCGAGCCAATAAATTGTGCATTCCTTGAACTTTAGCGCAAGACTTCATAGTATGGGAAATTTATGCGGGAGGCTTAGTCTGTTACTTTGGACAAGATAAGACCATTGAGGAGGTTGAACGCCAATTCTATTGGCCTAGTTTGAAAAAAGATGCGGCCAAGATAGTTAGTACTTTTAACATCTGTCAGTTGGCCAAACAAAAGAGGCAAAACACTAGCCTATATATACCCCTTCCCGTTCCTGATTGCCTTTGGCAAGATATGAGCATGGATTTCATGTTAGGGCTTCCACGTGCTCCAAAGAAACTTGATTCTACTTTTGTAGTATTAGATCGTTTCTCAAAGATGGCTCATTTTATCACTTGTAGCAAAACCTCATATGCATCCAGGGTTGCCACATTATACTTTAATGAAATTGTTAAATTGTATGGCCTCCTAAAACCATTGTGTCAATAGGGATGTTTGGTTCATTAGTCACTTTTGGAGAACCTTGTGGCACAAGATGGGTACAAAGTTGAGATTTTCCACAGCCTATCACCCGCAGACTGATGGTCAAACAGAAGTAGTTAACTGTAGTCTTAGTAATTTATTAAGATGTCTAGTCCAATAAAATCTTAGAAATTGGGATTTAATTCTTCCTACAGCTCAAATTGCATATAACAGTTCCATGAATCGGTAATTTGATATGAGTCCATTTGAAGTTGTTCATGATTTTAAGCATTTAGATCTCATTACAATGTTCCCACATGCTAGAGTGTCTATGTCAGCTGAAGCATTTGCACAATATCTTTATGATTTACATATTGAGATCAATAAACGACTTGAAGCTAGTAACGTATCATATAAACTTCGAGCTGATTTTTATAAAAGACATGTTGACTTTAATATTGGGGATTATGTTATGATCTGAATTCGACTAGAGTGGCACCTACATGGACGCACCTTTAAATTGCAAGCTCCTAGCACTAGTCCTTTTAAAATTGTAAAGCAAGTTGGCCTAAATGCTTATATTCTTGACCTTTCGCCGCATCTTAGCTACCACCATACCTTCAATGTTCAAGATTTAGTTGCTTATAATGGTCATTTCAATCCCTCCGATGATCCTTTCCTACCTCTATCTGTGGACCGTGACCCGTAATCTCTTGCTACTTTTAACCTAATGCCACCTTTTCCAGCACACAAAGATAAAATTGATGTTATTTTATATAAACATATTGTGTTGACTAAAGATGGAGATGTTCAGCGCTTCCTTGTTCATTGGGTTGATCAACCTGAGTCTAATTGCACATAGATTACTAGAGAGACCTTACAATAGCTTGACTCAGACTTATTGGAGCTCTATCGAAGTCGGCAGGATCTTCCTTTGCCCAGTTCTCTTTCCACGCATCTAGGGGACATTGGTGAGGATGCCAGATTTACACCACCGCTGATACACTTTTATAGACGTCGGAAGAAGATGGTCCAACCCCTGAGTTTATGGTTGAGTGATTGATTGCAACCTTTTTCTGCTTATCCACTCGATAGTGTTGAGTTTGTTTCCATCCCGAGAGAGTTGATGTGGAAATCATAAGATACATCGGGAATTATTTATTTTATTGCTATTGGACCTTATCATTTATGTTTCTATGTTATTGTTATTGGGCTTGTAAAAATAGGTTGGCCCAAACTTGTCATATTGCTAGGTTTTCACTATTTAAACAATTTTTACATTACAATTTAGGCAGTTGATGTAATTAAAGGTGCAATTGGCGGCTGCCTCATTTTCTTGTTCCTTCTGTTTCTTCTCATGATTCTTTTCCCTCTCCTTGCTTCTTTATCCTTTGTTCCATGCTTAATTCTTTAAATTGGTGATAATTCACATCACAAACTAATATACTAATGTAAAATAACTCTCTAGTCTCTATAACGCATGATGTGCTTCATATATTGGGGCATATTACTTACCCAAATTGAATTTCTTGAACTTCGACAGTAGTATCTAGGGACATAAAATAATTGTATGAGGGGATGTCATAAGTAACAACATATCAATGGGATCACTTGGTTCCCAGCATGATTGTCAACACATCTAATCCACACCAAAGTTTAGTGTTTATTTGACACAACTTATTTGGAAATTATTTTTTCCTCAAACTCATTGTCAACTACACATTCTTCCAATAAAATTACTTTGAATGTGAACCTATACATTTTCCTGCTTATTAACCACATATTATCCAAATATATTATTTCTCACTATGAATAATCTATCCCAAGCAATACTTAAGGGGGTGTATTTAATTGAGACTTTTAAAGACTTTAGGAAAATTAAAAAGTTTAGGTGTATTCAATTGAGACTTTTAAAGATTCTCTAAAAGTTTTAGGTGTATTCAATAGAGACTTTTTTTAAACTTTTAAAAAGTCTCTAAAAGTCTCTATAAGTTATGAGGTATTTAACTAATAATGACTTTTAGGGAATTTATAATTTACTAGACTTTTAGAGACTTTTTGGTAGAAAATCTCAAAACAAGTCTCTCATTCTACCGTGAGATTTGTCAGGAGCCGGCCCTTCTCTTTTCTTTCACATTCTAGGGTTTTCTCCTTCTCTTTAATGAGGTAAACTCTGGTTTGAATCTTTGCCTTGAGTTTTTCTTTACATGGTATATGATTTTTGGTTTTCATATTTCTGTATATTCGTGTCGATCCATATTTCTGCCAAGAGTAAAAATAATTGATAGCAGTTGGACCTTCCAAATGGATGAAACATGTGTATGCAACGTGATTATGCATGATTGTTGTTAAATAAATAATAATGAAGAAAAACTCTATCATCATGGTTGACTAGGAATCTAGATTTGTGGAGGAAAAAGTTGTGATTTCGTTGGATTTTGTGCCAAAATTGGGACATTTGTTTATATTCAATTTCGTTTATATTCTAGATTTCAGTCTTATATTTTAATTCATATTGGAAGCTTCTTTGTGTCAATTAGTAATATAATTTTATTACATTGATTTTGGACCTAACAATTTATATACTGTATAGTTAGCATGTATCTATATAGTGTTTTTATAATTTCTGAGTCATATTTGGCGTTGTAGTGCTCTCTTTTTTAAGGAAATGTCTGAACTTTTGTGTTGAGTAAAGTCGAGCCTTCAACTTTATTTGAACGATAGATTTGGTTAGTTGATGAGGATTTTTAATAACCGAGTTAGATTTCTCTTCTAGTGTTATACCAGAACTAGAAACATATAGATAATAAACCCAAAAGTAGAAATTATATAAGAATAACTCTACATTTTTCACTGTCATTTCTATGTTAATTTAAATGTTTATATTTTAATCCATCTTTGTCATTCATATTTTATTTTCAATTTTATACATTGCATGTACAATATGATAGTAGTATTAATGGAAGATTCGACACAAGGGAATGACAAAGTTCAAGGAACATATATCGAAAAATATGAGAAATGGACGTGGGAAGAGAGCAATGAGTTGTTAAAACTCATGGTTGATGCTTCCACTGGCGGCTGGCGTGATAGTAATTGCATGTTGAGCAAGATAACCGTAGAAAAACATATACTCCCCATTCTTAACCAAAAGCTTGGGATTGAAAAGACTTATGCCTAATATAAAAGTCGTGTGAAATGGTTTAAAAAACAGTACAACAAGTATCTAAGCTTATGAGCCATAACACTGGGTTTGGATGGGATCATGTGACGAAGAAATTCACTGCAAGTGATGAAGTATGGGATGATTATTTTATGGTGAGCTTCTCTTATTACTTGATATATATATATATATATATATATATATATATATATATATATATATATATATATATATAATTGTTTCATATATATTTAAGCTAATGGTTAGTTATGTGTATGTTTCATATGTTAGCACTTAAAATTGTTAGGAATTTGAGGAGGTGATATGGTGCGATATGAAGTATATATCACACAAAGAAAAACAAGATTAAAAAAAAAGTAAGAACATGAATTAGTAGAGAAAAAGAATACTTCATTAATAACCAACTGATAAAGAATACAATTTATGTAATATTCTACTTACAAAACTAAATGAAGAGTCCACTATTTATAAAGGAACCGTCCAAAACCCTAAAACATGGTAACTAGGTCAAAAAAGATTCACGTCGCTCGAGCGATAGTCGGGCGAGAGCCTGTAGCTCGAGTGACGGCTCAGCGATAGGCTAGTGACGGATTCGATGTTCCAATTTTGCTCCTCTCGTTCAAGCGGAAGTCGAGCGACCGTCTTGCTCCGTCAATCCGTCATTTTTCCTTCTTTGACCATATTTTGACATCTTCAAGTCCAATACTCTAAAATGTGAAATCTTAGACCAAATTTGGACCGGATCTGAGTCACAAAACCCAACAAAATTATTGTTTTCTTTAATAGTCTCATCCCAAAGATAAAAGTTACCACACGGACACTTTTGCGAACTATGAGGATCTGAGAATTGCAGTTGGAAGTGGAACAGCTGTTCAGACACACTCAATTGCACTAGGGGATGATAATGATGCAAGAACATTTTACACAGAAGAAAAAAGAGATAGTGACAGTTTAATTGGTGACTTCATGTATGATCCTGATATTGAAGCATTTCGACAAGTTTGTAGAATGTATTCGACTATATTTCTAAAATTAATCAATATCATTAGAAAACCATTACGGGATACTAGATATATTTGTATTGAAAAGATGCTTGCAACATTCCTACTCATTATTGGTCAAAATACTCGATATTGCTTGATTTGTCAAAAAATTGGTTGATCGCATTTCACTACCAGTCGAAGTTTCAACAAGATTTTATAGACTTTAAACAAATTTGCGATAGATATGATGGTCATACCCGGATCCATTGTGTTAGAAAAAATAAGGGAAAGTACAAGATTTTACCCTTATTTTTAAAGTAAGTGATGCAATATTATTAATTATAATTTTGTTTTTGTTATCATTATTTGTTTGTATTGATTTATTGTTTTAGGATTGTATTGATGCTATCGATGGTACCCATACTCCAGCAATGGTAACTGGACGTGATACAATCAGTTATAGAAATCGTCATGGAACAATTTCGCAGAACGTTTTGGTAGCTTGTAACTTTGATTTTGAATTTATATATGTGCTTAGTGTTTGGAAAGGATCAGCACATGATTCTAAGGCGTTGAGTAATGCTTTAACAAGGAGAAATAGACTTAATGTATGACTTTATTATTTCATTTTTTTTCTTTTATCTTATTGTATGATAATTATACATTTTATAAGTCATGTGCTAATTTTACAATTATTTTATGTTCAGGTAAATATTTTTTGGGAGATTGTGGATTTTCAAATAAGCGTCAATTCTTAACTCCTTTTCGAGGTGTTCGTTATCATCTTCAAGATTTTGCTGATCAAGGTCGTGACCCTGAAAATACAAGAGTTGTTTAATCTCATCATGCTTCATTGGGGAACATAGTTGAGAGAATATTTGGTATATTTAAATCACAATTTACAATTTTCAAAGCTACTATTCCATTTTCATATGGTACACAAGCGGAGCTCATATTAGCTTGTGTAGGATTACACAATTTTCTTTGCAAAGAGTGTCGTTTCAAAGAATTCCCTGTTGAACATGATAATGAAGATTCTTCGTCTTCTTCGGTTAATGAAGGGGAAGATTTTGAACCCTTTTATGAGAGTCAAGAACAAGAAAGAGAGAGTGTTAATGCATGGAGGGTTATTATAGCAACTAATATGTGGAATGATATTGAGAATGTTTGATATGTTTTTTGTTGAACATAACTAACTACAATTAAATTTTTTTGGTATTTTGATTATTTGTTAATCCATTTTATGTGGCTTGAAAAAAATCAAATTTTTTTTTTATTTGATATGAGAAATCTGATTTATTGTTTTGCATTTTCAATTATATAAGTTATGAATGATTTTGACATATAAGAAATTGTTTAAAATATTACATTATATATGCTTAATATTTTATTTTTAAATATAAAAATCTTTAAAAGTCTCTAAAAGTCTTTAATGAAAGTCTACGGAAGTTCGTAGAAGACTTTTATTAATTCTTATCAAATCCATAGAAATCACTTAAAAGTCCACAAAATCCACAAAAGTCACTCACTTGACAAAGTCTTTAAAAAACTCAATTGAATACACCCACTTAATCTTCTAGATATAGTATAAGCAGCTATCTGAAAATAGCAACCCAGAACACAAGAATTTATGAATCTCTCTTGCATTGAGTCATTGTCTGCTCCTGTGAGATAACTTGGTGTAGGACCTCCTTTGTACTTTCTTGAATGACCAGCAATATTCCTACTTCTGTATTTGATAGCTAAGTTTGACTTAATAATCAAACCTTCAATTTAGGTTCTTGAGAATTAGCAGCTGAGATTTCCATGATTGATCTAAGCTTTCCATGTCATATGGATCTAAAAATTGGGGTGTTCATGTTCAGTTCATGCGAAGAGAGGTTTCCAGTGTTTTTTGAGTCGGTATGCATGCTGGATAAAAATTTTAGTAAAAATTGAAGTTAATTTGTTAATTATTAATGATGTAATTCCCTGTGTTAAACACGTAACATGAAGGGCGATTGGCTATCTCTTTATATGTGCGGTAACGAGTACCATTGAGTTACGAAATCGAGCTCGCTGTCTTTCTTTCTTGATCTCTTCAATTTATTGATCCATGTGTACGTGTCTGGAAGAAAATATTGAATTTATATATCTTTGCAGAGGAAGCATTGAGTGACAGCAAACTAATCCAAGTGAATATAGAAACCAAACGACACTTGATTACTT
The DNA here is from genome assembly GCA_019097785.1 of Fraxinus excelsior. NCBI lineage: Eukaryota > Viridiplantae > Streptophyta > Magnoliopsida > Lamiales > Oleaceae > Fraxinus > Fraxinus excelsior. Next base: position 21,391,202 of record CM032631.1, on the reverse strand, counting down.
TGTCTTCTTGAGCGAAGTGGTTAAAGTTCATTTGGATAGCACAGAATACAGCTTCACCGGAGACTCAGAACAATCTTTTATGGCACTGGAACGGAGGCTTGTATTCTTGTCGAGAATATTTTTTGAATTAACTGATTGTAGAGACTTATTCTTTAAAGAAACGTGCCATAGAATGAATGCGCCCCATTGAATACAAAATTTCTTTCGTATGGTCACATTGTTTTTTATTTTTACAATAAGTATTTAAGAATTACAATTTCAAAATAAATCCCGCCATCAACACCAACCAACGTAATAGCCAATTTTCCAGAATCAATCCAATGCTGTCAATTATTGAGGCTGACAGTAAACCGTATTTTTTGGAGCAGCGTCGCATACAGGGTTACCTGTTAACCTGAAACCGCAGAAAAAAATGTCTGATGATTAGGGCAAAACAAACAATGTTATCCTTTCGAGTATACATAAATCATGAAATGTCTTACAGTAATGTACTATTGTTTTCAGAACTAAGTGTTACTGATAGTATATTGTTGTCCTGCAAATCAGTCCGTTGAAGTTGCCGGCTAATGTTGCCGCTCATATCTAATTTGTCACTGAAGGCATTATTCCTCAGTTTCCTGTCAACATTTTACAATATTGCGTTAATATATACATACCAAGATCTTCGGGTTAACATTGTTGGAAAATCTAACATAATTGGGGCCACACGTAACGTATTAAAATGTGTGTGCTATTATTCAAAGTTTATTAGTTAATTAAAGTGATCTACCAAAGATGAATTTTGACTAATGGGTATTAAATTTCATGGAATGAAAGTGTAGAGACCGGATATTTGTTTCAAATTGATGAGGGGCTGATTTGAAGCAAATGAAAGATAATGGCCATTCATTATCTTATTCCTATTAGAGGGGTCATGGTCCCCAATTGTTAGTGGTCTTCAAGCTTCTCTACATCCCCATCAATGGAGAGCAAATTTGATAAGGAGATCACCAATCAATTGGAAGATCATAACCAATTCCGGCGAAGAATCAGACACCTATGGATCTATGGTTCAAGGTACGCTTCTGTTTTCATTTTGATATTCTCGTTAATTTCAACATGGACGATTACAAGGTTGATTATTGATTGTTTTAGATCAATAATCCTTAATATATTTTCTATCAAGTGGTATCAGAGCCGATCCATTGTTGAATTATTGAGATATTGAATTTTGAAATTCTGAATTTTATGGATTATATGATTTTCCTATTATTTTATGCAATTTGGATTTATTGGTATATGAATCTAGCATGAAATTATGCGGATCTTGATAATATTAAGGTTTTCCTTTTTTATCAAGGAAATTCGGATTTGAAATAAGGATTGTTTTTTTTTTTTGGATCTGTAGGATTTATAGATCTGTTGAAAACAATAAAGAATTTCAGTTTAAAAAAAAAAAAAAAAAATTGAGGACTGGCGGCAGCACGCCGCCGGCACAGGCGGCGGCGGCGGCACGCTGCTGCTGCAGCGTGCACGCTGCTGCCCGGCGCAGCGTGAGCTGCTGTTACAGCAGCGTTTTCACGCTGCTGCCAGCAGCGTGGGCTGCTGTTGCACGCTGCTGCAACAGCAGCAGCGTGCTCGGCTGGCGAGAGGAGGGGGCTGCCGTTCGGCAGCCCCGGCCACTACGGCCCTGGCGGCGCCGGACGGCGCCGCCAAGGGAGAAGATGAAGGGTCTCCATTAAGTATTTCAGTTATGGGGAGATGAAAGGCTTCTTCCATTTTCGGTTTGGGAAGTTTTGGGGGCGGGGGCTTGTTGTGTAAATTTGAATTTTTGAGGTCCCTTCTTGCAATTTAAGGATTAGGGTTAAAATTTATGTTTTAGCCCCTAAGGTTTTAAGTTAATTCAAGTTGGGCCTTGAGGTTATGGGCTTTAATAACTCAACCCCTAAAGTTTAAAGTTCTTCCTATTGGGCCTTTTAAAGTTCTGGGTTTAATAATTCAGCCTCCTAAAGTTCTGAAATTAATTAATTTGGGCCATTTAAGTTCTGAATTTTGTAATTAAGCCCCTGAATTTTCATAATTGGTTTAAATTGGCCCCTAAAGTTTCTAATAATTGATTTTTGACTTCTAAACTTTCCAATAATTTATTTATTGACCCATAAAGTTTTGAACTATTAAATTTTGGGTCCCTAAAGTTTTCTATAATTTATTATTGGTCTCTAAAGTTTTGAATTAATTAATTTTAATCCATAAAGTATTGAATTATTAACCCTTAGGCCCTTAAAGTTTCAAGATAAATACAATTAAGTATTCCGCTTTTCAAATTTTGGTATAAAGGACTCATTTGAGTATATAATATTCAAAAGTGAATTGATTGAAGCAATATGTTGCCAAAGCAACCTCTCTTGTGGAAATTAATTAACTTAGAATATTAGAAGGAATTCGTGTGTATGCTTGTTCATGCGGATATTAGCCGGCCCAAAGGAAGGTTAATATTTGGCCGAATTGTATGCACACTTGTGGTGGTAAATGTGTGACAATTATAAGGTTTCCATGTGAATAATAAATCAATCCAAAGATGGGTTTATTATTTGACAGGATTTATTGTCAATGTTTGATCACTACATCAAGAGTACCACTTACAGTTAATATTACTGTCCAAAGACTTGATATTAATGATGTGCTAGGTATCTTGAGATGGGACGTACCATTATTTGAATAACTTAATTGTCTATACGGATTCCAATGTGAACATGTTTATTGGGAACAAGTTCTCTATTCAGTTAATCCATCCACTTTTGCTATATCTGTCAACATCAACTCCATTCCAGTGCTAAATAGAACGAACTTCAAGTATTGGAAAAAAGAACATATTAATTGTTCTTGGCTGCAAAGATCTAGATCATGCGCTTCGGATTGAGCAACCCGTTTCTCTTACGGAAGAAAGTTCATCTGATGGAAAAAGGGAACTTTGAGAAGTGGGATCGCTCAAATCGCATGAGTCTAATGATCATTAAGCATGGCATTCTGGAAGCCTTTGGAGGCACAGTATCTGAAGAAGTAACTAATGCCAGTGATTTCTTGCCGAAATGAGTTTTGCGAAAAACGATAAGGCTGAAACAAGCACGCTTTTGCAAAACTTGATTTCAATAAAGTATAAAGGCAAAGGAAATATAAGGGAGTACATCATGAAGATGTCTCACATCGCTTCTAAGTTTAAAGCACTAAAGCTCGAGCTGTCTGATGACTTGCTCTTACATTTGGTATTGATTCCGCTTCTTGCACAATTTTGCTAATTAAGGGCAGTTACAACTGTCAAAAGGGGAAAGTGGACTCTTAATGAGCTCATTTCCATATTATGTGCAAGAAGAAGAAATACTAAAGCAAAATAAAATTGGCATTACTCACTTGGCAAGTACTTCTAAGGATAATAAAGAATAACAAAGCTGCATTCGGTTCGGTTTAAAATAAACAGCAAAAGTCTGAAAAATGATAAATTAAGCTATAACTTTTGTGAAAATCTGGGATATATAAAGAGAGACTGTACTAAATATCACGCTTAGCGTGTGAAGAAAAGTACACTTCTCATTTTGGTTTGTTTTGAGGTAAATTTAATGTCAATACCTAGACACACTTGTTGAATATATTTCGGTACTACTATTCAAATAAGTGTGTATATGCGGGGTTGTCTGATCTGTCAAAACAATTGATGCTGAAAGATTCATCTATGTGGGGTGATGGCAAATCAGTAAAGGTTGAGGCTATATGGACCTTAAGTTATCATTAAAGGCTTGTTATTATTTGAATTTGAAAGAGACATTTACGGTACCGTCTTTTGGACGGAATTTGGTTTCTATTTCTACATTGGACAAATTTGGTTACTCTTGTTCAATTTGAAATAGTCAGATTGATCTCTTTCTGATAACTTATATCAGTTTAATACAGTTGCCTCTTATAAAGAAATCTTGTATATGAATCCGCATGGTATTGAACATAAATTAACCAATGAGAATTCTGCTTTGTTTTGGCACAAGCAATAAGGTCACTTCTCTCAAAAGAGAATGAAAAATCTTGTGTTAGAAGGAATTCTTGATTCCTTATTTTTCAGACTTAAGTGTCAATATCAATTGCATTAAGGACAAATAAACAAACATAAGGAGATTAAGTGTCATATGACTTCGGACGTCTTAGAACTAATTCATACGGTTATCTGTGGACCATTTCTTTCGGGTTTCTTGGAATGGTCAACAGTCATTTATTAAGTTCATAGACGAATTTTCTCACTATGGCTACATATATTTCATTTATGAGGAATCCCAAACATTAGACATGTTCAAGGCATACAAGACTAAGATTGAAAATCAACTCAGTAAAAGAATTCATTAAGTCAGATCTTACCATAGTGGTAAATACTATGATAGATATGATGAATCAGGAGAACAACGTCCAAGGCCTTTTGCTAAAATTCTGTGGAATCATTCCACGATACATCAGAATCTTTCTAGTAAAGATCAGTAAAGACTGCAGCTTAAATTCTGAACACAGTTCCAAATAAAGCAATTTTTTAAGGGGTTACAATATTTTTAAAGATCCCACTATCAAGTCAATTTTCAAATGGGAAATGTTCGGTTCCTTGATGATGTAGAGTTTGCGGGGGGAGATAAAGTTGTAAGGGTAATGATTTTGTCTTGAATGAAGTATGTGTATATATTTCTTTTGTTGCAATTGACAATGATCAGGTTCAGGGACAAATTCTTGCTCCAGATCTTGTTCAAGAAGCGATTTCGGATCAAGACTTCATTACAAAATCCCCTATACACAATCAAGAGATTGTTCCAGAAATTCAAACTCAACAACCTCAAGAACAAACATCATTAAGGAAATCCACTATAAAAGGGAGAAAGACAATTCTGGATATTTTTATAGTCTCTCTCCAATAAAATAAGGATGACATGTATTGGTGAAAGAAGATCTGATCAATCAACTTTCATCAAGTAATGCAAAGTAATAACTCTCAAAAGTGGATTGATGCCATGAATAAGAAGTATAAGTCTATACAAGACAATAAAGTTTGGGATCTTGTCCCATTACCAGAAGGTGCGAAACCCATTGGTTGCAAATGGATATTTAAAATCAAAAGGGATTCGAATGGTAATGTGAAAAGATATAAGGCTCGTCTTGTGGCTAGAGACTTTATTCAAAAGGAAGGCATTGGCAACAAAGAGGCTTTCTCTCTAGTTTCAATGAAAGACTCTTTCAGGACAATTATGGCACTTGTTGCACATTTTGATCTTGAGCTACAACAGATGGATGTTAAGACGACGTTTTTCAATGGTAACATTGATGAAACGATCTATATGGTACAACCAGAAAACTTTGTGTCAGGAGACCCAAAGAATATGGTTTGAAAATTAAAGAAATTCATCTATGGGCTTAAGTGCGTTTCCCGTTAATGGTACCACAAGTTTCATCAAGTAATTATCTCATTTGGTTTCGAGATGAATGTTGTTGGTGATTGTGTGTATCACAAGTTCAGTGGGAGTAAACATATATTCCTGATTTTGTATGTTGATGACATACTGCTTGCCACTAATGATATTGACATGTTGTACGAAACTAAGAGATTTCATTAAGGAATTTTGAGATGAAAAATCTTGGTGACGTCTCTTTTGTATTAAGGATTTGGATACATCGAGATTACTTTCGAGGTATTCTTGGATTGTAACAAAAGAGCTATATCGATAGAGTATTTAAAAGGTTTGGCATGTAGGACTGTAAATCAGGTGACACCCCTATTGATAAGGGAGACAAGTTTAGTCTCAATTAAAGTTTCAATGATAAATTTAAAGAAAAGGAAATACGTAAAATTCTATATGCTTCAGCAATTGAGAATTTAATGTATACTCAAGTTTATACACATCCGGATATAGCATTCATGGAATGCTAGACAGATTTTTAACTAAATTTCGGGATGGAAATTTGGAAAGCAGCCATAAGGTTATTCAGTGTTTATAGAGAACTAAGGATTACATGATCACATTCAGGAAAATCAGACCAATTGGAGATCGTTGGATAATCTGATTATGATCATGGAATTGACTGCAAAATATTGTCACTGGGCTGCATATTTTGGATGGAATTGAAAGGCCATTTAAGTTAAGTTATTATGTGACAATAGCAGTCTTGTATTCCAACGGAAACATGACGATGTCTTAGGTTCCTAGTTGTTAAGGAAAGAAATCAGAGTGGTTAGATTTCTATAAAGCATATAGAAACAAACTCCATAATCATGAATCCATTTACTAAATGGATACCACCCAAGGTCTTTCATGAGTATATTGCTCACATGGGTGATTCATCTTTTGATGATATATCAGTCCAGTGGGAGTTTGTATTTGGATGTTGTCTGTTTTAGACACATGTTTTATCCATGGATATTCGGTTAATTTCAGAAATAAAGTATTCAGTTCAGTTCCACTCTGATTAAAGTTTATGGTTGATCTCACTTAAGAAATAAGGTTGGACCAGTTGGAAATAGACATGGTGGATCACATAACATGTAATTTCCATGCTACACTTCCATGATTGATCTATGTCATTTGGTTATATGGGTGTAGTGACCATTGATGGATTTAGTCATGTTAAATGTGACGAAAATCGCTTTGATCCTATATCAATATGACTGATGGACGAGATTGTTTGCAATACCCATAATGATAATAATAATAGCAAAAATTTTGAGCTCATAAGGTTGTGCACATTTGAAATGTTACACGTTTGGCCCAGTGGGAGATTGTTGGAAAATCTAACATAATTGGGGCCACACGTAACGTATTAAAATGTGTGGTGCTATTATTCAAAGTTTATTAGTTAATTAAAGTGATCTACCAAAGATGAATTTTGACTAATGGGTATTAAATTTCATGGAATGAAAGTGTAGAGACCGGATATTTGTTTCAAATTGATGAGGGGCTGATTTGAAGCAAATGAAAGATAATGGCCATTCATTATCTTATTCCTATTAGAGGGGTCATGGTCCCCAATTGTTAGTGGTCTTCATTATCTTATTCCTATTAGAGGGGTCATGGTCCCCAATTGTTAGTGGTCTTCAAGCTTCTCTACATCCCCATCAATGGAGAGCAAATTTGATAAGGAGATCACCAATCAATTGGAAGATCATAACCAATTCCGGCGAAGAATCAGACACCTATGGATCTATGGTTCAAGGTACGCTTCTGTTTTCATTTTGATGTTCTCGTTAATTTCAACGTGGACGATTCAAGGTTGATTATTGATTGTTTTAGATCAATAATCTAGTGATATTTTTTTTTTTTTTTTATATTTTTAGGTTCTTTTTTTTACTTTGTTTTTTTAATATATTTTCTATCAAACATTATTGTTCGACTTACACTTGCTGAATCTGAGGTAAGCTGAAAAGTTGAGGAGGCAGCGATCCCTGTAGTGGTCCATATTCTATTATCCTGAACATTGTATCAGAATTTGAACATGAGATTTTTTCTGTTTCTTGATTTCTAAGGTAAGATGAGTCCTTAGTTTGAATATCGTTTTACAATTCTTTGTCAATAAGTAACTCGATACTTACAGAGTAGTTAGAGACTCTATAGTCGAAAACCACCCTGGAGCTTCTGTTTTTTGAAAAGAGTTGTTGCTCAAGTCCCTGCCGAAAGATAAAATGAATATATATTCAAGAACAGGAAATGCTTATTTTTTGGACTAGTGGAAAGGGTTCTTCTTACACATAGCTGAGGGAGTTCATTCCTGTTAAATTTGGTAAATTACCAGTCAACATATTGTGAGCCAAATTCCTGAATTATACAAACGAAATGTTAGTGAATATTCACTTGTCTCAGTATTCGAGTTTTCATTGGATTAAAAGATGTACACACAATTCATGGACATTCGTGAGTTGGTTGAGGTTTGATGGGACAGTTCCAGTCAGGATGTTTTGATCGAGTCGGCTGGACACGTAAACCGGGTTAGTCAACACAACGTTCGAAAGAGATTCATCGGAAAGGAGGATAGTAATGAAAGTTATATCAGGGGTTTACTTACAGAACCTCAAGTGTCTGAACCAGTCCTATTGTAGAAGGAATGCTCCCTACCAATTGATTCTGGTCGAGCAGTCTGCCATTTTTCCACCGGAGAGAATAATCAAATGAGGTTTTCAAGATTAGAACAAACAGCCCGTGTTAGCCTTGACTTACAGGTGTATTAGCGGCATATCTGAGCTAAAAAGTTGTGCTGGAATTTCGCCTGAAAGCTGGTTTTTGTAGAAATGACTGCACAGACATTCAGAAATGAATTAAACCATTTAAAGGAGAAACAAAACGGTTTACAGAATAAAATTACACTCACAAGTGTTTGGCCTTTTTAAGTCTGTCAAGCCCTGGAGATAGCCCTGTTGATACAGGGAGAGACCCTGTCAACTGGTTTTCTGCAAGGTCGAGCCAATACAGGTTGGAAAGTTTACCAAGAGATGACGGTATCTCACCGGTAAAGTTATTGGAGTTAAGTGCTCTGCCAAGGAAAGTCGTCGTATGGTAAGTTAATGAAAAAGAATAACTCCATAAGATTTCATTGTGAAAATGACCATTCTTACAGATACACAAAAGATAGATTGGCAAGATTTCCCAATTCACTCGGTATATTTCCAGTAAAGCTACACCCTGCTAAATTTCTACACAGAAATTCGATGTCAGGAGTTGTATCCTTCTAGTAATAACGAGTCAAGAGATCTTACAATTTGCTCAATTTTCCTAGATCTCCTAGCCGAGGAGAAAGTGGACCAGTGAGGCCAGGGTTGAATGACAAGTCCCTGGAAACGGTAGCTCAAGATCTTAAGCTAATTATAAACATTTAGACTCGATATCAAGACTTGCTAATATGCCAAGCCTAACGAAGAATCTTTAGTTCCAGTATGTGACTGAAAGGTTAGGTCCAGAGAAAAATACGGGTTAGGTCCGAACAGAAGATGGAGGGAGAGAGCTCGCATCCATTGCACAGAGGAGTTGACAATACCAGGTCCGGTCCATCCTCATCGTCTAACCGGCTCCGGTTCAGACCAGACTCTTCTTGATCCTCTGTCGATTCTTCAGCGTGATTACATCTCTGGCCGCGATTCTCTGCATTGCTGTCTGTTTTCGCGCGTTTTTTGCAACCCGCCAACAATTACGGGAGGGAGAGGGGTCAGACGATTTTTTAAGGAACAGACCTCTTGAGACAAGTCCCAAAAATGGGTGCGTATGCCAGTGAAGGATTACAATTGGGAAGTAGACAAAACGCCTCCAGGGGGCGCAAGCACACGAGTACTGAAACAAGGATTAATTTAAACTAAGGAATAAAAATTACAATGATCTCTTGTAGAGAGTTTTTGATTCGGTCCTCTTTTCTTCTATGACGTTACTTCTTGAGCATCCCTTGGTTATTGAAACTGCTCAGATTTGTTTCATATCCTTTGTAACCGCCCACTCTTTTAGTGAGGAAACACTTATTCGGGGAGTAGTTGCTTAATAACCGTTGCCACTACCTTTGCTGTTTCTGGGATCGTGGGATCGTGCCGGGTTTACTTGCCCACCGCTTCCAAACTATATCCTTTAGACTTGCTTGATTTTGGGCGACTTGGGGTTCTGTGCGACAATGAGGCTGTCGTCCTGGGCGATGGTGCCGTACTATCCTCGTTCGGCCTCTGGGCGTCCTCCAACCTTGGGGCGATGGTATTCCTTTGTTCTTTGGCTTCCAATATTCAGGTTTTTTCCACAGGCCTCCAACTTGGGCTTTTCTTCTTGGCCTTTTAATTGACTTCCGTTGGGTCTTTACTTGGATTTCTGCACTTGGACTTTTTCCTTTTCGAATAATTTGGGCTGCATTTTATTGTGTCAACAACATCATAGGAGAAAGGTAACTGAACTTCACTTACTGCACAAGTTGTTTTCTTTTCATGCGATAATGATTTGCTTTTTCTTTCCAGAAGGATTCTGTCTTCTTTCTTTCTCTCCTTCTTCTTCTTCTTTCTTCTTCGTCTTCCTTTTCTTTCTTTTCCTCAACGGTATTCCTGGGCTATGGTTTTGGCCGATTCTTACTCATCCCTTCTTGTCAAGGCTGCGCCGCCTAAGCATCAAGCTCCAGCAACATCATCTTCAGCCAATCCCCTTCCTCAGGGTGTCGACCCCCCAAGCGTGGTCCTAGAAGGTAATGTTTACTTTTGATGCCTTTGGCCTTTCTTTATCGCTGCTGTTTTCATTGATTTACTGCGGTATGAAATGTGCAGAGATTCTGGTGTTTTCGTCTGGTGGGGAAGGTCCTTCTTGCCCAGCTAAATGGCAATCTCCTCAAGTGATGGAAGAAATAAGGTGAGCGCCTGAATTTCCAACCACCGACGATGAGGTCTTTTTACTGCTCTCTTATCTCTGATTTTGCTTTGTTGTGTAAAAAAAAAAACACCTTCACTATTGGCAAATCTCTTTTGCAGGAATCTGATAACATTCTCAACTCTATCCAAGACTTATTCACCTCTTGGGCGGGCATGAAATCAAATCATCTTCTGCATCGTCTTCCATTCCTGTGAACGAGGACATGACACTTATCAAACAGGCATTGTTTGAGTATGTTTCTTTCATGGATATGGAGATCGGTCGTGCCAGCGCTGCTCATCAAAAAGCCAAGCTGGATATGTTGAGTGCGAACCTATTGCAAGTACTCTCACTCCCATCGCTCAGCATTTTCTCTGATTTTAAGTGAAGAGCTGGGGTTCTTTCACGCCGACTCAACCAAAAAAAACGTTTCCTTGCTGGCCCAAAACGCAGAATTGAAGACCAGAAGTTCCCAATATCTTCGCGCTTCTTCTGAGAAAGAGTCCTTGCTCTAGGAAATTGACAGGAACCAGGCTGATTTGACTGAAGTCTCTTCAGAACTTGTAGTGGAAGACTCTTTGATGTTTAGCCTGGCTGCTGAAATGAAAGAGCTGCAGAGCGAAAATTGAACGATTTGCATGGGAGAATATGCTGACTAAGAGGCGTACTGCTGCATCCCAAGGAATTGCAAAAACCAAATCTATATTGGAGCAGTATCAGAAGTTGGAGGTTGATGATGACTTAGTGAAGGAGTTTGGTATCCTTTCCTCTAGGCAGGACGAAGAGTGGGATAGACTTAGGCAACAGATGCGCTCAGCTTGGGGCAATTGTAATTGAACATTTATGTTCTAATTTTTTGTAACTTTTTTTTCCCTCGCGCTGACTTGCCTTTATTTTTATGTAATCTGAGGCATGTCATCATCATTAATGATATTTGAGTGGTGTTTATCCTTGTCCCGTCGATTTTACATCAGTACTCAGTTTTTTTGTGCCAACATTCATGCATATTCTCTAGGCATTTGAGTTTTCTTCCCTAAATGTTTGGGTCATATTGGTTTCGCTCACTGGTCATAAATGTGACCTTCCAGATTCCGGTTTTTGATCTTCCAACCCCTATAAATATGCCTGTTTATACTCATCATTTTCTCCTCATATGCCTTCTCAAATTCAATTTCTCACCATCAGAGCTTCCTACCACTGCATGGCACTCCGGTCGTTTACCAACAATTTTTCCTTCTACAGGGATGGGTTTCTTGACTCATCTCCTTTGTTTTGGCATCACTTTTGGTATGGGAAGTATAAGAAATGGTCAAACCAGAGGGCAAGATTCTTGCCATCAGTTTGTTTGTTGAGAGTGCTTCTTTTCGCCTACTATTGCAGCAATGCTTTTAGGAAGGCTGTAGGGAACCTTTCACTCTCTTATTTGGCCATGGATTGAAGGGCTGCTCATCTCCGCCTGCCTTTGCATCAATGCATCTAGGAAGGGATGTTGTAAGAGTAGTTCACCTTCTTACGGCTATAGGCTGAAGGGCTGCTTCTCCTCGTCTACCATTGAAGCAATGCCGTTTGGGAAGGGTGCAGGGGCAGTTCACCCTCTTATGGCCATAGACTGAAAGGCTGTCCGTACTGGTTTCACTCTTTCCTGTTCCCTTTCGTCAGAAGATGAATTGTAGCGTGTCTCGCCTTGTATTTTGCCTGTGTCCTTTTAATTTTTGTAAAAACGGTTTGTAAGGAGCACTAGATAATAAAGGACTTTGTTTTGAATATACATTGTTCTCTCTAACTTTACTTAGAACGTTGGATCGTCCAATTTTACTGACCGCCATCGTTCGGCATGAATACATCACAATTGCAATTATACCACTTACGCATCTATTCTGTTTATTTTGCTATCAGAACCTGAGTCCAATTTATTAACTGTCATCGCTTGGCATGATCACATTATAGTTGCAATTTTATCACTTATGCATTTATCTGTTCACTTTTCCAAAGGGATGGAACATATTTTTTCAAGTACTTACCATTAATAAATCTTATATGCCTAGTACCATCTAAATCATCCAAGTGGTAAGCTCCATTAGGCAATACACTCTTTACTCTATACGGCCCTTCCCAATTTGGCGACCATTTGCCATATTTTGGGTCTTTACTATCTAAAGGAAGCATTGCCCTCCAAACTAATTCGCTCGCACTAAAAAACTTGGCTATAACTTTCTTGTTGTAAAATCTAGCCACCCTTTGTTTCTGGACTTGCAACCTGTCTAGCACATCTAACTTCAATTCGTCCAATTCTAATAAATTTTGAATCAACGATTCCTTGTATTCATTCTCGCTTAATTCGTGCTGCCGACGCACCCTTATGGATTGCACGTTGATTTCCACGGGCAATACAGCCTCCTGCCCATAAGTGAGTTGGAAAGGCGTAATGTTGGTGCTTGAACGGGGCGATGTTCTATAAGCCCATAAGGCCTTGTTCAAGCATTCGTGCCAATTTCTGGCATTTTCATCTATCATCTTTCTTATGATAGATTTCAGAATCTTGTTAGATGATTCTGCCTGACCGTTTGATTGAGCGTAGTATGGTGTGGAATTTACCAATTTAATTCCAAATTCGCTCAAGAAATCCTTCACCTGATCTCCATTTAGGGAAGTCCCGTGATCTGTCATTAGAGTTTGCGGAATTCCGAATCTGTAGATGATATGGTCCCGGATAAACTCTATGATACTTTTCTGGGTGATTTCCTTTAGAGGCATTGCCTCGACCCACTTGGTGAAAAAGTCCGTAGCAACTATAATAAAGGTGTGTTGTTTGGACGATGGAGGGTAAATCTTCCCTATCAAGTCTATCGCCCAACCTTTGAACGGCCAAGGTTTGATAATGGGTGCCATGTTGCTTGCTGGTGCCCTCTGTATTGGACCATGTTTTTGGCATGCTAAACAACTTTTTGCATATTGAACACACGATTCACCCATCTTTGGCAAAAAATAACCACTTCTAATAATTAGCCATCTCATCTTTTGGCCGGCCTGATGGGCTCCACATATCCCTTCATGCACTTCGGCTATAATTGTCTTAGCCTCTTGTAAGTTCACGCATTTTAATAACACACCATCAGAACGTCTTTTGAACAATTCTTCGTCTATTAATGCATAGTTTAATAGACGCAATTTCGTTCTTCTATCAATTCGCTCATCAAGCTCTTTGAAGGATTCTTTAATATCATCTATCCAATCCAGTGCGACCCCATCTTCTATGCATTGAATTTCACTTTTCCTTGCCCTCCGCGGAACAACGGGCAATATAGTTCCGTATTCGTAGGTAGATTCCCAACTCATCGCCTTTGAATAGCCAGAAGCCAACTGGGCCATGTCATTGTACATTCTATTAACACATTGAAGTTCTACTTGGTCGAATTCTTCCAACAACTCTTGGGCGATTTCGTATAAACTTATAATAGAATCACTTTGGCATTTGAAATCACCGGTCAATTGATGAATCACCAATTGAGAATCACCCCTGATGATTACATTCTTTATTTTCATATCTACCATCAACTCCAAGCCTACAATTAAAGCTTCATACTCGGCTTGATTATTAGTACAGATTCTGTCCAAGGTAAATGCGAACTTATAGCAACCCCCTAAAGGATTTATCAAAGTCACTCCTACTCCTGCTCCTTTAGAAGTTTTCGATCCATCAAAATATAAAACCCATGGTTTTAATTCGAATGAATCAACCTCAAGTTCTATTTCGTTAGGCACATCAAGGCATGGATGGTCGGCCAGAAAATTAGCCAAGGCCTGATTTTTAACTGCCTTTTGGGGCACATACTTTATTTCGAGTTCCGACGGTGCTAAAGTCCAAAGACCCACCCGTTAGTGTAAAATAGGGCGAGAAAACATGTATTTGAATAAATTGACTTTGGAAGTTAGATAGACTGTCACAGGCCGTAAATAGGCCCTTAATTTTGTACATGTGAAGTATAATGCGAGACACAACTTTTCGATAGCAGAATAATTACATTCACATTTGGTCAACCGTCTACTTAAATAATAAATCGCCCTTTCTTCACCAACTTGATCTTCTTGTGCGACCATCCCCGCTATCGATTCTCGTTCAGCCGACACGTACAATTTCATCGGCCGCCCTTGGATTGGTGACACTAACACTGGTGGGCTTCTTAAGTATGTTTTCAGGCTTTCAAAAGCCTTTTGATGTTCTTCTTTTCAGACGAATTCGTCTTGATTTTTCAGCTTTAGGAGAGGCGAAAACGCTTTCGTTCGCCCTGCACAATTAGATATAAAGCGTCTTAGAAAATTGATTTTGCCTAAAAACCTTTGCAGCTCCTTTTTATTGCTAGGAGCCTTAGCTTCTAAAATGGCATTCGCTTTATTCTTATCAAGTTCAATCGCTTTATGTACCAGGAATCCAAGGAAATTTCATGCATTCACGCCAAATGCGCATTTCAAAGGGTTCAATCTTAGTTTATGCTGCCTCATTCGTTCAAATGAACATCGCAATTGTTCAAAATGGTCTTCTTCTTTAACAGATTTGACCACTATATCATCTACATAAACTTCTACAAATTTGGCTATCATGTCGTGAAAAATTAGATTCATTGCTCTTTGATACGTTGCCCCTACATTTTTTAGCTCAAACGGCATTACTACCCATTCGAAGCATTCTAAAGACCCAGGGCATCTAAAGGCGGTTTTGTGTACATCTTCGTCAGCTATGTAGATTTGATTGTATCCTGAATACCAGTCCATAAAAGAGTACATCACATGCCCTGCAGTGGAGTCTACCAAAGAATCTACCGTGGGCATTGGATATTCGTCTTTGGGCGTAGCCAAGTTCAAATTTCTGAAATCTATGCATACCCTCAACTTGCCATTCTTTTTTAATACTGGCACTATGTTAGATAACCATTCCACATATCTGGTTGTTCTAATAAATCCTGCTTTTAATAATCGCTCTATTTCCTTTTTGATCTCCGGTAGTACATTGGGAGCGAAACGCCTAGGAGGTTGCTTATGAGGCTTGAAATCTGATTTGGTCGGCAACCTATGTTCTACTAAGTTTTTATCCAAACCAGGCATATGTTCATACTCCCAAGCAAAACAATCCTTATATTCTTTTAATAAAGCGATTAATCTAGTACTAACCTCATGAGGGAGCATCTGGCTGACAAACGTTGGGCGATCCTCTCCTTCTTCACCAATGTTAACCTTGACCAAGGGGTCTTGAGCTTGTGCATATCCTGACTTGAGGATCTTCGTCGCTTCATCATCCACATCGCTCAGAGGGTTTTGCTCTTCCAGACAATCCACTTTATGAACTTCCCAATCCAAGCTCTGCTCCATCTCGGACACCATTAATTTGTCCCTCAGCATCTTTAACGCCGCTTCTTCTTTCTTCATACATTTACATTCTTTATTGAAAGCCATCAACTTGGCTTTGAAGGCCTGAATTTCGGCCTCTTGTTTTTGTTGTTGAAAACTCATTTAAGGTTGTTTGGCTTCTTTTTTGCCAATTACTGGCTCTTCCAAGGCCACTATGTTTGGCCTCATTTGATTAAACATTTCAGTGAGTGAATCTATTGAGAAAGGCTCTTCGCTTCGGGCAGTAATTTGAGTTTCTTCCCCATCTTGAACCACTCTGACAGGCCCATAATTCCCTTCATACATGAACCTCTCTACTGAATTTGCTTCCGCCACAAAGGGTCTATGATCTGCTTGCACCACCTCTGCTTCCCCTTTGTCGTTCCAGAAGACTAAGCATTGATGGAGTGATGAGGGAATACATCGACTGCCATGGATCCAATCTCTTCCTAGTACCACGTTGTAGCTGGTAGGACCGTCTATCACGAAGAAAACAGTAGTCCTAGTGGTTGTCCCTACAGTTATATCCAATGGCATAACTCATTTTGCTGAAGTTGCCTCGCCGTTAAAACTTGTAAGAATGACTTCTGTTGGGATCATGTCGCTCTCTGTCTTAGCAAATTTCCTCATCATCCTAGCTGGAATGGTGTTTATAGCCGCTCCATTGTCAATAAGTACTTTTACTACTGGTACACCATTAACCAAGGCTTTGACGTACAGTGGTCTTAAGTGTTTGGTTAACCTCATAGCTGGTTTGTTGAAGATGACTTTTTCAGCAGCGTCTATTTCCACTTCCTGCCTATTTTCTGGTGGGCTATCTTTTGGTGATAGATCGACGTGCAGCATATCGGACTGAGCCTTCTTTCCTTGGGTTTCTTCCTTCTCCTTTTCCAATACTTCTTCCTCAGTTACCCAATTCGTAGGAGGAGGCATTATTCTAGGGGGTGATCCATATTTTTCAGAGCGAGGTACCCTCTTTTTCCTTTTTGGCGCCCCATACAACACATAGAAATCAAACGGTCGGCCAGATGGTTCTCCCAACAGATCCACTTCGCGGACTCCTTCTTGGTGCAGTTGTTTCAACAGGGCGTTGCGTGACACTCCTCTTTTCCGTCTCTCTGCTTCTAAATCAATTTATTCTTCAACATCTGTCATACCATCGTCCTCTCCATCATCACACATTTCTCTGGATGTTTGGCCTTCATCGCAGACTAGCACACAAGTTTCTTCCTCATTATCCTCTTTTTCTTTGCTTTTGAATTCGTCGGCCAACAAGTAGTTGTTAGCCAGGACAAGAGGTAATGTGCCAAACTGGATAGTTAGAGGTTGGTCAGGATCATCTTCATCTTTCCTGTCTCGCTCGAACTTCGATCTCCCAGACGAGCTTTCCGGCAATTCTCCCATTGATTCTCCAGTGCCTGTTTCTTCACTATCTTCAAAAGCATTTTCGTTGGCTATTCTGAGCGTTTTGGGCGCTCTAGGGCGTGATTCTCCTTACTGTTGCCTCATCATCCGCCCGTAATTACGTTGGTAACGCCTTTGTTGTGTTCTAGTCATTTCATTGAATGACACACCCTTCCTGTATAGTTCTGGAATGAATGCCATACATTGGGCTGGCAAGGCTGCGGCCTAAATGTTCTTCTTTGACTGGCCGATCCAAACCCCCTTTCTCTAGGTAATCCTCCGTACAACGGCATCATTCGCCCCCTGACAGGCTGAGCGACTGGCATGAAATCAGGGCGATGGTAGAATGGCCGCGTCATTGATGACCCTGTATTTGCTTTCAACTCGTGCTTACACCTGTCGCACAGAACATCTTCGCCCTGTTTGGGCTCCTTCCCTTTGATGCGTTCAAAGACGCTGGGAGGTGGTTTGGATTCTTCTTCTTCGTCATCAATCACCAGTTTAAACCTTGGCAATTTGTTTTTCAAACCAGTTGTTATCATATTCATTGCCAGTGGCCGTGGGAAAGGATCTTCATCCACCGCCATTTTTTTCTTTTCTTCGAACGTAATTCGTCCTGATTCAATAGCGTCCTGCAACACATGGCGAAAAACCATACAATAATTAGTCGCATGTGACCATGCATTATGCCATTTACAGTATTTTTTACCCTTAATTTGTTCAGGGTCTGGCAATTTGTGTTTGTCGCTTAACCTTATCTGCTTATCCTTATATAATTTGTCGAATATAAGGTCAGCTTTGGTTACGTCGAACGAGAACGTTCGCGCCTTTCTGTTTTCACCCTTTGCAAGTTCATCTTTGCCTATTATTTTTGGCTTAACTAGTATGGGACAAGTGTATGCTTCTCCCTTTACTAACTCAGCCAAACATATTTCTGTTTGGTCATAATAACCATCATCGACAGTATGAACGTTGAAATTCGGATCTTTGTAATAAGTCCCTTTATTGAAATTTTTCATCTGTTCTTCTTCTCTTACCAGTCGCTCATACCTAACGACGTTTGCACTAAGTTGGAACAAATCTGGGAATTCCCTATCCTGGAATTTTTTCTTTAAATCAAAGATTAAACAACTTTGTGCGATTTTAACAAATTCTTTTTATGGCAAAGGCACAAAGCATTTACTCCTGGCCGTTTTGAACCTTTATAGGAAATTTTCTGCCCATTCGTTAGGCAACTGACGTAAATTCGCCAAATCGGCCAGTGTAACCTCAGACTCAGTTTTATAGAATTGAGCATGGAATAATTGCTCCATTTGCTGCCAAGTTTGGACAGAGTTTGCTGGCAAATTAATAAACCAAGAAAAGCTACCCCTGTTAAAGAACTTGGGAACAACCTCAACTTATGATATTCATTCACCTCACCACTTTGCAACGTAAATCGCACTACATGTTCTAGCGTAGACACTTCTCCTAGACCAGTAAATAGTGAGAATTCCGGTATTTTGTACCCTCTAGGCCATGGATATGCCTGATCTATCCAATCAGGGTATGGCTTGGTATAAATTGGCCTAATCACCGGGCGTACCCCAACTGCTATTTGATCTTGCACTATTTCCATAATTTGGTTTCTTAGCACGGCGTTGGGTCATATGGGTTTCCAATTAGTTGGTTTATTGGCTGATTCGTGGGAGGCCTGGTAGTTTGTCCCTGATTGGCGATAAAGGTGCCATTATTCGGGCTATTATGACTGTTAAATTGAGTGCTTAGACCTTCATTCATACGTAAACCATTCTGTCCGTTGTTCGGGACATTATCTCTCACGTTTGTATTACCCCCTAGGTTGGACGTAGTGTTATTATTACTCAAATTCAAGGTCCCGTTTCCCCCTGGGTTCGACGTAGAAGGGCCAAAAGGTGGCTCCAGATTTGGGCCGGAGTTTACACCAAGAGAATTGTATGGCGAAGTATGCCCCACGATAGTCCTAGACTGGAAGTGGTTATCTATAGGCATAACAGGTTGACACATTTGGCTTACGAACTTATTCATGATTTCATTCAACGTATTCAGTTGTTTAGCCATATTATCAAAATGCCTATTCTCGTTTTGGGTAAACTTTTCCATATTATGAATGCTACGTAAATTTACCTGTTCAACGACATCCTGCGTGAATTCTCCCAGCAATGCACGCATTGTGCGAGGGCTCAATTCTATCATTGGTTCGTAGCGGCTGTGACTGCTTTGACTTTGTCCATCTGTCTGTGGGGAATGTTGTTACTCTTCGTATCGCTCGACCACAGACTGGACTACTCCTTGACTTGCTGGTTCCTTATCGGAATTTTTATGAGGCATGATATCTTTTCTCTTTTTGTATCTTCACTTACAAAATACCAACTGTCCCACCGGGCGTGCCAAATTGTTTTCGCGCGTTTTTGCAACCCGCCAACAATTACGAGAAAAAGGGGTCAGACGATTGTGTAAGGAACAGACCTCTTGAGACAAAGTCCCAAAAAGGGGTGCGTTTACTAGTGAAGAGCTACAACTGGAAAATAGACAAAACGCCTCCAAGGGGCGCAAGCACACGAGTACTGAGAAAGGATTAAATTTAAGCTAAGGAAATAAAAGTTACATATTCTCTTGTCGAGAGGTTTTGATTTGGGGTCCTTGCTTCTATGACGTTACTTCCTTTTATACTTCTTGGGCATCTTTTGGTTATCAAAACTGCTCGGACTTGCTCCATTACCTTCGCAACCGTCCACTCCTTTAGTGAGGAACCGCTTGTTTGGGGAGTAGTTGCTTAGTAACTATTGCCACTACCCTTGCTGTTTTCTGGATCGTGGGATCGTGCCGGGTTCACTTGCCAACCGCTTGCATAATTGTTAAATTGGATAAACTATACCCTTTAGACTTGTCTGATTCTGGGCGACTTGAGGTTCTGGGCGACAATGAGGCTGTCGTCCTGGGCGATTGTGCAGTACTACCCTCGTTCAGCCTCTGGGCGTCCCACAGTCTTAGGCGGTAGTACTCCTTTGCTCTTGGGCTTCCAATATTCAGGCCTTTTCACAGGTTTCCAGCTTGGGCTTTTCTTCTTGGGCCTTTTAATTGACTTCCATTGGGTCTTCATCTTGGATTTCTCAATTGGACTTTCCTTTGATTTTGGGCTGCATTTTGGTGTGTCAACAATATTCGATTAAAGTTGCAATTAATTTTAACTCGATCAAACACAGTCCTTGTAGGTTCGACAATCTATTAATCATTATACTACTTGACCATGATCCCGTGTACTTACGGGTTTTTAAAGGATCAAACTTTATTACAACCTCTTAGGGCTTTCACTATAATTCTTGAGACTGAACCCTCACTAGAACCGTGTTTGAACTTAGATGGGGAGGTAATACCTTTATTCTAACTTCTTAGGACTTAGCTATGCCGATGATGCTTTTGGTTATGTACATGATGATTTTAATGATGGATTGGATCTAAAAACTTGAGTAATTGGTAGGCACTGATTGGGTGTATAGTTGTGTACGTTAAGTCCGTCTCACTTATTTTTTGAGAATAAATTTTGTAAAAAATAATTTTTTTAGAGATTGTATGATTAAAAGTAGAGAAAGGATCTAAATTTACGAGCAAAATTATTTTATTGGAAGAATACATCGTTGAAAATAAATTTAAGAAAAAAATAATTTAAAATAATGGGTCTCAAATGGGAGCTAAAACGATTTTACTCTCTTGATTCAGACTTTTAATGGGTAAAGTTTTTCATAACGTTAGGGTGGGCACTTTTTCTCGGAACCGGATTGAAACCGAATAGTACTGGTCGGTTCAGCTCTAATTTTTATACTAAATGGGTAGATTTTGGGACTAAGCATCGAGAATCGATTGGTTTCGGTTCGGTTCTTGGTACTATCTTGAGAACCAATAGTGAATTTGGTTATCTCAAATTTCTCTTTTTACTTGCACCAAATCTTTAAACACTAGATCACAAAATTATCTCACGTCAAAATTCTAATTTTTATATGCTTCTTCTTTCCTTTTCAACAAAACATAATGGTCAATTAAAATTTAAGTTTAAATAATTGTATAAATACATAACAAATTCATAGTTTTCAATGCAACCCAATACGAAAAATATATTTTTAGTTCGACATTTCATAAGAATCAAATTTCTCGTTTTTATCAAAGTGACTAACCATAAAGAATTAAGATCTTTAAGCTTTACTAAAGATAATCGGGTTATAAAACTACATATACTTTAATATATGTTGTTATAAGATTTTTGTTAAGAATTAATTTTCGATCGATATTTTACCATTTATGATGTGTTTAATAATTTATCCTTTTTCTATCTTTATGAGTTGATCTTAAGTTCTAGAGTGGATCTTTTGTTTGTTACCATGTTTAATTGATTTCTTTTATTGTTAGATTACAAGAATGATAAGTTGCTTTATACTCATTTTTTTTGGTCTATTTTCAATCAATAAGTAATTTCATACTCTATCTTTATAATTTTTTCAGTATAAAGAATTGGACTAGACCGAATTAGAACTAGTTAGTTTGGTTCTATAGTTGGATATGAAACCAATAGTTCACATTTTTAAAATTTCCATTGTCACTAGGTTTGGTTCCCTTTAGAATCGGATCGGTTTAGACCACATCCACTCCTACTTATTGTACTTTCATTAGTTGGAGGTCAAGTTATATGTCTCGTCTTAAGTTCATATATTTTCTTTTATCTTGTGATTCACTCCAATTTTACATAAGTTTGATTTATAAACCAAGAACTACATTAATAAAATAAAAGTAATAAAAATATAAATAAGTTTTGCAATAAAAAGTTACTTAATAATAACTATACTTTTTAGAGAAAAGTTGGCCAAACTTGTTGCAATGCTTTCTACGTCAGCCAAATATGCTTAGACGTTTGTATAAAATTAGGGGGCCTCAGTACAAAACTTAACATAACTAGTGACCAAACACATTTGCATAATTCACCTACGCGTCAAAGGTGGCCCATGGGTTTGTAATCTACGGCCGACTGGTGGCTGGCACTCGACTTATTAAAATTTTTATTTTTATTATTTTAAAAAAAGCGGGATATGTCAACATACTGGTTGCAAACCCGCAATTGGCACGTGGTGAGATACATCCCTACAGGGGCGAATCCAGGAATTGGACCCAGCACGGGCGGAGACCGTTGACCGATAACCGTAGACAATCAACAATCGTAATAGTCGAAAATATAATTCGATACATATATAAATGCACTAAAACTTACGGGAGATTGATGTATTGGCGGCCCCATTTCCATTTAGCACAGCTTTTCTATTTTATTTTTGTTTTAAATATGATTTTAATTCATAACGCATACTCTAACTGCAAGAAATTATATCTTTGTACTGGAAAGAAACTTACAACCAAGAATCGCTATAAGTAGAAATAAAGCATAATCTGGGAACAGTTAGGTATGCAAGAAAACTGAAAATAGCAACTGGGCATTAAACATTTATCCCTAATTGTTTAAAACACTAAATTCCCAAATCACAGTTCACAAATCAAACTTATAACTCATCAACTCATATTCTCAGTATCTCAACAACAATAAATCACAAATTCACAAAAAAGAAAAAAATTAAAATCAAAATAGATACACAAAGAAAAAAACCGAACGGATTAACGGAATGGAAATCAGCTTACCGTAAGTCCTTAACGGCGTTCAGCGGTTCAGGCATTCTGCAAGTCACCACCGACTCGTCAATCGGCCGTCGAAGGTAGTAGACAACAGTCCCGACAGCGACGCAATCGAGCAGACAGGTCACAGTCGTTCCCCTCATCTCCTCAACTCCTCTTCGATTTTGCAATTGGGACTGGGTTGTGGCCTTGTGGGGGGTTTTGGCTAAATTCTTTGGACCCATTCATTTAGGTTTTGGCCTTATTTTTTTTTTTTTAATAAAGGCCCAAACCAGGCTTTGAACGAATACTAAAAGCATTTCTGGGCTTCTGCCTTTTTTGGGCTTCTTCTCCATTTCCTGGCGGTCGGCGATGATGGCTGGCTGAATTGAAGCTCCGGCGAACCCAACATGGACGGTTGCAGGGGCGGCCAGGTACTGGGTCCGCCCCTGCATCCTTGCATGCTGGTCAGACATTTTTAATTTTTTTATTTTTTTATTGCAATTTAAATAATAATTAAAAAGATAATCTTACAACCTAAAAAGGGCAACCGAGGCTTTCAAATTCACTTTCATCTTAAAACTTTCTCCAATTTCTTTTATTGTAGCTATATTTACACTACAATTTTTATTTCATGCACCACATTTTAATTACACTTAAAGTTCTTAATCTTTGCTCATTATAAAATTTATGTTACTAACGTTTTCATGTCATTCTTATGATCAAACTTTTTATTAGTTAACATATTTTGTATTTGATAATAATTTTATGTTCATAAATTTGTTGAAATGACGTAAAACAACTTATTTTTTCATTATTTTTTTTAAAAATAAATAAAAGTGAAAAAATTTATTTTTCCCCATTTCTTCGTCAATGATGAGACATACTAATTAATAAAATATTGAAAATAAGAATTCAACGAAAAAAGTTAAGAAAATAATTATAATAATGGGTAAAAATTGATGAGTTTAACTACAATTAAGATGTGGCGTATCAATTTTTTAATTGTGGTGACAACGTGGTCTTTTCTTTCATTCTCTTTCCCACAAAATCTCACTACTCTTTTCTTCATAACACAAATCTTCATTCATCTTGCAATCTTAAAGTAAATTAGGTTGATTATATTGAGGGTGTTTGGTGTAAATTAAAATTAGATTTTTTAGTAAATTGCGATAGAAGTTTTGAAATGTGTGGTTGAAAAATTGTGACACCTAAGAAAGATGTGGTTAATATTGATTGTTTGATTTTAACTTGAATTAAAATCGGATTTTAATTCGGACCAAAAAAGGGCATTGCCATATAAAAACAAGTACATCTCATTTTCCCTAGTCAACACATCTGCTAGGTCTGTTTTAGCTATGTCAACGAGTCGAGTCGAGCCACGAGCCGAAACTGGAAGCTCGGGCTCGACTTGAGCTTTTTTGGGTCCGATCAGGCTAAGGTTTTTTGTGTGTTTTTTTTATATAGGCTACCTGCAAAGGCGCTTGCTTTGCTGCCTTTGCAAAAAAAATTAATTTTTTATGGGTAGGCTCGTACATGGCCCGGGCTCGAGCCGACGGCCCAAAATGGGGCTTGGCCCGAGCCTGAGCCGGGCTCGGCTCGGGCATTTTACGAGCCAAGCCCGAACTTTTTTGCCACCCCTAGTCTATTTTCCATATCTTTAGATTTGCGAAGTTTATTTTTCAAAAGATTGAATGTAAATATTGAGTGAGAGTTTGTTAGAATGGAATTTAGGGATGTTAGATTGAAGAAAGTGATGAAATTTGACGAATATTACTTGAAGGAGGTTATGGATTTGGTTTGAGAATTGAAAATGAGTAAATTTTAATCGATATTTTTTCTTGCACACGAGGTGTTTGTTGAAAGTCCACAACTAGGTTTTTGCTACTTTTTGCCCACAATTCCTTTATTTGCAAAACCATATGTATAAACTATGTAAAAAGGAAGGGCTTATGCCTAGAAAATTACATTACACACCATGTGTTTGTCGAAAAAATTCCAATTAATTTTTGGCTACTATAACCCCAATCTCTTTTGATATTATATCACATTAAGTTTGTGGGTGTTGTCCAATCCACAATCATCATACATAATAAGAATTTCATATAAGTCACATTATTCACTTCATTTTGCATATATAACATATCATGAAATACATATTTTTCTTATGCAAGTTGATGAATTATAATTTGGCCTAACTTGTTATTTATGTTTTATAGGATATAATTCTAGCATAATGCGTTCAAGAGCTGCAACCACTAGAGCTAACAACGACAATGGCATTGCCAAGTGCTCCAACACTGGAAAGAGGGTTCGGGTTGAGCCCGCACCATATGAAATAATTTTATCTGAGAGACACAATGTACATAAATATTGAATAATTGGAAGCTTCTTCTCGAATGGAAAGTTGTACTAGACCAATTGAAATTCTCTAGCGTACTGGATATTATCTGAAAAAGGGGATGGACTAAGTTGTGTGCTAAACCCCATAAGGTTTACACACCTTTAGAACGAAAATTCATGTGCAACTTCAATGCAAATATAATGGAGGAAGAAAGTGAGCATTATCTAGAAACCTATGTGCGGAGAGTTTGGGTTCCGTTCAGTCCCAAGGTTATCCATTATTACTATTGTTAGAGTATAGAAGACAAAGAGGAGGGAAACTATGTTCAATTGATACAAGAAAATAGGTAGTACATGACTCCATAATATAGCCATACATTGATACAAAATAAAATGATTTTCTATCACATTTTCTACCTACTACCACTACTCCATACTTGTCAATTACATCAACTTGCAATAGAACTAAACTAGTCTAACTAGATACCATAACATAAGCTAGACTATCAACAAAAAATGTGTGACAACACTTAGCCAAAAACATGACTTTGTAACAACAAAAGTGTCACACTTAATTCATCACTCCTCCTTGACAATTTTGTTGGAAACACCAAGAGAATTCCTTAGTGTTTCAAACCTTTCCTTAGGCAGTGCTTTAGTGAATATATCTGCTATTTGTTCTTCTGAACTGCAATGCTCAACTTCATCTCTTTCTTCTCTTGAGCTTTTCTGATGAAATGATATTTGATATTTATGTGTTCAGTTTTTCCATGAAATACCAGATTCTTCACAATTGCCACAGCTGATTGATTGTCACATAAAATTGTGGTTGCCTTAGATTGTTTATGCTTTAGATCATTCAAAACTTTTCTCAGTCATATGTCTTGATTTGTTGCTTCAGTTGCTGCTATATACTCTGCTTCAGCTGTAGATTAGGCCACCATTTTTTTGCTTAATTGAGTTCCAGCAAACAAGACTTGATCCAGCATAGAAGGCATAACCTGAGGTACTCTTCGTATCATCCATTGAACCAGCTCAATCACTATCAGTGAATCCTGCCAACACTAGCTTTTCTGATTTCCCGAAGCTGATTCCATAGTCCTCTGTCCCTTTGATATACCTCAGCACTCTTTTAGCAGCTTGGAAGTGAATTTGGCTTGGCTCTTGTCTGAATCTTGATAACAGATTTACAGCAAACATTATGTCAGGTCTTGGGGTTCAAAGATACAACAAACAACCAACCAGACTTCTATATGTTTTCCCATTAATTTTGATTGTACCATCATCCTTTATCAGCTTTAAATTCAGAACTAGAGGAGTGTTAATAGGTTTACAATTCTTCATGTGGACTTTCTTTAACACTTCCTTGGCATATCTTTTCTGGCAAACAAAGATTCCTTCATCAGTTTGATCAACCTCAATTCCAAGAAAAACAAATTTTACGTCTAGCTTATGTATCTTCCAATTTGAATGAACAACCATTGAAAATAGTACTCTTATTGTCTCAAGTCTGGCCACAGGTGTAAATGTATCAGTAAAGTCAATCACAAACCGTTGAGAATAGCCTTTAACCGCTAGCCTAGCCTTGTGTTTATTGATTGAGCCATCTACATTTAACTTCGTTCTGAACACCCATTTGACTCCAATGATGTTCTTGTTTCTTGGTCTGTCAACAAGCAGCCAAATATCATTCTTTTCAATTACTACTAGCTCAAGCTTCATAGCTTCCATCAATTCCTTAGAATGTACTGTATCTTCATAGCTTGCTGGTTCTCGAATTGTAGAATCACAAATGGCATAAATGTCTTGAAGTGATCTTGTTCTTAACAATTCATTTTCTAAATCTAATTCAGCTTCATTTTCTATTTCTACTTCATCATTACCAACATCTTCATTTTGAGTTTCTTTATCAACCTGGAGCCTCAGTTCTATCCACAACATTTGCCTCCCAATTCCATGAGGATTTTTCATCAAATTTGACATCCTTGCTGGAAAGAACTTTGCTAGTTTTAGGATCAAGAATTCTATAGCCTTGACCATTATCACAATATCCAACTAGAACTCCAGCCTTTGCTTTCTGACTAACTTATCTCTTTTAACATCAGGTATGTGCATGTAGCACACACTTCCAAACACCCTCAAGTGAGATATGTTAGGCTTAACTCCATACCGGGCCTCATAAAGAGTTAGTCTATCCAAGACTTTAGTAGGAAGTCTATTTAGCAAATAAATTGAAGTGTTTACACCTTCAGCCCAAAAAACTTTAGGCACATTTTTCTCCAACAAAAGACATCTTGCCATCTCCATTGCAGTCCTATTTCTTCTCTCACAAACTCCATTTTATTGAGGAGAGTACATAATTGTTAATTGATGTTTGATTTCCACATCCTCACAAAAACTGTTGAACTGGTTGCTGGTATATTCTGTTCCATTATCAATCCTAATAGCCTTGATTTTACAATTGCTTACATTCTCAACATAGTTCCTAAACTTTTGAAAAACTGTAGGCACTTTTAACTTTGCTTTAAGAAAATAAACCAAACACATTCTAGTGAGATCATCAATGAATAGGATAAAATATCTACTACCATTCATGGATGAAATTTTCATAGGCTCATAGACATTTGAATGCACTAGCTGAAGTTTAGTTTTAGCTCTTTTAGACTGGTTTTTTTGGGAAAAGGAGTCTAGCCTACTTTGTTTTTTTTGATAGATTTTACAAACACAAACAACATCACCTATCTTTGATAGCTTTTCAACTAACTCATGTTCATTCAAGAACTTAAGTGAGGTATAATTAACATGTCCAAGTTGTCTATGCCACAATTCAGACTCACTCTCAGTACATGTAAATGCTTGCAAGTTCATATTTTCCCACTCCAATGGGAAGCTTCTATTTTTTATTTCAACTGTCATCAATTCCATGTTGTTTTGATCCAAAACTGTGCAACTACTATCCTTAAATACTAAGGTATAGTTCTTCTCAATTAATTGACAACACTTATCAAATTCTAATCAATATTTGGAACATACAAGACATTAGAAATGAACTTCTTACCTGATGGAGTCTGAACTGAGATTTTGTCAATACCCTTCACTCTTACATATTCCCCATTTCCAACCTTCACTCTAGTTTTGTAGCTATCATTTATCTCAACAAAGATATCTGCATTTGATGACATGTGATGAGTGCTGCCACTATCAAGCAACCATGTTTGATCCTTACTGCAGGTCGTTTGATTCAGGGTTGAAAAAAGGTATTCTTCAGCCTGATCTTCAGTAACCTTTACCTGTCGAGTCTATTTCTTTTCTTTTTGATTTTTGCACACCATTTCCATGTGTCCAAATTGCTTACATGCCCTGCATTGAACACTAGGCTTGAACCAATACCACTTAGGAGAATGACCTTTTCTTTTGCAATGTTGACAAGGAGGATACTTATTATCCTTCACTAAACATTTGGCTTCTATTTCCTTTTTTTCATTATGTGGCTTCTTTTCACCAAAGTTTGTTTGAGTCCTTTGTTTCCCTTTTACAAACAAAGTACCGTCAACTTGCTCTTCTTGCCTGAATAATCTCATTTGTTCAATAGCTTAAAGAGCATTCACCAGTTCAGCTAAGGAAATGGTAGCTAAGTCTCTTGAATCTTCAAGTGAAGATATATTATATTCGAACTTTTTTGGTAAACTAATCAGCACCTTCTCCACTACCCTCTTATCTGGTAGATCATCTCCAAGTAACCTGATTTGATTAACCAATTTCATTAGTCTATCAACAAACTCCTTCACCATTTTAGAGTCCTTCATTTTTAGAGTCTCAAACTCTCTTCTAAAGTTTAGAACCTACATATGCATTGTCCTTTCATTGTCCCTGAATTCCTCCTTCAACCTATCCCATGCTTCCTTTGCTATTTCACAAGTGATTATCCTTGTGAATATAGCATTTGAGATGGCTGACTGTATGCAATAAAGAGCCTTAAATTTCTTGGTAATCTCCTCACTGTGTTGCTTCAGCTAGTCTATGGTAGGATTGGCTCATAGAGGTGGTGGTTCTACTCCAGTTTTAGTGATTTCCCACAAGTCATAGGCCTTCAAATATGCATTCATTTTTGCAGACCAGAAGTCGTAGTTCTCTCCTATGAATGCTGAAGGCAGAGGAGCTGAGAATCCACTTGAAGCCATATCACTTTCTCACTAAATCACTCAGCTATTTATGAAGGGTTCTTACTAGTTTTCTCTCATGTTTGCAGGTATTTTTAAGGATACTGGATTTGCAGTCAGCTTACCGATTTTGTTCTTCCTTATCGGATTGGACAGTTTCTTCACCTCACCCTTCTCCTTCAGTTTTCTCAGCACTTTTTCGATCCTTCAAAGATCATTTAAGCTCTGATACCACTATTAGAGTATAGAAGACAAAAAGGATGGAAACTAAGTTCAATCGATACAAAAAAATAGGTAGAACATGGCTCCAAAATATAGCCATATATTGATACAAAATAAAATGATTTTTTATCACCTTATCTACCTACTACCACTACTACATACTTGTCAATTACATCAACTTGCAATAGCACTAAACTAGTCTAACTAGCTACCACAACATAAGCTAGACTATCAACAAAAAACGTGTGACAACAATTAGCCAAAACATGACTTTGTAACAACAAAAGTGTCACACTTAATTCATCAACTATAATATTGGAAAATGTTCCAAAGCACCCAAGATCACCAATTGGAACGCAATGGCTCAATTCATATATTCAAGGGCCGATCATAAGCGTTGGCGAGCCACCAACATAGTTAACCATGGTAAAATGAATAATGAACTTTCTCTCAAGAACGTGATCTCAACAACAAATAATACTATTATTTATATAATGAAGATTACGTTGTTGTATAGACTGACCACATGATACGACTTAAATTTTGGGACAATCATCTTCAACACAATTAGGGACGTTGGCCCCTACAAGTCGTATAAAGTTAATAATGCCAAGTTTGATTTCTGCATTGTGCAAAAGAGTGGGAATTCCTATTATATCATCTGAAGCATAGAAAAAGGAGGCACCACTTTTATGCCTTGCAAAAATGAGACAGTGATAAAAAAAAAATGAGACCGAGCTTCTCAAGTAAATAGGCACAAGCAAACGAGATTGGTGGCAGAGGAAGAGGAAGAAGAAAATGCAAAAGAGGACATGCCCCTCCAAAAGAAGAACCAGTTGACAAACAAGCCCCGGTACTCCCACCAAGACTTGGTCATCAAGGTGGTTTTAAATTTGAGCCATTATCGAGACATATCTAAACTTCCATGCAAAATCTAGAAGATGCTATCAGGTAGCAAATGGAAGAGTAAAGACTACATGAAGGGCAAAGACAACTGCATGAAGGTCAGAAGCAATAGTAAAAGGGACAAGACATGCTCCTTGCCGCACTCCGTTCCATGGAATAGCATCATACTTGGGATCATGACAAAATGATGACGCTTATGGGACAATTCCATTGGCCATAAAATTTACCACCACTTCCGGCAGATCATTGAAAAAACCGATAAATCTTTCATTTACTTTTATTTTTCACATTAGGGACTAATGTATAGTTTTAAATTTAGGGTGTGTGATTTGTACTTATATAGGTTAGAATACATTTATTTTCGTTTCACATATACTAAATAAAGTAAAATAAAACTAAAATATAAAAACATTGTGAGCTTATGGGAATGAATAGCCTTGCTGGCCTTGATGACGTTATTTGAATTTTTTGTGGTTTATGAATTGTGACTAGGGTATGCCTCTTTGTTCGAGTTGACACTTGTCCATGTTAGATTTATTTATCTTGAGCATAATAATCACTACAAAAAAATGCAGCGACCAATAAAAAGTTCTCTAAAGGGGTATTTCTTGGTCACTAAAGAGATTTAGCGACCCAATAAATGTGGCCAGTGAGTATTGCACAAATAGAATCCAAAAACTTATATCACCATTTGAACATTCAATTTTTCGTATAAAACAAATAGCTTTACCTTGTTCTCAACACAAGTAACTCATTTACAATTTAAATCATTATATACTTTATGGAGAAAAATCCATAAACATATATCACCATTTGAACATTCAATTTTTCTTAGTAACTTTTACCATATCTAGTCATGAAAAAGCAAGTCATTACTGAAGCACTTAAAACTCTGTAACACAATGCCACATTACGTAACTAACGTGATGATAAAGCTGGCTATCCAACCAGCCAACTTTAATTGTTTGATAAGCTAGACCAATACTCACTCTAGAATAGGGATGGCAAAAAAATCCGACAAACCTGATACCCGTGAGTCCTCGCTCCGAACGGGGCGGGCATAACCCGCTTAATCAGGTATTCGGGGCGGTGACTTTTGCTTCAAGGGCGGGGAAAGGTAACGGGTGCTCCGTTCTATTTTTTTTTTAAATTCAATACTTTAAATTGAAAATTTCAAGAAATTCATTAGTTTTAATAGAAAATGGCAACTAAAATTATTTGTCTAAGTCTAATGAATGGGGACAATAAAAATAAATTATCAACAACTTAAAATAAATAAACGGGATAGTAAAAGGGACAAGGTAGCCATGCCAATGAGCCAAGCCAAAACTCGAAGCTCGTGTTCGGCTCGAGCTTTTTTGGGCTTGAGCCGAGCCGAGCAAAAGCCCATCCAAAAACATGAGGCTCGGGCCGAGCCAGCTCGAAGTTTTTTTGTGTGTAAAATTTACATTGTTTACTTAAAGAATTTAAAATTTATACAGTTCATATGTACTATAAATTAAATAAAAGTTAAAATCCTCCTCCTTTATCCAAGTTTGGGACCGACTACAATTATTGTAAGTGGAGTTAAAATTGTACATAAATATTTCGTATACAATTTCTCTTGAAACAAAAAAAAAAATTTAAAGATTACGTATTTTTTGTAACTAATCAATTTAAAAACTTACAATATCTTATGCTTGAATCTGCTGCAACTATTCGGCCATTATATTGTCAACTTGTTCTTGAAAACGTGATTTTCGCACAATTCCAGTCCTTCAAACATATTAAAACCTCCAATATGTTTTCTTTTAGTCTTGATCATTCGTCGCATAAAATTCGATCACCTAAACTAAATGCAACATCCGATACTACCGTAGACACCGGAGATATTAGTAGATCGCGAGAAATTTTTGATACAATTGGATATTGCATTTCGTTACACCTCCACCATAATAAAAGATTAAATTCATATAATTCTTGTGGTTGTAACATACTACGAATGTCTATGCACATATACCTAGCTAACTTAGAGGGAATTTCAAGATTTGTACCACTGATATCTATTGCTCTAGATATTGATGAATTAGATCTAAATGAGGGAACACTAGTATTAGTCTCTAAATAATTCTATAGATTATTTGCATTTGTTGAAGTATTTCTTGAAAAAGAATTTTGGGAAGTAGAACTACAATGACCTCCTTTTCGAGCGTAATAGTTATACATTTCACATAATATACATTCTATATGCACATGTGATAATTCTACATTCATGAAATTTAAAATTCCATTTATAGTAGCTTTTGTGTCAGTTAAATTAAGTCGATGATCCATCACCGAAAATAATAAAAATAAAGAATGTAAATCTTCCCAATATTTAAGAAATTTAAACTCCATAGAAAAAATTATATCAACAAAAACTGGAAAATTCCTATATTTTTTAAATGCTTGTGAAACACATAAAAAGTGTTGTAAAACAAGTGAAGATGTAGAGTAATAAACACTGCTACATTCTTTTGTGGTATCGAAAAAAATTTTAAGAATTTTTCACGATAAATGCAATAGATCCCAATCTTTCAAATTATGTTTGGATCCATATGTATGCCTACCATTATAATACATTGAAATGACTTTATAATATGTGTAGAGTTCCATCTATGTGATACATCAATGACAAATGATTTCTCTTCTAAGTCATACTCTACACATAAACTGTTAAATGTTTTCTTTATTGCTGGTGATATAGTAATAAAATTAATTGATTGCCTAATTTTATCTAAATATGATTTTATATGTTTCAATCCATCTTTTACAATTAAATTGATAATGTGACATACACAACATCGATGAAAAAATAAACTTCCAAATGTAGGGTTCAAATCATTAATAAATTTTTCGACAACAACTTTGTTTGCACTAGCATTATTAAAAGTAAAATTTTGAACCATTTCTTGCATACCATATTCTTGTATAATATATTTTAAAATCATGTATATGTTAGTCACATCATGAGGATATTCTATACATCTAAATGCATTAATTCTTTTATGCATAGTTCATAGGTGATCAATGTAATGAGCTATAGCAGCAATATAACTTTTTTATTAACACAAGTCCATAAATTAGATGTAAATGATATAACACTATTAAAAACTTTTAGACTTTCAATAGCAATTTGTTTTCCTCTGTTATATAATTTTATACTATCCGAGCGAAGAATATTTCTATAATAAGAATCATACCTGATAAGGGCATTTTTACATGTTCATTTCAGTTCACAAACATGATAACTGTCGATAAATATACGGAATATAGCTTAATTCGATGTAATAAATGTTTGCAGGATATCAACGATGAATATAGGGGAAATTAGGAAAAACAAGCAAAAAAAAGGGCTTAAATGAAACAAAAATCAAAGTTTGTGGACTCAAGTGCAATTACTAAAAAGTTGTGTTGATCTCACGATGAAGATTTGAGAGTGCTAGGCATCAATTGGATGAGGAAAGAAGCCAAATGGATGAAATATAGTGGAAGTACTATCACATATCAACTTCTAACCGAAAAAGTTATACTTCGAATTTTCAGTTTTAGTTTGAGACCATTTCTTGGAATAGAAGATGTTTGAATTTGAAGATTGATACTTCTAAAAGATTTGTATGCCTTTGAGTAAGATTTCCAACGCAATTTGAATCACCTCAATCGGATATCGAGATATAAAGATATAGCAGAAATACCAAACGCTGTCCGACGGGAAAAACATGAAAACCATGCGATCGCATGGTAAACTACATTGCAATCGCCCAAACCTCAACAGGAAGTTATCAAGGGCAATTATGTTAATCCTTGCGATCGCATGGGGATACAATGTGCGATCGCATGGCATGTTTTATGCGCGAGAAAATTTTGTTTCCTTTTCCAAGCCAACCACTTATGGAATGATATCTTGGAACTCTATTTAACCTTAAACTCGTCCAGAATGGGGGTTTTACGCATTATTTGGAGAAAATCACACATTCTTAGGGAAAAAAACACCATTGAAGAGCAAGGAGAAATGTGAGAACAAGAGTTTCACTTCAAAATTCAAGATTCAAGCTTTAACTTCTAGTTCTTTGGTGATGTCTTCTATTTATTATTTTTATTGTTGTTTTATTTTATCCATGTTAGACTAGACTTTTTATGTACTAGGTGAACGATGAACCTCGCATTGTGATTTTTTGATTTCTATTTTGCAATTTGATAATCAAACACTTTTGATGGATGTTGAATGATTTATATAGGCTTTCTTGCCTCCATAATTAAATGCATGTGATTATATGAGTTTGGCTGGTTTATTTTATGCATTCGAAAGAAGGGAAATAAACTCAACAAGGTATAAATCATCGTTTAGCTTATAGAGGATAGAAATATACCGATATGCTTTACGTGAATCTCTAAGTATTTACAAAACGTCATGCATTCTGCTATACTGCATTTGTCATAGAAATATAGTCAAATTTTATGCTAGAATAGATTCAATTCTACTCGAAAGAGATTGTAGGATAAGTTAGAAATATTGATTCTTCAACCAATTCATTATGTTATCAAATTGTGAAATAGGGATTAAAAGTGAACTTGCTTGGTGATTCGCGATCCTAGTACGCTTTTTCATAAATTCATCTCTTCAACTTTTGCATTTAACCATTACTTTTGCATTTAGTTAGTGATTTTAGTTTAATTTGTATAATAGTTTTAGTTTAATCATGAAACTTGAGAACTCATTCCAAATTTGAATAGATTCGATTAAGGTCGAGATAATAGAAATCACGTTAAATCAATCCTCGTGGGAACGATACTCGAAATTCTTGAATTTCCACTTTATTACTTGTCGACGAACCTTGCACTTGCGGTAATTTAAATCTAAAACATATTTTCGTGAACAATACCTGAGTTGGAGATAATATGTACAAAACGAGTAAAGTGTACTAACTCGTCATCATAAGCGGCATTTCTATTGCAGCCACGTATGCAGTCATTCCTTCACAAAATATTTCCTATGAATATACAAAAGTGGAAAGAGTAGAACCAGAACCGATAAAAATTACTTCTATATGTTTCGGGTCAAGACCGACTAGTTTTGCTTTGCAACTTCTTAATATGTGTCTATTTAAATGTGTAGTGATCAAATTGGGCTTCCAACTAAATTCTTTACCACAATAATTGCAACATACTTTCCAAATATCAACTCCAGTTTGAACCTCAACTTTTTTACGTGTCATATGTTGCCAACAATCAAAAGATTCTATTTTCAACCTTTTAACCTGGACTACTTCCTCCTCTTTGATATCTTCCAAATCAATTGGAACATTTTGAGATACATCACACCCCGATGGAGTACTCGAACTATCTTTAAAGTGATTAATCTCATCACTAGTAAAATCCATGTGTAGGTATTATAGTAAAGAATATTGAATATTAGAGTAAAACAAACTGAATAATGTTAAGAAATTGAAGACTAGAGTTAAGAAATCGGAGAGTAGAATACTGAATATTGCATAAAGGAATTAGAGATAGATTGATATGAAGTTGTAAAAAAAAAATTCGTATTTATAGGCAAAAAATATATACGTTTTAACTATATTTAATCTTCAAATTAAAATTTTGACAAGATAATTGCATGCTCAATTTTCAAATTTTAAACTTTTTGCTTGTGTGCACGCTAGCTGCCCGCAGCAAAAAGCTTTTCTAACCTCGCCCCTCCCCGCTCCACCCCATCCTGTTGTCATCCTTACTCCAAAAGTCAACATGTTTAGCAAAAACTAATGATTAAAAGTGCAATAGATCAAGTCCATTGCTTCCCTAGTTGCAGTGAACGATCAAGTCTCTCCATGGAGATTATATGGAGTCTTCAAAAGATTGAGGTTCCTTGTTGCAGAACCTTTCTTAAAACCAACAACAATATCGTAAAGTAAATAATTTGGAAACTCATTCATTCCTCTTTAATTAACAATATTGTAAAGTAATATTGAAATAGTTTAATAATTTCACATGCCAGAAACATATCACTTTCAAAGTGTGAACACATCCACTCCCATTCCTTCTTAGATTTAACAGTTGATGGCTTATGTTGCAGTAGATCTTTTACATCCAATTTTAGTTGTGTATATTTTTTTATTACATGCACTTTCGTGTTCTTTTTATCTCCCACGACAATGTCATTCAACAATTTCCACCATCTGACGATCATTTAAATCAACATCAATTTTTTCCTAAATATAGAGAAAATAAGATTTTAGTGATTATAGTATTAAAAATAATCCAATTGAATTACAAAATTTACTTACAAGAAAACGTTATAGGCTTATTCATTATCGTGAGGAGGTGCAACACTCCAACCTGTCAATGATTTTGTTCATCAAAAAATTTTGTACACCCTGGATATTACTCCTTTTCCACTTGCTAAAATAGGTCTGAAAAATCTTCCTTAGCTGTATTTTTTTCATCGAAAAAAATCATCTTCAGTAACATCAAAATGCAATCTCCCTGCAGCATCTTGCAATGCTGCCATTGTATCATTATCTTCCTCATGAAAATCATCTTTCACAACGTCTTGGACACCCCTAAATCATCCACTACTTGTTATCTTTGGTTCTCCATGAAAAATCTGACAATCCCGAGAAAATCCTTTCACCCATAATTGGCAACGGTGCGGGTACGGGACCGGTCGGCTAATCCCACCCCGTCCCGTCGGGTATTTTTATTACATTCCCTCATACCCATACTCGGTTAAAACGGGATGGGGCGGAATCGAGACGGGGCGGGGTGGGGCAGGGCGAGGCAAGTCCCTCGCCCCATTTATTTTTTCTTTTTATTATTTATTTATTTTAATTTTTACTTTTATTTTTTTATGTCTTTAGTTAGTAAATATTATTACTTTTTTACTAATTTGTTAAAAGCAACTTATGTTCTCTTTAAAAATGATGATAAATTTATTATTTTTGTTTGATAAACTTTAATTTGAAATTAATTTTAAATGGGACGGGTAGCGGGGAGGGACTTATTTCCCGTACCCGCCCAATACCCGTTTCGGGGTAATGACCCCCGCCCCATCCCGCCTCGTGTACCCGGTTAGGCGGTTAATCCCCGCCCCATTCCGGGCGGGGCCCCATGGGTATCGGATTGAGTGGGTTTTATTGACATCCCTACCCATAAATGTCGCTCAACCACATCACTATTACAGAAGAAAATATGAAATTAAATAAAGAAAATGTTTTATTTCTCTTCTTGTGGTTTCGAACGTGAGCAATATGCAATATAAGAGTATCTATTTAAGGGAAAATAATGCAGACAGATTAACATAAATTTTGCAGACTGATTAACATAAATTCTACAGATATTGTGCTCTTTCCTATCTCTCTGAAGATATTGGAGCTGAAGAGATGCAGACGGTAAAGAGCTCAAACATGGTGAGCCACAGCTGGGCAAAAATCAATCTGAACCAATCAAAATGATCAACCCAACCTGGATTGGGTTTTTAGTTCAATTGGGTTGAGTTTGGGTTAGAAAATCAAATTTTAGGCCGGGTAGGTTGGGTTCTGGGTTATTATTGAAACCCAACCCAACCCAATAAATTAGAAAATATTAAAAAGAAAATTAGTACTTCAAACTAAAAACCTAATGATCAAAATTCTCTTATAGCTCACGTCTCTTCTGTTGCTTGTCTCTTTTGCCTCTCATTGATGCTCGTGTCTCGACTTCTCTACTCGATTTTTTGACGTGATTTTTGACTTAGGCTTTTCAAATTGACTTGAAATGGTACTATCGATCCAACTTCAATCTACTAAAGGCCTTTCAAATCAACCTTTTTAAGGTAATTGAATTTGGTTCAAATTGAAATGGTACCAAATTTTAAAAAATTGTTAAAATTTAACGAAAAA
Organism: Fraxinus excelsior; assembly: GCA_019097785.1. Taxonomy (NCBI): domain Eukaryota; kingdom Viridiplantae; phylum Streptophyta; class Magnoliopsida; order Lamiales; family Oleaceae; genus Fraxinus; species Fraxinus excelsior. Next base: position 21,352,877 of record CM032631.1, on the reverse strand, counting down.
GGTCCGAACTATTGTGCCCATATAAAAATTCTCCAATTTGAATTGGACTTAAGTCCAAACCAATCAACCTAACTCAAACCAACCCGAGTTTGCTCAGTTTGGATTGAGTTGGATTTCAACCGTGAATGGATTGGTTCAGGTTTGAATTATTGTCAAATTGAACATGTTGGTTTGGGTTTGGGTTGGACTCAAAACCAAACCAATCCAACACAACCTACACCCAACCTTAATGGTGGCGAAGTGGAGCAGTGTCTGTAGAAAAATTGGAGTTTGTAGATGACAGCCATGAACAAAAAATGCTAATGACGTGTGGTTTTAAAGGAATAGCAGTTGTCGTCCAAGTAGTCTTATACAGGAACGCCATTGCATCAAAAACTACATGTTGTGAAATATTATTTTTTACTTAATAGAAGAAAGCAATTATATGCTTTATGTTTATCACTATAGCCTAAAAAATACATCGATCAGTTTTTGGATCAAATTTGTGACGTCGTGTGTCCAATGTGTATGGAAAACATTTAGAGCCAAAGACTTGAAGTGACGAATATATAGTTTGTAATCCATGTAAGAGTATGGAGTCTCAAATTTAATAGCAGATGAGGGTAGCCGATTCATAAGACAGACAACTGTAATGAAGGCTTCTAACTATAAAAATAAAAGTGCACTATAGTGAAGAAGCATAGTCATACCTAACTTTCGAATAATTCTATGGCGTCATTCAACCATACCTTCTTGCTTTAGAGTATAAGGGCAAGATACCTAATGAATGATCCATTTGGAATGAAAATGGGAGGACAATTTTGAGTTAAGAAACTCACATCCACGATCTGAGTGGAAAACTTTTATTTGCTTACTGAAGATAATGTACTGTTCAAAATCCAAGTATGCATCTACAAATTCAGATTTTTTGTGCGAAGGAATAATCTAGGTATATTTAGAGAAATCATCTACCAAACATGCATAATATTTGAATTTTCCAATAGATAAAAGAAAGAACAGCATAATGAATTTTATCAAAGATATCAAAACTTGAATGGTCAGAAAAAAAAAACAGTCTGCTAAGTTTTCCCAATTGACAACTACCACAGAGATGCTTAAGTTTGCTAATCTCTGAGACATCAATAAACCTTAATTTTCAATAATTGTGAAGATGACGACTATGGATGTCCTAAACATTGATGCCAAACTTTTGCTGAGCTAGATTTGAAACGGTGAGAAAAATGTAATTCGAGCTTATTGGACATAACATAAAGATCGCCCTTGCACTTCTCTGTTATCACCGGTTGTCATGTTTCTCGTTCCTTAACACAAAAATCAACATCAAAAAATTCATGATTTACTGAAAATTATTTAGCTAATTGACTCACACACATCAAACTTTTTGTTAATTCTGGAACCAGCAGTACATCTTTGATGGGTAAATCAATAGTTATTTGTTTTATTCAAGTGTCACCAATACCAATAATTTGCAAAGAAGAGCCATCTCCAATAAGAACCAAATCTAAACTAAAGTGTTTATGGACATTGGTCAACATACTTGGCTTACCTGTCATGTGGTTGGAAGCACCGGTGTCTGATGTCCACTCGGTATCTAAAATGGTATTGTCTAACGTAAGAACTACAAAGGCTTGAGGGATCTCTACAGATTGAGTGGGTTTCTTGGTCAGGCACAATAGATTTTTGCAATATGACCCATCATTCCACAATATTGACATCCTTGTTCATGATGTAAATCTCACTCAGCGGAAGTCATACGATGTTCACCAGGTGGTGGAGGGTGTCATTGCTTGTTGTTGGAAGTAGAGTTATTTGAGAAGTCTCTGTTGCGGTCTCTAAGTTGCTGTACCTGGAATCCACATCTAGTGGGTGTGAATTGTTGTGAGTTCTTCAAGAAGTTTGTTGCTGGGAGCACTATTGTTTGCCATATAACGCCATTTGAGGAGAAAATTGTCGAGATGTGACATTGTAGTTACCATAAAACCAGTTACATCGTAGATCCAAACTTTGCAGATTGTAGTTGTAATACCAGTTCAGAATATGATGGCCTTGGTGGCTTTAACATAGTGGTTGTGAAAGTCTCGTATTGAAGACTAAGACTGGCGAAAAAGAATAAAAAAACCTTTTCTTTTTCAGAAATAGATTTCCCAATGGCGGCAAGACTATCACATAAGCATTTGAAGGTACGAAATAGCAGGAGATCATGTTTTCATAAGAATCGCTTCATAAAACTCACGAGATTTTTTGATGTCTGTTGGAAGATAATGGAAACCTGGGGAGAAGAAATCTTGAAGATGTTCTTCAGGAGAAGAATATCCATGAGCCCATTAAGTTTCCATTTCGAAAACAGGAAAATAAATTGGTTTTGTAAAGTGTGAAATAACAGGAGATATTCCTTCAAGAAAGTTTAAGATCTTGTAATTTTAAATTTTTTTCAAATATTATTTATGTTGTATTTCAAAATTTGTATCAATAAAGTATTTCATTTCAAAATAGTATCAATAAAGTATTTTACCGTCATTTCATCAAGGGGTTTAGCACAATCATGGCTCCCATTATGGAATGTATGAAGAAACAAGAGTTTCATTAGACACAGGGAGCAACTAATGCTTTTAAATTAGTTAAGAAGCGAATGACAGAAGCTCATGCCATGCACTTTCATGACTTCGCCAAGGCTTTTGAAGTTGAGTGTGATGCCTCCAGGGTCGACATGGGTGGAGTCCTTAGTCATTAACGCCACCCTGTCACTTATTTCAGTGAGAAGTTGAACAATTCCAAACAACGGTACTCGACTTATGATAAGGAATTGTATGCAGTTGTGCAGGCTTTACGATATAGCATCATTATTTGCTACCCCAAAAATTTGTTCTTTAGTCGGACCATGAGGCCTTCCGTCATCTCACCGCCCAAAAAAGGTTGAATTCTAGGCATGATCGTTGGGTTGAATATTTACAGGCCTATTTTTTTTTTAACATAAGAAGGGAGTTGCGAACCAGGCGGTTGATGTATTAAGTCGTCGTATCTCCCTTTTGTCGGTTATGAACGTCAAAGTCATAGGCTTTGAGCACCTTAAGGAAGATTACAAGACATGTCTCGATTTCAAGAATATCATTCTTGATTTGCAAGGAGGATGGTCGGATACTATGGATGGTTTCCGCCTTGAGAAAGGTTACCATTTTCGAGCCAATAAATTGTGCATTCCTTGAACTTTAGCGCAAGACTTCATAGTATGGGAAATTTATGCGGGAGGCTTAGTCTGTTACTTTGGACAAGATAAGACCATTGCGGAGGTTGAACGCCAATTCTATTGGCCTAGTTTGAAAAAAGATGCGGCCAAGATAGTTAGTACTTTTAACATCTGTCAGTTGGCCAAACAAAAGAGGCAAAACACTGGCCTATATATACCCCTACCCGTTCCTGATTGCCTTTGGCAAGATGTGAGCATGGATTTCATGTTAGGGCTTCCACGTGCTCCAAAGAAACTTGATTCTATTTTTGCAGTATTAGATCGTTTCTCAAATATGGCTCATTTTATCACTTGTAGCAAAACCTCATATGCGTCCAGGGTTGCCACATTATACTTTAATGAAATTGTTAAATTGTATGGCCTCCTAAAATCATTGTGTCAGATAGGGATGTTTGGTTCACTAGTCACTTTTGGAGAACCTTGTGGCACAAGATGGGTACGAAGTTGAGATTTTCCACGGCCTATCACCCGCAGACTGATGGTCAAACAAAAGTAGTTAACTGTAGTCTTAGTAATTTATTAAGATGTCTGGTCCAATAAAATCTTAGAAATTGGGATTTAATTCTTCCTACAGCTCAAATTGCATATAACAGTTCCATAAATCGGTAATTTGATATGAGTCCATTTGAAGTTGTTCATGATTTTAAGCATTTAGATCTCATCACAATGTTCCTACATGCTAGAGTGTCTATGTCAGCTGAAGCATTTGCACAATATCTTTATGATTTACATATTGAGATCAATAAACGACTTGAAGCTAGTAACGTATCATATAAACTTCGAGCTGATTTGTATAAAAGACATGTTAACTTTAATATTGGGGATTATGTTATGATCCGAATTCGACCAGAGTGGCACCTACATGGATGCACCTCTAAATTGCAAGCTCCTAGCACTAGTCCTTTTAAAATTTTAAAGCAAGTTGGCCTAAATGCTTATATTCTTGACCTTTCGCCGCATCTTAGCTACCACCATACCTTCAATGTTCAAGATTTATTTGCTTATAATGGTCATTTCAATCCCTCCGATGATCCTTTCCTACCTCTATCTGTGGACCGTGACCCGTAATCTCTTGCTACTTTTAACCTAATGCCACATTTTCCAGCACACAAAGATAAAATTGATGTTATTTTATATAAACAGATTGTGTTGACTAAAGATGGAGATGTTCAGCGCTTCCTTGTTCATTGGGTTGATCAACATGAGTCTAATTGCACATAGATTACTAGAGAGACCTTACAATAGCTTGACTCACACTTATTGGAGCTCTATCGGAGTCGGCAGGATCTTCATTTGCCCAGTTCTCTTTCCACGCATCTAGGGGACATTGGTGAGGATGCCAGATTCACACCACCGCTGATACACTTTTATAGACGTCGGAAGAAGATGGTCCAACCCCTGAGTTTATGGTTGAGTAATTGATTGCAACCTTTTTCTGCTTATCCACTCGACAGTGTTGAGTTTTTTTCCATCCCGAGAGAGTTGATGTGGAAATCATAAGATACATCGGGAATTATTTATTTTATTGCTATTGGACCTTATCATTTATGTTTCTATGTTATTGTTATTGGGCTTGTAAAAATAGGTTGGCCCAAACTCGTCATATAGCTAGGTTTTCACTATTTAAACAATTTTTACATTACAATTTAGGCAGTTGATGTAATTAAAGGTGCAATTGGCGGCTGCCTCATTTTCTTGTCCCTTCTGTTTCTTCTCATGATTCTTTTCCCTCTCCCTGCTTCTTTATCCTATGTTCCATGCTTAATTCTTTAAATTGGTGATAATTCATCTTGATCCTACATCACAAACTAATATACTAATGTAAAATAACTCTCTAGTCTCTATAACGCATGATGTGCTTCATATATTGGGGCATATCACTTACCCAAATTGAATTTCTTGAACTTCGACAATAGTATCTAGGGACATAAAATAATTGTATGAGGGGATGTCATAAGTAACAACATATCAATGGGATCACTTGGTTCCCAGCATGATTGTCAACACATCTAATCCACACCAAAGTTTAGTGTTTATTTGACACAACTTATTTGAAAATTATTTTTTCCTCAAACTCATTGTCAACTACACATTCTTCCAATAAAATTACTTTGAATGTGAACCTATACCTTTTCCTGCTTATTAACCACATATTATCCAAATATATTATTTCTCACTATGAATAATCTATCCCAAGCAATACTTAAGGGGGTGTATTTAATTGAGACGTTTAAAGACTTTAGGAAAATTAAAAAGTTTAGGTGTATTCAATTGAGACTTTTAAAGATTCTCTAAAAGTTTTAGGTGTATTCAATAGAGACTTTTTTTAAACTTTTAAAAAATATCTATAAGTTATGAGGTATTTAACTAATAATGACTTTTAGGGAATTTATAATTTACTAGACTTTTAGAGACTTTTTGGTAGAAAATCTCAAAACAAGTCTCTCATTCTACCGCGAGATTTGTCAAGAGCCGGCCCTTCTCTTTTCTTTCACATTCTAGGGTTTTCTCCTTCTCTTTAATCAGGTAAACTCTGGTTTGAATCTTTACCTTGAGTTTTTCTTTACATGGTATATGATTTTTGGTTTTCATATTTCTGTATATTCGTGTCGATCCATATTTCTGCCAAGAGTAAAAATAATTGAAAGCGGTTGGACCTTCCAAATGGATGAAACATGTGTATGCAACGTGATTATGCATGATTGTTGTTAAATAAATAATAATGAAGAAAAACTCTATCATCATGGTTGACTAGGAATCTAGATTTGTGGAGGAAAAAGTTGTGATTTCGTTGGATTTTGTGCCAAAATTGGGACATTTGTTTATATTGAATTTCATTTATATTCTGGATTTCAGTCTTATATTTTAATTCATATTGGAAGCTTCTTTGTGTCAATTAGTAATATAATTTTATTACATTGATTTTGGACCTAACAATTTATATACTGTATAGTTAGCATGTATCTATATAGTGTTTTTATAATTTCTGAGTCATATTTGGCGTTGTAGTGCTCTCTTTTTTAAAGAAATGTCTGAACTTTTGTGTTGAGTAAAGTCGAGCCTTCAACTTTATTTGAACGATAGATTTGGTTAGTTGATGAGGATTTTTAATAACCGAGTTTAGATTTCTCTTCTAGTGTTATACCAGAACTAGAAACATATAGCTAATAAACCCAAAAGTAGAAATTATATAAGAATAACTCTACATTTTTCACTGTCATTTCTATGTTAATTTAAATGTTTATATTTTAATCCATCTTTGTCATTCATATTTTGTTTTCAATTTTATACATTGCATGTACAATATGATAGTAGTATTAATGGAAGATTCGACACAAGGAAATGACAAAGTTCAAGGAACATATATCGAAAAATATGAGAAATGGACGTGGGAAGAGAGCAATGAGTTGTTAAAACTCATGGTTGATGCTTCCACTGGCGGCTGGCGTGATAGTAATGGCATGTTGAGCAAGATAACCGTAGAAAAACATATACTCCCCATTCTTAACCAAAAGCTTGGGATTGAAAAGACTTATGCCTAATATAAAAGTCGTGTGAAATGGTTTAAAAAACAGTACAACAAGTATCTAAGCTTATGAGCCATAACACTGGGTTTGGATGGGATCATGTGACGAAGAAATTCACTGCAAGTGATGAAGTATGGGATGATTATTATATATATATATATATATATATATATATATATATATATATATATATATATATATAAAATTTAAGCTAATGGTTAGTTATGTGTATGTTTCATATGTTAGCACTTAAAATTGTTAGGAATTTGAGGAGGTGATATGGTGCGATATGAAGTATATATCACACAAAGAAAAACAAAATTAAAAAAAAAAAGTAAGAAGATGAATTGGCAGAGAAAAATAATACTTCACTAATAACCAATTGATAAAGAATACAATTTATGCAATATTCTACTTACAAAACTAAATGAAGAGTCCACTATTTATAAAGGAATCGTCCAAAACCCTAAAACATGGTAACTAGGTCAAAAAAGATTCACGTCGCTCGAGCGATAGTCGGGCGAGAGCCTGTAGCTCGAGTGACGGCTCAGCGACAAACTAGTGACGGATTCGATGTTCCAATTTTGCTCCTCTCGTTCAAGCAGAAGTCGACCGACCGTCTTGCTCCGTCAATCCGTCATTTTTCCTTCTTTGACCCTATTTTGACATCTTCAAGCCCAATACTCTAAAATGTGAAATCTTAGACCAAATTTGGACCGGATCTGAGTCACAAAACCCAACAAAATTATTGTTTTCTTTAATAGTCTCATCCCGAAGATAAAAGTTACCACACAGACACTTTTGCGGACTATGAGGATCTGAGAATTGCAGTTGGAAGTGGAACAGCTGTTCAGACACACTCAATTGCACTAGGGGATGATAATGATGCAAGAACATTTTACACAGAAGAAAAAAGAGATAGTGACAGTTTAATTGGTGACTTCATGTATGATCCTGATATTGAAGCATTTCGATAAGTTTATAGAATGTATTCGACTATATTTCTAAAATTAATCAATATCATTAGAAAACCATTATGGGATACTAGATATATTTGTATTGAAAAGATGCTTGCAACATTCGTACTCATTATTGGTCAAAATACTCGATATTGCTTGATTCGTCAAAAATTTGATTGATCGCATTTCACTACCAGTTGAAGTTTCAACAAGATTTTATAGACTTTAAACAAATTTGCGATAGATATGATGGTCATACCCGGATCCATTGTGTTAGAAAAAATAAGGGAAAGTACAAGATTTTACCCTTATTTTTAAAGTAAGTGATGCAATATTATTAATTATAATTTTTGTTTTTGATATCATTATTTGTTTGTATTGATTTATTGTTTTAGGATTGTATTGATGTTATCGATGGTACCCATACTCCAGCAATGGTAACTGGACGTGATACAATCAGTTATAGAAATCGTCATGGAACAATTTCGCAGAACGTTTTGGTAGCTTGTAACTTTGATTTTGAATTTATATATGTGCTTAGTGTTTGGAAAGGATCAACACATGGTTCTAAGGCGTTGAGTAATGCTTTAACAAGGAGAAATAGACTTAATGTATGACTTTATTATTTCATTTTTTTTCTTTTATCTTATTGTATGATAATTATACATTTTATAAGTCATGTGCTAATTTTACAATTATTTTATGTTCAGGTAAATATTTTTTGGGAGATTGTGGATTTTCAAATAAGCGTCAATTCTTAACTCCTTTTCGAGGTGTTCGTTATCATCTTCAAGATTTTGCTGATCAAGGTCGTGACCCTGAAAATACAAGAGTTGTTTAATCTTCGTCATGCTTCATTGGGGAACGTAGTTGAGAGAATATTTGGTATATTTAAATCACAATTTACAATTTTCAAAGCTGCTATTCCATTTTCATATGGTACACAAGCGGAGCTCGTATTAGCTTGTGTAGGATTACACAATTTTCTTTGCAAAGAGTGTCGTTTCGAAGAATTCCCTGTTGAACATGATAATGAAGATTCTTCATCTTCTTCGGTTAATGAAGGGGAAGATTTTGAACCCTTTTATGAGAGTCAAGAACTAGAAAGAGAGAGTGCTAATGCATGGAGGGCTATTATAGCAACTAATATGTGGAATGATATTGAGAATGTTTGATATGTTTTTTGTTGAACATAACTAACTACAATTAAATTTTTTTGGTATTTTGATTATTTGTTAATCCATTTTATGTGGCTTGAAAAAAATCAATTATTTTTTTTTATTTGATATGAGAAATCTGATTTATTGCTTTGCGTTTTCAATTATATGAGTTATGAATGATTTTGACATATAAGAAATTGTTTAAAATATTACATTATATATGCTTAATATTTTATTTTTAAATATAAAAATCTTTAACAGTCTCTAAAAGTCTACGGAAGTTCGTAGAAGACTTTTATTAATTCTTATCAAATCCATATAAATTACTTAAAAGTCCACAAAATCCACAAAAGCCACTCACTTGACAAAGTCTTTAAAAAACTCAATTGAATACACCCACTTAATCTTCTAGATATAGTATAAGCAGCTATCTGAAAATAGCAACCCAGAACCCAAGAATTTATGAATCTCTCTTGCATTGAGTCATTGTCTGCTCCTGTGAGATAACTTGGTGTAGGACCTCCTTTGTACTTTCTTGAATGACCAGCAATATTCCTACTTCTGTATTTGATAGCTAAGTTTGACTTAATAATCAAACCTTCAATTTAGGTTCTTGAGAATTAGCAGCTGAGATTTCCATGATTGCTAAGCTTTCCATGTCATATGGATCTAAAAATTGGGGTGTTCATGTTCAGTTCATGTGAAGAGAGGTTTCCAGTGTTTTTTGAGTCGGTATGCATGCTGGATAAAAATTTTAGTAAAAATTGAAGTTAATTTGTTAATTATTAATGATGTAATTCCCTGTGTTAAACACATAACATGAAGGGCGATTGGCTATCTCTTTATATGTACGGTAACGAGTACCATTGAGTTACGAAATCGAGCTCGCTGTCTTTCTTTCTTGATCTCTTCAATTTATTGATCCATGTGTACGTGTCTGGAAGAAAATATTGAATTTATATATCTTTGCAGAGGAAGCATTGAGTGACAGCAAACTAATCCAAGTGAATATAGAAACCAAACGACACTTGATTACTTTGTCTTCTTGAGCGAAGTGGTTAAAGTTCATTTGGATAGCACAGAATACAGCTTCACCGGAGACTCAGAACAATCTTTTATGGCACTGGAACGGAGGCTTGTATTCTTGTCGAGAATATTTTTTGAATTAACTGATTGTAGAGACTTATTCTTTAAAGAAACGTGCCATAGAATGAATGCGCCCCATTGAATACAAAATTTCTTTCGTATGGTCACATTGTCTTTTATTTTTACAATAAGTATTTAAGAATTACAATTTCAAAATAAATCCCGCCATCAACACCAACCAACGTAATAGCCAATTTTCCAGAATCAATCCAATGCTGTCAATTATTGAGGCTGACAGTAAACCGTATTTTTTGGAGCAGCGTCGCATACAGGGTTACCTGTTAACCTGAAACCGCAGAAAAAAATGTCTGATGATTAGGGCAAAACAAACAATGTTATCCTTTCGAGTATACATAAATCATGAAATGTCTTACAGTAATGTACTATTGTTTTCAGAACTAAGTGTTACTGATAGTATATTGTTGTCCTGCAAATCAGTCCGTTGAAGTTGCCGGCTAATGTTGCCGCTCATATCTAATTTGTCACTGAAGGCATTATTCCTCAGTTTCCTGTCAACATTTTACAATATTGCGTTAATATATACATACCAAGATCTTCGGGTTAACATTATTGTTCGACTTACACTTGCTGAATCTGAGGTAAGCTGAAAAGTTGAGGAGGCAGCGATCCCTGTAGTGGTCCATATTCTATTATCCTGAACATTGTATCAGATTTTGAACATGAGATTTTTTCTGTTTCTTGATTTCTAAGGTAAGATGAGTCCTTAGTTTGAATATCGTTTTACAATTCTTTGTCAATAAGTAACTCGATACTTACAGAGTAGTTAGAGACTCTATAGTCGAAAACCACCCTGGAGCTTCTGTTTTTTGAAAAGAGTTGTTGCTCAAGTCCCTGCCGAAAGATAAAATGAATATATATTCAAGAACAGGAAATGCTTATTTTTTGGACTAGTGGAAAGGGTTCTTCTTACACATAGCTGAGGGAGTTCATTCCTGTTAAATTTGGTAAATTACCAGTCAACATATTGTGAGCCAAATTCCTGAATTATACAAACGAAATGTTAGTGAATATTCACTAGTCTCAGTATTCGAGTTTTCATTGGATTAAAAGATGTACACACAATTCATGGACATTCGTGAGTTGGTTGAGGTTTGATGGGACAGTTCCAGTCAGGATGTTTTGATCGAGTCGGCTGGACACGTAAACCGGGTTAGTCAACACAACGTTCGAAAGAGATTCATCGGAAAGGAGGATAGTAATGAAAGTTATATCAGGGGTTTACTTACAGAACCTCAAGTGTCTGAACCAGTCCTATTGTAGAAGGAATGCTCCCTACCAATTGATTCTGGTCGAGCAGTCTGCCATTTTTCCACCGGAGAGAATAATCAAATGAGGTTTTCAAGATTAGAACAAACAGCCGGTGTTAGCCTTGACTTACAGGTGTATTAGCGGCATATCTGAGCTAAAAAGTTGTGCTGGAATTTCGCCTGAAAGCTGGTTTTTGTAGAAATGACTGCAAAGACATTCAGAAATGAATTAAACCATTTAAAGGAGAAACAAAACGGTTTACAGAATAAAATTACACTCACAAGTGTTTGGCCTTTTTAAGTCTGTCAAGCCCTGGAGATAGCCCTGTTGATACAGGGAGAGACCCTGTCAACTGGTTTTCTGCAAGGTCGAGCCAATACAGGTTGGAAAGTTTACCAAGAGATGACGGTATCTCACCGGTAAAGTTATTGGAGTTAAGTGCTCTGCCAAGGAAAGTCGTCGTATGGTAAGTTATTGAAAAAGAATAACTCCATAAGATTTCATTGTGAAAATGACCATTCTTACAGATACACAAAAGATAGATTGGCAAGATTTCCCAATTCACTCGGTATATTTCCAGTAAAGCTACACCCTGCTAAATTTCTACACAGAAATTCGATGTCAGGAGTTGTATCCTTCTAGTAATAACGAGTCAAGAGATCTTACAATTTGCTCAATTTTCCTAGATCTCCTAGCCGAGGAGAAAGTGGACCAGTGAGGCCAGGGTTGAATGACAAGTCCCTGGAAACGGTAGCTCAAGATCTTAAGCTAATTATAAACATTTAGACTCGATATCAAGACTTGCTAATATGCCAAGCCTAACGAAGAATCTTTAGTTCCAGTATGTGACTGAAAGGTTACTCACAGAGAAGTTAGTTCGGTGAGCCCCGCGATGTCACCCATCAATGTTCCCGTTAGTCCCATTTTGGATAATTCTCTGTAGAATCGAAATACGCATCAAGAATTATGGATAATTCTCCGTAGAATAGAAATAAGCATCAAGAAAATATTTTCGGTGTACAAGACTAAGATACTCACAATGTAATGACGCTCGCGTTGTTGTTGCAGGTAATTCCTTCCCAAGCTCCACAAGGATCAACCGAATTATTCCAACTTGGGGGCGTGTTTCCCCATTGATCTTTTAATGATCGGAGTACAGCAGCTGTATGCAGTTTCATTTTCATTAATACACAATATAGAATGATATGATCAAATAACTATCAACTGTTCCTATAAATTTTACCCTCTTTAAGTTTCTGAGCTTGTTTGGTTGGAATTTGATGCTTATCTTTTAGCCATAGGATGGGTATTTATTTTTAAGACGAGTCCCACCAAACATGCTCTTTATATAGTGGAAGCTATAGGGATGACCCATTTATACACTAGAGATTTCATGCTACAAAGGTGGCGTCATTGAACCATGTACTCCCATATAGGAGTCTTGAGGTCAATACAACTTGACATCTCAACATGCCCAACTCGCAGTAGGGGTGCACATTTTTATCCGCAACCCCCGGACAAGACCAGAAATACGCGCCAAAGTAGTCGATTCGGTTCTAGTTCTCAAGAACCATAAACTGAACCACTTGGTGCCCACCAACTCTCATAAGATCAAAAACACAAATACTTAGAAATGTTAGCTAAGGTTTACCATCTTTTGGGTTCGTCACAGATGAGATTGCGTTAATCCAAGTGAAGAGGAATAGAGAGAAGAAAAGAAACCGGAATGCTACCATTGCTGCACTAAGAAGTCAAAACTTTCGTGGAATGAATTGTTTAGCAGTCCACAAGCTATATAAAGAACTGGGCAAAGAAGATAAGTAATCATGAGATTTCAATGAATGAAAGTTTTTTTTTTTTTTCTTCGCCGGTTGGCTGGCCGGACGGCCATTTTAACATCTATACAAATGACAACCTTCAAGTTTAAGTCAAACAATGAGACGCAAGCACCACCACGAAATGGCATAGTTTTCCACTCCTTCAGTTGTGCATCAGAATTAACAAGATAAAATCAGTGTTCTAAAAAGCTCGTCTAAACAGAGTCTAAGCATCGCCTAGACTCAAAATTCGGGCAAAACACTTCGCTTCACGTCTAAACATTTTTTTTTTTTCAATTTCTAAACGGTTGAATCTCTTTCGTCTTCCCTAAACGCACTTTATTAATTTTATTATTTTTTTTTGCATTTTTTGAATGGTCTTTTATTCGACTTTAATTATTTTTATCGTACTTTTATTCTAATAAGTTACCATATGGTGGTTTTAACTGGTGACACGTACTCCATTTTCAATCAATTTTAAATGTTATTTTTTGTTACGGTGCTTTGAGGGTAGGAAACATACTTTCGGACTCCAAATCCCTGCTTGTCTCCTACTAACATGCTTCACATACAATAATTTGAGTGCTTATTGTGGAAAGAATACTTGTTAATGTCTTATTGCATGATCAAACATCTCATTTGAGGCCATGTATATATAATTTTAGATGTTTGATATGTATTATTTTAATTATTAAATAATTTTGAAAATGATTAAGGATTTAAATAATATTAAAAATTAGAAAACATTTTTTTTTTACGCTCAAGCCTCGTCTGACTTGCTTAAGCTCGTAAAGCTTGAAATTTCGCCTCTACGCCTAACCACAATTTACGCTTTTTAGAACATTGGATAGAACTAATGGAAAAAAGGGAAAATATATAGTGCATGTTTGGTCTTAATTTTTTTATGTGTTTATAAGTTTGATTAAAATATAAGTCAAAGTTAACAATTAATTTAACAATATATTTCATAAGATCCACAACTTTTCAACTACACATTTTATCAACTTTTATCAAATATACTAAAAATTTGATTTTAATTTATACCAAACAAATACTAAATATGTTTTATTAAGGGATAAAATTCTACATCGAATAAAAATAAAAGCATAGATTAATGTATAAGGGTTTGGACCACTCCTCTTAATAAGATTGATCTTTTAATATTTTCATCATAAGTTTTAATATGGTATTAGAGTACATTACACTTCAACAAGTAATTCAGTTCGATTAAAACTAAAAAATGAGCACATGAATTTTAGAATTGATCTGCTCTGACGAGCCATTGTCTTGCGAGATATGTTAGAGGATAAAATTTCACGTCGAATAAAGATGAAAACATATATAAATCTATAATGATTTGAGCTATTCTTTTTAATAAGATTGACCTTATAAGATGGAATCCAAGTCTTAGTATATGTCACCAACTCGGTAACAGGTAGCAATTTTATTACACTTTCAGGGCTTTCACTATAATTCTCGAGACTGGACCCTCACTAGAATCGAGTTTGAACTTAGGGATGGAGGTAATACCTTTATTCCAACTTCTTGGGACTTAGCTATGCCGATGATGCTTTTGGTTATGTACGTGATGATTTTAATCTTGGATTGGATCTAAAAACTTGAGTAATTGGTAGACACTGATTGGGTGTATAGTTGTGTACGTTAAGTCCATCTCCATTATTTTTTGAGAATAAATTTTGTAAAAAAATAAATTTTTTTACGGAATGTATGGTTAAAAGTAGGGAAAATATCTAAATTTACGTGTAAAATTATTTTATTGGAAGAATGCATCCTTGAAAATGAATTTAAGAAAAAATTAATTTAAAATAATGGGACTCAAAACAAGAGCTAAAATGATTTTACTCTCTTGATTCAGACTTTTAGATGGGTAAAGTTTTTTTATATCATTAGGGTGGGCACTTTTTGTCAGAACCGAGTAGAATTGGTCAGTCCGGCTCTGATTTTTCTACTAAATGGGTCGGTTTTGGGACTATGCATCGAGAGTCGATCGGTTTCGGTCCAGTTCTTAGTACTGTCTTGAGAATCAATAGTGAATTTGGTTCTCTCGAATTTTTCTTTTTACTTGCACCAAAATGTACCAACTCTTTGAACACTAGATCACAAAATTATTTCACGTCAAAATTCTAATTTTTATCCACTTCTTCTTTCCTTTTCAATAAAACATAATGGCTAATTAAAATTTAAGTTTAAATAATTGTATAAATACTTAACAAATTCATAATTTTTAACGTAACCCAATAAGAAAAATATTTTTTTAATTAGATATTTCACAAGAATCAAATTTCTTGTTGTTATCAAAGTGACCGACCATCAAGAATTAAGATATTTGAGCTTTACTAAAGATAATTAGGTTATAAATACTACCTACACTTTAATATTTGTTGTTATATGATTTTCTTAAGAATTAGTTTTCGATCGATATTTTACCATTTATGACGTGTTTAATATTTTATCATGTTTTCGTCTTTATGAGTTGATCTTAAGTTTTAGAGTGGATTTTTGTTTGATGCCATGTTTAATTGATTTTTTTTATTTTTAGATTACACGACATACTCATTAAAATTTTTATTTTTATTTATTTTAAAAAAGAGGGGGATGTCAACATACTGGTTGCAAAGCCGCAATCAGCTCATGGTGAGATACATCCCGTCATGCTGTCGTGGGTATGCAACCCGCGATTTTTTCTATTCCAGTTTAAATAACAATTAAAAAAATAATTTTACAACCTAAAAAATGGGGACGGGGGCTTTCAAATTCACTTTCATCTTAAAACTTTCTCCAATTTCTTTTAGAGTAATTATATTTACACTACAATTTTTATTTCATACATCACATTTTAATTGCACTTAAAGTTCTTAATCTTTGTTTATTATAACATTTATGTTTCTAACGATTTTTCATGTCATTCTTATCATCAAACTTTTTATTAGTTAACATATTTTGTATTTGATAATAATTTTATGTTTATAAGTTTGTTGAAATGGCGTAAAACAACTTACTTTTAATTACTTTTTAAAAAATAAATAAAATTGGAAAAAATATTTTTCCCCATCATTTCTTTATTTTGACATAATTCATGGACAGTCGTGAGTTGGTTGAGGTTTGATGGGACAGTTCCAGTCAGGCTGTTTTGATCGAGTCGGCTGGACACGTAAACCGGGTTAGTCAACACAACGTTCGAAAGAGATTCATCGGAAAAGAGGATAGTAATGAAAGTTATATCAGGGGTTTACTTACAGAACCTCAAGTGTCTGAACCAGTCCTATTGTAGAAGGAATGTTCCCTACCAATTGATTCTGGTCGAGCAGTCTGCCATTTTTCCACCGGAGAGAATAATCAAATGAGGTTTTCAAGATTAGAACAAACAGCCGGTGTTAGCCTTGACTTACAGGTGTATTAGCGGCATATCTGAGCTAAAAAGTTGTGCTGGAATTTCGCCTGAAAGCTGGTTTTTGTAGAAATGACTGCAAAGACATTCAGAAATGAATTAAACCATTTAAAGGAGAAACAAAACGGTTTACAGAATAAAATTACACTCACAAGTGTTTGGCCTTTTTAAGTCTGTCAAGCCCTGGAGATAGCCCTGTTGATACAGGAAGAGACCCTGTCAACTGGTTTTCTGCGAGGTCGAGCCAATTCAGGTTGGAAAGTTTACCAAGAGATGACGGTATCTCACCGGTAAAGTTGTTGGAGTTAAGTGCTCTGCCAAGGAAAGTCGTCGTATGGTAAGATAATGAAAAATAATAACTCCACAAGATTTCTTCGCGAAATGGCCATTCTTACAGGAAAGATAGATTGGCAAGATTTCCCAATTCGCTAGGTATATTTCCAGTGAAGCTACACACTGCTAAATTTCTACACAAAAATTCGATGTCAGGAGTTGTATCCTTCTAGTAATAACGAGTCAAGAGATCTTACAATTTGCTCAATTTTCCTAGATCTCCTAGCCGAGGAGAAAGTGGACCAGTGAGGCCAAGGTTGATCGACAAGTCCCTGAAAACGGTAGCTCAAGATCTTAGGCTAATTATGAACATCTAGACTCGATATCAAGACTTACTTAATATGCCAAGCCTAACGAAGAATCTTTAGTTCCAGTATGTGACCGAGTCTGAAAGGTTACTCACAGAGAAGTTAGTTCTGTGAGCCCCGCGATGTCACCCATCAATGTTCCCGTTAGTCCCATTTTGGATAATTCTCTGTAGAATCGAAATACGCATCAAGAATTATGGATAATTCTCCGTAGAATAGAAATAAGCATCAAGAAAATAATTTTCGGTGTACAAGACTAAGATACTCACAATGTAATGACGCTCGCGTTGTTGTTGCAGGTAATTCCATCCCAAGCTCCACAAGGATCAACCGAATTATTCCAACTTGGGGGCGTGTTTCCCCATTGATCTTTTAATGATCGGAGTACAGCAGCTGTATGCAGTTTCATTTTCATTAATACACAATAGAGAATGATATGATCAAATAACTATCAACTGTTCCTATAAATTTTACCCTCTTTAAGTTTCTGAGCTTGTTTGGTTGGAATTTGATGCTTATCTTTTAGCCATAGGATGGGTATTTATTTTTAAGACGAGTCCCACCAAACATGCTCTTTATATAGTGGAAGCTATAGGGATGACCCATTTATACACTAGAGATTTCATGCTACAAAGGTGGCGTCATTGAACCATGTACTCCCATATAGGAGTCTTGAGGTCAATACAACTTGACATCTCAACATGCCCAACTCGCAGTAGGGGTGCACATTTTTATCCGCAACCCCCGGACAAGACCAGAAATACGCGCCAAAGTAGTCGATTCGGTTCTAGTTCTCAAGAACCATAAACTGAACCACTTGGTGCCCACCAACTCTCATAAGATCAAAAACACAAATACTTAGAAATGTTAGCTAAGGTTTACCATCTTTTGGGTTCGTCACAGATGAGATTGCGTTAATCCAAGTGAAGAGGAATAGAGAGAAGAGAAGAAACCGGAATGCTACCATTGCTGCACTAAGAAGTCAAAACTTTCGTGGAATGAATTGTTTAGCAGTCCACAAGCTATATAAAGAACTGGGCAAAGAAGATAAGTAATCATGAGATTTGTTCAATGAATGAAAGTTTATTTTTTTTCTTCGCCGGTTGGCTGGCCGGACGGCCATTTTAACATCTATACAAATGACAACCTTCAAGTTTAAGTTAAACAATAAGACGCAAGCACGACCACGAAATGGCATAGTTTTCCACTCCTTCAGTTGTGCATCAGAATTAACAAGATAGAATCAGTATTCTAAAATACTCGTCTAAAAGGCGTCTAAGCACCGCCTTGACTCAAAATTCGGGCAAAACACTTTGCTTCACGTCTAAACATTTTTTATTTCAATTTCTAAACGGTTGAATCTCTTTTGTCTTTCCTAAACGCGCTTTATTAGTTTTTTTTTTTTTTTAAATAGTCTTTTATATGACTTTAATTATTTTTATCATACTTTTATTCTAATAAGTTACCATGTGGTGGTTTTAACTGGTGACACGTACTCCATTTTCAATCAATTTTAAATGTTATTTTTTGTTACGGGTGCTTTGAGTGTAGGAAACATACTTTCGGATTCCAAATCCCTGCTTGTCTCCTACTAACATGCTTCACATACAATAATTTGAGTGCTTATTGTGGAAAGAATACTTGTTAATGTCTTATTGCATGATCAAACATCTCATTTGAGGCTATGTATATATAATTTTAGATATTTGATATGTGTTATTTTAATTATTAAATAATTTTTAAAATGATTAAAGATTTAAAATAATATTAAAAATTAGAAAACATTTTTTTTTTACGCTCAAGCTTTGTCTGACTTGCTTAACCTCGTAAAGCTTGAAACTTTGTCTCTACGCCTAACCACAATTTACGCTTTTTAGAACATTAGATAGAACTAATGGAAAAAAGGGAAAATATATAGTGCATGTTTGGTCTTAATTTTTTTTATGTGTTTATAAGTTTTAGGTTCCATGGATGATAAGCTTTTGTTTGATACCGCTAAAAAGTTTGATTAAAATATAAGTCAAAGTTAACAATTAATTTAACAATATATTTCATAATATCCACAACTTTTCAACTACACATTTTATCAACTTTTATCAAATATACTAAAAATTTGATTTTAATTTATACCAAACAAATACTAAATATATTTTGTTAAGGGATAAAATTCTACATCGAATAAATATAAAAGCATAGATTAATGTATAAGAGTTTGGACCACTCCTCTTAATAAGATTGATCTTTTAATATTTTCATCCTAAATTTTAATATGGTATTAGAGTACATTAGGCTCCAACGAGTAATTCAGTCCGATTAAAACTAAAAAATGAACACGTGAATTTCAGAATTGATCCGCTCAGACGAGCCACTGTCTTGCAAGATATGTTAGGAGATAAAATTTCACGTCAAATAAAGATTAAAACATATATCAATCTATAATGATTTGAGCTATTCCTTTTAATAAAATTGACCTTATAAGATGAAATTCAAGTCTTAATATATTTTACCAACTCGGTAACAGGTAACAACTTTATTACACTCTCAGGGCTTTCACTATAATTCTCGAGACTGGACACTCACTAGAATCGTGTTTGAACTTAGGGATGGAGGTAATACCTTTATTCCAACTTCTTAGGACTTAGCTTTGCCGATGATGCTTTTGCTTATGTACACGATGATTTTAATGATGGATTGGATCTAAAAACTTGAGTAATTGGTAGACACTGATTGGGTGTATAGTTGTGTACGTTAAGTCCATCTCCCTTATTTTTTGAGAATATATTTTGTAAAAAAATAATTTTTTTTTTTTTTTTACAGAATATATGGTTAAAAGTAGGAAAAAGATCTAAATTTACGTGCAAAATTATTTTATTGAAAGAATGCATCCTTGAAAATGAATTTAAGAAAAATTAATTTAAAATAATGGGACTCAAAACAAGAGCTAAAACGATTTTACTCTCTTGATTCAAACTTTTAGATGGGTAAAGTTTTTTATATCATTAGGGTGGGCACTTTTTCTCGGAACCGAGTAGAATTGGTCAGTCCGGCTCTGATTTTTCTACTAAATGGGTCGGTTTTGGGACCATGCATCGAGAGTCGATCAGTTTCGGTCCAGTTCTTAGTACTGTCTTGAGAACCAATAGTAAATTTGGTTCTCTCGAATTTTTCTTTTTACTTGCACCAAAATGTACCAAATCTTTGAACACTAGATCACAAAATTATTTCACGTCAAAATTCTAATTTTTATCCACTTCTTCTTTCCTTTTCAACAAAACATAATGGCTAATTAAAATTTAAGTTTAAATAATTGTATAAATACTTAACAAATTCATAATTTTTAACGTAACCCAATAAGAAAAATATTTTTTTAATTAGATATTTCACAAGAATCAAATTTCTTGTTGTTATCAAAGTGACCGACCATCAAGATTTAAGATATTTGAGCTTTACTAAAGATAATTAGGTTATAAATACTACCTATACTTTAATATATGTTGTTATATGATTTTCTTAAGAATTAGTTTTCGATCGATATTTTACCATTTATGACGTGTTTAATATTTTATCATTTTTTCGTCTTTATGAGTTGATCTTAAGTTTTAGAGTGGATTTTTGTTTGTTGCCATGTTTAATTGATTTTTTTTATTATTAGATTACAAGACATACTCGTTAAAAATTTTATTTTTATTATTTTAAAAAAGAGGGGGATGTGAACATACTGGTTGCAAAGCCGCAATCGGCGCATGGTGAGATACATCCCGTCATGCCGTCGTGGGTAAGCAACCCGTGATTTTTTCTATTCCAGTTTAAATAACAATTAAAAAAATAATTTTACAACCTAAAAGATGGGGACGGGGGCTTTCAAATTCACTTTCATCTTAAAACTTTCTCCAATTTCTTTTAGAGTAATTATATTTACACTACAATTTTTATTTCATACATCACATTTTAATTGCACTTAAAGTTCTTAATCTTTGTTTATTATAACATTTATGTTTCTAACGATTTTTCATGTCATTCTTATTGTCAAACTTTTTATTAGTTAACATATTTTGTATTTGATAATAATTTTATGTTTATAAGTTTGTTGAAATGGCGTAAAACAACTTACTTTTAATTACTTTTTAAAAAATAAATAAAATTGGAAAAAATATTTTTCCCCATCATTTCTTTATTTTGACATAAATCATCAATGATGAGACATATAAATTAATGGAATGTTGAATATAAGAATTTGACGAAAAAAATTATTATAATGGGTAAAGATTGATTAGTTTAATTACATGTGTCAATTTTTTAATTGTGGTAACAATGTAACCTTCTTTTCTTTTATGGGTTATTAGCAGAAAATGTCCCTACGTTTGGAGTTCAAAGTACAAAACGTCCGTACGTTTCTTTTTTTGCATTTTCATCCATATTTCCATGTTTTATTGTGGAAATCGCTCTTTTCATCCAATTTATCAATAAATGACAATTATACCCTCTTATTTAAATAAAACAAAAAGAAAAGAAAAATAAATAATAAATTGCAACCATACTCCCAAAATTTTCAATAAAATCACAAAAAAATAATCAAAAAAATCAAATATGAAAAAAACAAAAATCATCCCCTTTCTCTTCCACTACCACTTTCACTTGTCGGAAACACCACACAATCGCTATATTAGCCACCAAAAACCACCCCCACCATATAGCCCTCCATCCCGTCGTCACCAAACCTGCTGCCAATGCATTTCCTAGAAACTTCCCTTTCAGTTTCTCTTTGGGAGCGTTTTTCGCAAACTTCACCTTTGAATCCACATTTGCCAAAAATTTAGAAAAAGCAACAATAGTGTACATCTTTCCAGCCTCAGTAGGTTCAGACTCCACAACGTTACTAAGATTGGCAGGCAAGGAAACATGGTCAAGTTCAAATGATCATTTGGGAAAATTTGGTCATTCCCTCCCAATCATTTGAAACAAAGGAATGCTATGAGATAATCGAAGTTCTTTCGCTGGAATCGATACCATTCCTTCCATGTTTGTTCGAACAAAAAGACATGTAAACCCTTTCACCTTACCCAATAACACACAACATGTACACCAATATTGGCATAGTTTGACAAGACCTCAACAAACTCAAATTCGTAATTACTTTTATGGTTCCTTGTGTCAAAATACCAATTAATATCCCAGTTCTTGAACAACACCCAAGTTTCCCATTCTTGGATATATCTTGTAAATGCTTTTTTTGCCACCATTTTTCCAGTTAACCAAATATGAGAGCATAAGATGATTCTTAGTAGGTTCAAAGCTTGTTTCCGGTTGAATAGAAATGAGATGATTTGGCCGTGGTGGCGGCGATTTGGTGACGACAAGATGGAGGGCTATATGGTGGTGGTGGTTGCTTTTGGCGAGTGAAAATGGCGATGGCAGAGAAAGGGGATATTTTTTAATTATTTATTTTGGATTTATTTGTATTTTATTGAAAAATTTGGGAGCATGGTTACAATTTATTTTTATTTTTAATTTTTATATTTATTTAAGTAGGATGCTATAATTGTCATTTTATTGAGAGAATTAATGAAAAGGGCAATTTCCATAATGGAACATGGAAATATGGATGAAAATGCAAAAAATTAAAACGTATGGATATTTTACTCACTGAACTCCAAACATAGAAACATTTTGTGCTAATAACCCTTTCTTTTATGGGGCTTTCATTTAAGAGACCTAGTCAAACCAATTATTAGTTTAAAAAGTCCAACAACAATATTTTTTGTTAGAAGGACTAAAGATACCAAAAAATGAAAAATAAAATTTTTAAATGACTAAAATATCCTTGTATGCAAAAAAACATTATTGTCCTAATTCCTCTTTCATATCTCTATTTAGTTCTAAATCAATTTTGGGTTCCATTTTTCCTTGCCGGAGGTTGATATCTCAAATTTTATCCTTACTTATCATCATCTTCTCTTCTTTATGAAATCCTAAAATCAATTTTGGGTTTCTTCTTGGTTGGAGGCAACCTGTGTTGAAAATCTTAGGTTGATTGAATTCAAATTTTAGGTTTTTTTTTAGCCTCTTTCTCTTGATAAATTTTGCTAATATGTGCTTGATTTCTTGAAAATATGATTGTTTGACTAGAAGAATTAATTGCTTATATCTTTCGGTTCTTGGAAATGGAGGCCATATGTATATAATGAAAGTACTTTTTATATTCATTTCTAGTTTGTGGGTGCCCATGGATGTTATGGCATGACGGGAAATGTCAGTGCTCTTGTTGGTCCAAGGATGGTGAATGTTGGAGCTTTGTTTACATTAATCTCGCCCAAGCCTACAATTCTTGCTGTAGTTGATGATATAAATTCTGATTTTAGCATTATTAAAGGCACAAAGTTGAACATTTTCTCGCATGAATGAGTGCATTTTTGTACTGAAACAACATCAATATCATTTTGTGACACATGAACAAAGTTTATATCGTTACGTGAAACAAAACTTATATTTTGACGTAATGAACTAAATGTCATTTTATTGATTATAAAACAATATCATTATCATTGACATGTACGATATTTAAACTTAAAGGTTATAAATGCCTCAAAATATGTAGAGCTTAATTACATTCAATATCATTAATTATCACAATTGCAAATGCACTATCAAGTTGCTACACAACATTTTCAAAATATCAAGTAATCTACACAAAGAAGATAAAGTAGATACACAACATTCTTAAAACATCAACTACTCTAGATAAACAGAACAAAGTAACTACAGAATTATATCAAAATATCAATAAAAATAGCAAAAAATAATCTAATTCTCGAAGTCCTATGTCTTGGTCTAAGAAGTGACCGATAGCAACTCTCCTGAAGCTTGTTCTTCATAACACTGCAAAATACAAAAAAATTACAAATATTAGAACAAGTGATGACATCGAAGCACATAAGAATAAGCTATATAAACCAAGTTAAGCATATACTACATTTTGCTAATGCAATTGCTAGATTTATAACCAAATGTGAAATCGTCATGAAAGATTATACTTCATTCCGCACATTACTTGATAGTTTAATGAGAGAATGTAAATTCAATTCTAAGCACAAACTCCTATTTTTCCTCAAAACTTAGAAGAATAAACATCAAATCTGGAAAGTGTCAAACACAATGAGCCTCGTGTCACTTTCAACTCACATACATATTTGGGAAATGCGTAAAAACAATAAGCCTCAAGTCACTCTCTTACATATTTGGGCAATATATCTATTATCTCATTTTCAACATCCTCTTTTACTTATTTCTCATCCTATCAAATAAGCATTACATCGCAGAGCAAGTATGATATCAATTTTGAGCCTCATTTTATGTACATATCACTTTTGGAAAAGTTTTGCTCTAATGTGTAAGGCGAGTTCACATGGTGAAGTCGCCATTTTCACCAAATCGGCAATGATATTTCAAACGGTATTTAGCATTGCATCATTGTAAAGAAAATGTAAGACTTTGAATCAATTGCCAGAAAATTAAAAATAAAAATTCTAATGGCTTTTCTTAAAACAAATTTGAGAAAGATAGTCAAGTGGGAATTTAAAAATAACATCATCGAAAATTAAGAAATAGAGCCCAATTTTGAAAAAAAAGCCATGAATGGCTTTCACAGATTATAGTTGAGGGGCAGTCAATTCTAAAGACAAGGATAAGGTCACAAACAATATCATCAAAAATTCAAGAGAGAGATTGACATAAAATATTTGTTGCATAAGGAAAATTACCTTCATAAAATAACAACTTTGAAAAATAAATTCTAAGGAGCTAGAAGTTGAGAAGCATTAGAGATTAAATCATTCACACACAATCAAATCGAGTCGGAAACAAATAGAGCCAAATAGAATTAAAGAATGTTTCTAAATAAAAGTCTGATATTACCTCCAAATTTTGGTAATGAAGAAAATCACTTATCCTCATAGAAACTACTGCTAATGGTGCCAAGAGGTGATTAACACATCTCCTTTTTTCAATCATAGGCATAGGTTACAAACCTTCTTCGACCCATTTGCTGTTTCAATCTGCCATTGCTACCCAATAAGTTACGAAAATATTTAAAAACCCAACATATAACTCAAAAATCAAAGGACGAAATGGGTTTCTCCGCGAAAGAGAAAGGGCAAAGAGTGCATTGTGCTAGAATATTCCTCGTTATGCTTTTTTTATTATTATTGTTTTACAATAATTCTTTACTGCGACACACTCATTATTTCAAATTGTTTGATCGTCGCTTTTGATTTGAACTTATACCACCAAACTAAGCAAAAGAAATCCTAATTCACACATAAATGTACCCAAGTGTTCCATTTACAAATATAAAAAGGATAGAAAATCTGGGATGTACAAGTTCGACACTATAAAGAATGATTACCTCCTCCACTTACTCAACTGATTTTATAAAATTCGAAACCAATTTCTTGGCTTTTTGAAACTTTTCTTCTGGATAATTTTTCAACCGCAAGCCAATTTCACGATACTCGTCAACCTTTCTTTCCTCTTTTTGCTGCCTCTTGTACGGTTCCTTCGTCTTTTTCCCTCTGTTTAGCTTGCCTTTCCTATCCTACTTGACATAAAGGAAGAAGATATGTTCAATTTGGTTGGTGAAACCTGAGACTGAGGAGAAATGAAGAAGATATGTTTGATTTGAGAATGAAAATGTAACCAAATCCCTTTTTCAATTTTCAATTTGGGGGTAAATGGTTTGACGTGAATAGATCTTCAATTTCTCCTTCAATTTAGCTTTTTACAAGAAAAGATAAAATTGTCTTATTAAACTTTTAAACAATTAAATTTTATTTTATTTTTGAGAACTTAGTCAACTGCATGTTGGACAATTGAAGGGTGACCATTTCAACTCATTCCCCCTTCTTTTATTCTCTTTCCCACAAAATCTCACTACTCTTTTATTCATAACACAAATCTTCATTCATCTTGCAATCTTAAAGTAAATTAGGTTGATTCTATTGACATATATATAGAAGCAAGTACATCTCCTTTTCCCTACTTAACACATCTGCTAGGGACGTTTTCTATATCTTTACATTTGCAAACTTTATTTTTCAAGAGATTGAATGTAAATATTGAACGAGACTTTAGAATGGAATTTAAGGATGCTGGATTGAAGACAGTGATGGAATTTGATGAATATTACTTGAAGGAGGTTATGGGTTTGGTTTGAGAATTGAAAAATAAGTATATTTTAATTGATATTTTTTCTTGCACATGAGGTGTTTGTTGAAAGTCCACAACTAGGTTTTTTCCGCATTTTGCCCACAATTCCTTTATGTGCCAAACCATATATATTAATTATGTAAAAGGGCTTAGACCTAGAAAAGTACATTCCACACCACGTGTTCAGGGGCGGAGCTAGGAAAATAACTCAGGGTGGGCACAATTTATCGATGTTGAACGTCGAATTTTTGGTTATGAATTTAATGATTTAATTTCATCAGTACATGCCTTGCCAATGCACAATTTGTGGTAATGTTATCACTAAACAAGTTAACAAGTTAAGAAATAAGAAGTTTACCTGAAAGAGTTTGTGTGAAAAAATCTTTGTATTCCACTAAATGCGACTCTGTATAGCTCTCTACTTACCACTCCAACTATATATGGATTATAAATAGGCACCCTTATTTACAATTGCAGCCTCCTCAAAATAAGTAGTGGCAATTCTTCTTATCCAGTATATATAGAGTTCATCTCACTTCTTACTTCTTCACTCGATAAATATTTGTGCTTCACATATATCATAGATATTTATTTAGGAAAATATCTAGAGACAACCGACTAAAATTTCAAGCATTAACCTATACTATTTGATAATAGGTGTTCCTTCTTATCTTACAATATCCATAGAATATTCTAAAACGTGTATTTAGTCCTTGTAGAATTGTCTCCAAGCCATCAGAGAATTCTGAATCCTCATTTCTACAGTAAAATTAATCAACAGAAGTTTGATTTATCTTCTGCTCTTGCATATAGGATGGTGCATTCTTATAAAAACTGTGTATACTTGTAATACTCTTGGTCCCTGTAACTAGTATATAATTTGCCTAATGTTTGAAGTGAATAGTTCAAAAGGTTTCGAGCCTACTGCCCAGATATCATATTCATCAGCTCGTCGCTCGGGACGACGAATCCGAGAAGAACCCACCTTTCTCTCTTCTCTCCCTATTCTCAAATCTCAAGAGTCAAGACCATTACCTTATTTACCAACAATCGGTTTCTTAATGCACAAAATATACATCAGAGAAAGGAAAAAAGCTACAGACTTATGTGATGGCGTGTCGTTGCTGCGGTGCTGACTGCTGAGACGTTGGATGCAGAGGGCCAGAGCCCAGAGGTGGTGTGGAGCACTGCTGCAGTGCTGATGTTTTAAATATTTTTTGGATTGGGCTTCACTCATCTTAGGTTGAAAGTTAGCCCATTACTAAATAAAAAAATGGGAAAAATTCATTTCTCCTACATTTACTTTACCCTATTTCAAAAATATCAAATCAACTTTTACATTTCAAAAATCAGATATTTTAACATATACATACACATATATTTATTTATATATATATAAATAAATAAATAAATAAATAAAAATATATATATATATATATATAAAATTAACCCACCCACACACCTCCACCACTTCCGACGACCGTCCGGCGACTACTCCGATTCCGGTAACCATTTCGGCGACTGCTCCGGCGAGCATTCCGGCGACATTTTCCGTCGACTGTTCCGATTCTAATGAATATTCCGATAACCATTCCGCCGTCAATTTATTCCGACGACTGCTCCGATTCCGGTGATTGTTCCAACTCCGACGAATATTCCGACGACAACTCAGGTCACAACCCAGGTCACAAGTCATAAGTCACAAGTCACAGCCCAAGTCACAGAGCATTATTCTTAGTTTATAATGATTGATATCATGATAGGGCTCACTATCAGCACATCGTCCGCATTTGATGGTTAAATTGCAGTCTAAATATTAAATATGAACATGTAATAGATAGGAGACTTTAGTGTTGTTTAATCGGATATTTTATTTGTTCAAAATTGTTTGAAATTCAAATCATGGTCGTAGTTTTATATTTCAAGTCACAGCCCAAGTCACAGACAAGTTCACATTCCAGGTCACAGTGCACGTCACAAGTTCACAACCCATGGCATAGCTCAGGTCACAAATCACAGCACAGGTCACAAGTCAGGTTACAGCAATAGTCGCCCTCACCAACACCAACTCACCCTGACATCCAGCAACCAGTACTACTACAAAATCGCCCCACCACCACCAAAGTCACATGTTCACAGCCTAGGTCACAACGCACGTCACAAGTTCTCAGCCCACGTCACAGCTCAGGTCACAACTTACAGGTCACAATCTCCAGCACCAACAATATCGCACCACCTCCATCTCCATCAACAGCGAAGCTGCTCTGCTGGTTTCCCAGCAGCGAAGCAGCAATCGATGCTAGGAAATGCTTCGCTGCTGATTTCCCAGCAGCGAAACTTCGCTGCTGGGAAACCAGCAGCGAAGCAGCAATCGCTGCTGGGAAATGCTTCGCTGCTGGTTTCCCAGCAGCGATTGCTGGAGGGGCGGCGAGGGGAGGGGATGGGAGGGGAGAGGAGAGGGGAGGGAGAGGAGGAGGGAGGAGGCGGCAGCGGTGGAGGAGAGGAGAGGGTGATAAGTTTGAGCAGCTTCGAACCGCGACGATTGGTTGAGCTCGTGCGGTGGCCGGACCTCGATTTCTCCTTCCCCATTGTGGACACCGGCGGTGACGGAGAGAGGAGGCTGTGAGAAGAAAGAGACAAGAGAGGGAGGCAGTGAGAGAAAGAGGCAGAGACAGAGAGGAGGCGGGAGGAGAGAGAAGGCTGGAGACGATAGTGATAAATGATTTTTTAGGGTTTAGGGGGTGAAATTTGTATATATAATATATATTATTATTATTATTTAATTAAAGATAAAAAATTTGTATCTATATTTAAAACATCTGATTTTTGAACATTAAAAGATGAAATCTGATTTTAGAACTTGGATCTCCAAAAGTAGGGAAATGTGTAATTTCCACTAAAAAAATTATGGGCATGGGGTTGAGCCCAGAAGTTCAGGGTGGGCCTGTGCCCACCCTGGTCCTCATTTGGCTCCGCCCATGCACGTGTTTGTCAAAAAGTACTCAATTAATTTTTGGCTACTATAACCCCAAACTCTTTTGATATTACATTACATTTTTGTGGGTGTTATTCAATCCACAATCACCATACATAATAAGAATTTCATATAAGTCACATTATTCACTTCATTTTGCTTATATAACATATCATGAAGTACATATTTTTCTTATGCAAGCTGATTAATTATAATTTGGCCTAACTTGTTATTTATGTTTTGTAGGATATAATTCTAACATAATGCCTTCAAGAGTTGCAACCACTAAAGCTAACAAGGACAAGGGAATTGATGAGTGCTCCAACACCCACCATATGAAATAATTTTTATTTAACATATGATAATTTAAAATTAGTTTTAAGAGATACAACGAACATTATTAAAATCCTTAACTTTATAATTTATTCTTCATTTTTCACTTGCACGAGCACAATACACCTCCGATCACCTCGAACCCACCTTTTTAGTTACTTATAAAAATTATAACATATACATATGAAACATAAATCTTAGTAAATGAATTATAACGAATTTCATCTCATATTTAAATACAAAAAATCATAACATATATATGGAGACATGGGGAATTAAAATACGAACTTCGTGGCTACAATTCCTGTGTGTAGCGCTACTAAACACCGATCCTTTGAACTTACGCATATATGACCCTTATCATAATCATAACTTGAATTTTCGTACCATCATATTCATAACATAAATTTCTGTAAATTAAATAATGAAATAACAATTTGTACTACTATACTTACCATTGTATGAAACAAGATCAAAGTAAATCGAGAAAGTCATCTTGTTAGACTTTCACTTCAAAATTTCTTAGACACTGTACGTGCTATATTTTGTAATGTGAATGTATATGTAAAAGATAAGTTAAAAGAAAGGAATGTGTAAAGTACAATCTTAATTGTGTGTGAGTACTGTAAGTGATATGATGGGATATAAATAGGGGTCTCTAAGCTTTGACCAATTTACCTATTTTCGGTAATAGCATTCATTTCTTTATCAATGTCACACTTTTTTCCATATAAAATGTAATCAATCACCAACTAATTATCCAATTAAATATATTAATAAATATATAATTGCTACTAATAAAATATAGCCATATAATTAAAACATTTGATTTAATTATGCCAAATTAAATATTCTATCATACCACACAAAATGTGAAATTGCTAATTACAAATGCATAAATAATGTTTTTAATTTTAATAGATGAAAGTTTCTCTAATTATAATTATTAACCAATTAATTAGGTTAATAGACACGCAAAATTTACATCAAATCATACAATCACATTTAATCACAGTAGAAATTAAGTTACTTTCCATAATCGACAATCCCATAATCTTGACTATACATGACAATTTCAAGATCATTTCTTTACCAAAACTTGAAATTTAGAAAGTGCACATTGGGTCCTTCAACTATGGAAAGTCATCAATTTGGTCCCCTACCTTTCAACATATTACACTAAGGTCCTAAATTAATGATTAACGACTATTATGACTTTTTGGGGTGTTATACAAAGTGTTCTTGGAATTGGTAACACTGCCATCAAAATGCATGATGGCATTGTACACAAATCAAGAATATGAGACATGTTCCAATTCTAAAAATAAATCTCATTTCATTGGGAATTCTTGAAGATGAGAGGCATACATTCAAATCTAAAAATAACACTTTGATAGGAATAAATACTTCCTTTCTATTATTGATGATTATTCTAGAAAAGGTTTGGACCTATCCTTTGAAGTCAAAATCTGAAACTTTTCAAAAAATAAAAATGTGCTTAAAGATGGTTGAAAATCAATTGGATAAGCAACCAAACACTCTAAGAACTGGCAATGGACCAAAATTTTGTAACTTCGAGTTTGACAATTTTTGCAAATAAAAAGGGATAAGTAGACACGGAACTGTTAAGCATACACCCCAATAAAATGGGGTTGTTGAAAGAATGAATAGAACTGATAAGTGTATTTTATATACTTATTTGGGCTCCAAAATATTGATATTGCGTAATTCTTTAATGAAATTATAGTCTAATTTATTATATAATGGGTTATTAGGTAAAACTCAATGAATGGAAGTGGAATTGAAAGAAAGAAGTGAAAAATGGCAAGATTCAAAGGTTGAGTGCTAGAGTACAAATACTCAAAAGTTGTGTCAAAACTCATGATGAAGATTCGAGAATGCATGGGTCAAATGGATACAACTAAAGATCAAAAGAAGTGAAAACAAATCAATTTTCAACCGCACAAGGATGTCCAAATTTTTAATTGGAGATTGAGACTCATTTTTGGCCCAGTAAACGCTTGAATTGAAAAAAGAGCTATTTCTAGCAAAGTTGTAGCCCTTTGAGTAATCTTTCCAACGTATTTTGAATCGCCTTAGTCGAATATCAGGAGAAAAAGTTATGATAAAAATATTGAAGCAGACGTGGAGTTTGGAACAGCGACTCAGTGCCCAGGCGCCGGAATACTCATTATTTTTAGCAAGGCGCTGCTACCATAGTGCCCAGGCTCTACTTGGACAAAAATCGTGGCACCTGCACAAGTAGGTTTTTTTGTTGAATGGGCCGCGAGAAGCCCAGAAAAAGACTCCAATTTGGCCAAAAACATGTAGGCAACTATAAATAGAGAAAAGGATGCACGAATTGAGGGTTCCACACATTGAAAAAAAAAAGATACAACGAGAGATCGAATAGCTAAATCAAGATAAGAAATTCATCGCGGGATTCAAGATTAAAGCGAAGATTGAAAACGAAAGAAGACATTGGTGCAAGAATTGATTCTTTTCCATATTTATATTCAATTAATCCGGTGATGTACTCAAAGATGTTTATTTATTTTTTTCGTTTACATTATGTTTAACTAAACTCTAAATTAGGGCAAACAATGTAGTCTTTTGTGATCATTGATTCATTAATTTCAAGATTTATGTGGTTTATTCTTTTATATGTTGACTTTGTTATGAGATTAATGCTTTAAATTATCTGGTCAATAATTTGATGATTATTTAAGTTTTTTACGAATCGAGAGGTGAGTTTGAGGCTTAGAGCGTATAACAAAATTCGGTAAAGTAGTATAACGTGTAGAGATACATATACTAATTATTGCGGTCATTATAGGAATTCTTAGAACCATAATTCGTTTAACTAAGGGTAATTCGCATAGAGATATGGAATTGAATTAGTTAAATAGACTCAATGAAAGCTCGAGAGAGGTAAATTGAATACCAAATAAGAATTCGACCAAACACTACATTAGGTTAGAATCTTGAATTATGAATTAAGGTGATTATTAGATGAACTTGTTTTGCCCTAATGTTTATTACTCATTCGAATCTTCATTAAATCAGTATTTGCAATTTTCTATTACTTTCCACTAGTTCAAAAGCAAGAAAAACTATTCACAAATATTACCATTCTTTATTTGTTTTTTTATCAAATAGGCGTTAGGAAAAGTAGATTAAGACTAAAGTATAGTCATCGTAGGAACGATAATCCGGACTCAAAGGTCTACTATTACTTATTATGATATTGTACACTTGCGATATAAAAAACGTAATAAAAACATTAATGAATAAAGTGAGATATATACTAATCAGTTCTAATTGGCAAAAGGGTTATGGGCTGAAGCTTTATGTATTGTAGCATACTTAATAAATGTGTTATGCTGGGAAATCCTAAAAGAATGAATAGGTACATGTTATGGGTGTAAGGTGCCCGCGGCGTTAAGATCACTAATAGCAAAAATGTGGTGTTTAATGAGACTCAAATACCATGCTTAAGAAATAAAATTTATAAGCTTAAAGAACATACTGAAAAGAGTACTTTACAGAGTGAGGTAAAGCTAGCAAATCTTAAACACACTCAACTTGAGAATGATGAAGTAGGTGCTCAACAGCTTGACAAAAATGTTGTTAACACGAATGAAGATAAAGTAGATCTACCTCAAACTGAGGTTGAAACTAAAAGTGGGACACCTAATGGCCCTATTATTAAAACAAGTGCTCAAAATTATCAATTAGTTAAAGATAGTGAAAGGAGACAAGTCAACCCAAACCCTAGGTATGAAACAAATAGCCCGACTGACTTTGCCTTTATCCCTAGTGAAAATTTAGAGCATTTAGAACCTATCTCTTAAGAAGCCATGAATAGTTCTAAGTTTGAGAATTGGAAAGTTGCAATGAAAGAAGAAATGAAGTCTTTACTTGAAAATAAATTATGGAAATCAGTAAAGAAACCTAATAATCAAAGGATTGTTCAATGTAAATGAATTTTCAAACTTAAAGATGGAATTACATCATCTGACCATTTGAGATATAAGGCGAGGCTTGTAGCCAAAGACTTTACTCAAAAAGAGGGTGTTGATTACAATGAGATCTTTTCCTCAGTAATCAAATATAAAACTATAAGATTGATTCTTGCTCTAGTTGTTCAATTCAATTGGGAACTTAAATAATTAGATGTCAAGACTGTATTTTTGCATGGGGAGTTAGATGATGACATCTATATGTATTAACCTCAAGGGTTTGAGGTGAAAGGAAATCCTGATTATGCATGTAGACTACAAAAATCATTGTATAGACTTAAACAAAGTCCAAGAAAATGGTACATTAGATTGGCACATATGTGTTGAAGATTAACTTTAAGAGAAGTGAATATGATCATTGTCTGTACTACAATAATGTTAAGGCTAGTAGTGAGGTTTATTTACTTCCATATGTTGATGAAATGCTATTAGCCAACTCTAGCAAAGCTAAAATATTGAGACTTAAAAAACCTTTTGAAGTCTGAATTTGATATGAAAGACTCGAGTAATGCCAAGAAAATATTGGGGATGGTTATAAATATAAATAGGCAGGAAAATAAGCTACCTATGACGTAATAAGCTTATTTGAACAAGGTCATAACCAAATTTGGCATGAAAAAGATCAAGTTTGTTAATGTTCCACTTGCAGCCCATATGATTCTTTCATTAGCCTAATCACCTAAAATTGAAAGTAAAATGAAAGAAATGAGAAATATACAATATGTTAATGCTATAGGCTCTGTCATGTTTTCAATGATTACTACTAGGCCTGATTTGGCTTATGTCTTCAGTTTCTTAAATAGATTTAAGTCTAATCCTGGGAAACCTCATTTGGTTGGGCTGAAATGGCTATTAAGGTATATAGCGGAACATTAGATACATGATTACGGTTTGAAAAGAGGTCTGAAAATTTAATTCTAAAAGATTATGTGGACTTTGATTTTGCAAGAGGCAAAGACCAAAGAAGTCTACCACTGCCTATTTCTTCACACTGGGTGATAATTGCATCACATGGAAGTCACAATTTCAATCTATTGGGGGAGTTGATAAGGGCATTTTTACATGTCCATTTCAGTTCACAAATATGAATAATTGTCGATAATTGGATAGAATATAGCTTAATTCGATGTAATTGCAAGACATCAACTATGAAAGTTGTGGAGATGAGGAAAAACAAGCAAAAATGGCTTAAATGAAGCAAAAGCAAAGTTTGAGAACTTAAGTGTAAATACTAAAAAGTTGTATCAAACATCATGATGAAGATTTGAGAGTGTTAGGAGTCAATTGGATGAAATAAGACATCAAAGGGATGAAATATCGTCAAAGTAGAACACGCATCAATTTTCAATCGAAAAAGTTATGCACCGATTTTCAGTCTTATATTAAGACTCATTTTTAACATGGTAAACAATCAAATTGGAAGATAATATCTGAAGCAAAGTTGTAGCCCTTTGAGTTATCTTTCCAATGTATTTTGAATCACTACAATCAGACATTAGAAATGGAAGATATGACCAAAATAATAAACGATGTCCGGTGGAGAAAATTGTCAACACTATGCAGTTGCATAGTGTTAATTCTTTGCGACCGCATAGACCACTACCAAGATCTTTTGGGCTGAATTTATTTATTCTATGCGATTATATAGTAACTTTGTACTATGCGGTCGTATAGAAGACCTCCGACATGAAAACTCTGATTTTCTTATCTTGTTCCAACTCTTATGAAAACCAATCTTTTGACAACTATATAAACTCTTAAGCCGTCCTCAAACCCTAGGTAGGCCTGGGAAGAGACTTTTGAAGCGTTTGAGAGAGAAATTATGGCACAAACAAGGAGATTAATATCACGATGCGAAGAATCAATTTAAGAATCTAAATTGATGATGTCGTTCTTTATTAAATTTTCTAATTTCTTTTCTTCTATCATGTTAGGCTAGATTTATATGTGCTAGGTGGCCGATGAACCTTGTGATGTGATATTTTAATTCTTAATTTTACTTTGTTGACATTAAAACGCGTTTTAAATTATTGAATGATTTATATACACTGTTTTTTCTCTACAATTATATGCACAATAGTTGTATGAGTATAGTGACTTATTTTATACATTCGAAATAAGCTCGATAGGGTATAAATCATCATAGGGTCCGATATGGGATAAAAATATACCGCTAAGCTCTACGTGAATTTTTAAGTGTTTACAAAACGTCATGCATTCTTGTATATTGCATTTGTCATAGAAATATAGTCAAATGGTATGCAAGAATAAGTTCAATTCTACTTGAGAGGGATTATTGAATATGTTAGAAACATTGATTCTTCATCAATTCAAACGTGTTGTCAGTTTTGTAGAACTAGAATTAAAATGGATCATTGCATGGGAATTTGTGAACCTATTGCGTTTCTTTTCTATTAGTTACTTCAATTTGCATTTAGTTCATTTAATTCATCAACTATTGCTTTCATTTAGTTTAGCTACAATTTAGTTACAAAACTCAACCATATTTCACATTTTGGTTAAAGTCAGAATAGGTAAAATCGAACTATTAAATCTCTGTGGTAACAATACTTGGACTCTAATATCCATTTTATTACTTGAACGATCCGTACACTTGCGGTAGTTTTAATTCGAAACATATTTTTGTATAACAAGTTTTTTTAAATTTTTTTTATCTTTTTTAATATATTTTATTCTACCAAGCATTGTTATTTAGTTTAAACTAAGTGCTACTATTGTCAGCAGGAATACCAGGAACAACTACAAATGACAAATCAACATATTGAACTAAAATGGGCATCAATTTTATGGATTGGCAAATGAAAATCCTCAAACACATATATCTCGGTTCTTGGATATGTGTCAACGCTTCAGATACCAAGGAATATCACAAGCTGCTATCAGGCTAAGGTTATTTTCACACACTCTACGAGATAAAGCATTCGAATGGTTGGATTTACCTTCAGTGGCGAGCATAACTACCCGAAAATGACTTGGCTCACAAATTCTGTACCAAATTTTTCTTACCAGCCAAAGTGGCAAGACTAAGGCACGACATATCAATATTTAGCCAAAATGAAGCCGAATCCTTTGATGAAGCTTGGAACAGATTCAAGAACATGCTAAGGAAATGTCCTCAACATAGGTTCGACAAGCCAACACAAATCAGATTTTTCTATACAGAACTACTTCCGACTTTCAGGAGCATGGTGAACTCGTCATCAAATGGATCCCTAACCACCAGAACGATTGACAAAGCTTGAAAATTGTTCGAGAGAATGGCTAATACTTCAACCATGTGGTCTTCAGACCGAGGAGGTCCAAAGAAAACAGCTGGAGTCTACAAGGGGATACCTACTCGGCCTTATCTGCAAAGATTAACTCCTTATTTCACAACATGGAGAGCATAACATAAAAGGTAAACTCAACACAAGTAAAGAAGTCAAATTGTGAAGAGTTTGGAGCAGAACATGGCACAGTTGAATGTCACATCCTTACATAAGGAATGGAACATGTGGATTATGTTCAATGGGGTCAACATCAGCCCAACAACCCTCACTCTGACACATACAATCTGGGCTGGAGAAATCATCCAAATTTCTTTTGGGGTGGAAATTAAAATCAAAATCAAAATCACAACCAAGTTCAAGGGCAGTTTCGGTAAGAGAAGAAACCACAGTTGGAAGATATGTTTGCAAAGCTAATGGAGACCACAAATCGGTTCATAAAAAAGACTGAAACAAACTTCCAAAATCAGGGTACATCGATTAAGAACCTAGAGACATATATGGGACAGTTGGCTTTATCTATGACGGGAAGAGTGCCAGGTGCATTGCCAAGCAATATAGAAGTGAATCCTAGAGAGCATGTTCAAGCCATTACTACAAGAAGTGGAGTTCAACTGCCTATGATACATGTAAAAAGGCCAGGTGCAAATACAGAACAAGTGGAATTTTTTGAAGAAGAAAATGAGAAGCAGGTTGAGAATACTAGGAAGACACCAGTGAAAGAAATTCCAACAATGTTAAAACAAGTGTCAGATAACTCGATGGACCCTTATAAGCCACCCATTCCATTCCCACAACGGTTGAGGAAGTACAAGATGGAGCAGAAATTGATAAGTGTAGTTTTTACACTTATTCTAGGTCCTAAACGATGATATTTTAATGTTCTTTGGATAAAATACTGCCTAATTTGTGTCATATTTCATTTTGTAGGTAAAACTCAATGTTTGATGAAGAATTGGAGAAAAGAATGTAAAGATAGCTGAAAAATGCTCCATTGTATCAAATACAAAGTTTGGAAACTGAAATGAAAATATACAAAAGTTACGTCAAACCTCGTGATGAACATTTGAGAGTGTTAAACACCAATTAGATGAGGAAAGAAGCCAAATGGATGAAATATAGTCCAAGTATTATCACATATCAACTTTCAACTGAAAAAATTATGCTTCGAATTTTCACACTCACATTGAGACCATATTCTGGCATAGAAATATTTCGAATTGGAAAAATGGTATTTCTACAAGAAATATAGCCCTTCGAGTCAACTTTCTAATGTACTTTGAATCACTTCAATTGGATATTAGAAGAGAACGTTATGATAAATTTACAGAGAGCTACTCAACAACCAGAAATTAGACAAGATACGCGCCCTCACTTGCAAGAGAGGTGCGCGCCCAAACCCAAAAAGCCTTGCCAGAGGCTTCCCAAACCTCCAAGGCATGCATCCTAGTTTTTACTAGGCATGCGCTTCAAACCTGAACGAGAAAAGAGGGATTGTTTTCTTATCTTATTTTGAGAGTTTTTAGGGTTGAATATAAAAGGTATTTTTCAGGGTTTTTGAGAGGGAGAGCCATATTTTGAGATCAACGAGAGAAAATTACGTTGAGAAAGAGGAATTCACCATTTTTGAATTCGATTTCGAAGGTTTGAAGAGTCAATTTCCAGATTTTCTTCATTTATATATGATTCGGATGATGACTTTCTTTTATTTTATGTTTTATTTTCGTATTAATATGCAAGGCTAAGTTTCATTGTATTGGATGAATGATGAATCCTATTGATTGTTTATTTTAATTCAAGACAATTAATTTGTATTTCTTGATTTTTCTTGATTGGTTTTACATTCTCATTGAACTATTTGATTACTTGATCACCAATTAGATATTAAGTTACTTTTTGTAGTGTAGGAATACTCACAATAAGTCTAGAACGCGGTATAATCAACACATGGATAATATGTATTAGGAATAATATATATGGCATGTGCAATCATTTATGATAAATCCTGTGAATCAATGTATGTTTTTCATACGAATTCGGACTA
Source organism: Fraxinus excelsior (assembly GCA_019097785.1). Classification (NCBI taxonomy): domain Eukaryota; kingdom Viridiplantae; phylum Streptophyta; class Magnoliopsida; order Lamiales; family Oleaceae; genus Fraxinus; species Fraxinus excelsior. The sequence goes on along the minus strand of CM032631.1, from coordinate 21,313,844 downwards.
GGAATATGATCGGATCGTGTTAAACATATGTTGAATATATCTTGAAAAAGAATATTGAATAATGGTGGATTATCGATTGTCTTGAATGCATGAATTTACTAGATTAAGAATTAAGAATTGAATTAAATAGCAATAGGGGGATTCACGATTCCAATACAAACATACATGTATTAGAAAAATACTTTATTTGTTTTGTTAGTTTAGGATTAGTATAGAAAACATATAAACCATCTATTTTGATATTACCACACTTCGAATTTATTAGTAGCTATTAAATTACAAATTAGACTTTATTCATCGTCAAAATGATACTCTTAACTCTTAAATCTTATTACTTGTACAACGACCCGTGCGCTTGCGGTTTCAAGCGAACAAGTTTTTAACGCCGTTGTCGGGGAGTAACGGATTTAATTTTAGTTTAGTAATTTATATCAAATTCAATTTTTGTTTTATTTTTTGTTATTGATTTTGACTACCCACCTTGATCTCTTTTGATATTCTATCCAGGTACCGTTCAGCAATGCATCTAAGATTCTGACATGGCATGGTGAAAAGATTTTTGCAATGAATAATCTTAACATAGACGACGAAGAAGAAGATATTTATTGTGAATTCTGCTCTGGGTGCATTATACTAGTTACTGTATAAATACATGCACTGATCCATTTATGCTCAAACTCCTGCGGTTTAAACAATATTTAAGATGTCGAAGACTCACAATTGACACATCTATTGAAAGCTATGAGCTCGTGGGTAAGTGCATCCCTTTTGACACGTTTGTGGAATTTGGTCCTTCCATGTTGAACGAAGAGGCAATTGCAAAATACTACACTGATCTTGTGAAGTTAGATGAAAAAAATGTGTAGGAGATGGCGTATTCTGGATTGAATTTAAAAAGTGGGGATACAATCCACTCGAAAAGTTTGAAAGAAAAGAGTTTACATATGGAAGACGAGTACAAAGACGATGAAAGATCAATTACAAAGGAACAAAACAAAGAAAAGGCAATTAATGAAGAAGACATTAACACACATTATGTCGATTTCATTCATTGCCCTATTATTGAATTTGTAATTAAGGCTGAAGAGAAGGAAAAAGTCTACATAGTTAAGTTCAAATCGGAGGAGATAGGCATACCATATCACATTGGAGAGAGCAATGTTAAAATTTGTAAAAGTAACGAAGAGTGGGGCAAAGTCAGAAGAGATAAATTGAGCAAGGCATCAAAAGCATTCTTCAAAATTTCATGATGCCGAAACAGCAAAGTCAAGCTAAAGACTTTAAACAAAGCGCTTATTAGGAGGCAACCCAATTTTTCTTCCATTTTATTTATTATGCTTTCTAGAAATAGAATAATTTAGATTAATTTTTTATTATTATTATTCAATTTCAGGAACTCGTCATCCATACCACGTTTCCCTTTACATCTTCGATATGTTAGTTGATTTATTAGATATTAGAACAAAGTAACACTTGTTCCAATTATTTAATCTGAATGCTTTATTTGACTATATTGTACAGGAACATGATATCGCGAAACATTTTAACCAACCATGACTAAAGAGCTAACGGGAGCAATTGAAAGCTAATCACTGAATTATAAGCAATATCAGGGAAGTCTTTTCTTCATTTTCTTTCCCACTCCTTTATATGCGAATTTAGAATTTAAGACATTGAGGACAATGTCTAGTTTAAGTTTGGGGGTAGAAAACATGAGTTTTCATTTTAATTTTTTATTTTTTTTCATTTTTTTTGTGTGTTTGTATCATTATTATTTTTATTTATTTTGTGTGCTTTTATTACTTTTGATCTATATAAAAAATTGGAAATTGAAAAATATTTTCTTTTTGTATGCTTGAGTGAGTTAGTTGACCTAACTGACAATTAAAAAATATTGAATCGTTAATTATTCTATGAATGGTGAATAAATTGCATACTTAGATTAATTTTTTACTTTTTCATATGAAATTTGATATATATTGAGAATATGAATTAAGTTAAGCATTGCGGAGGAATGAGTTGATTTTATAATTGGATAGGTTGAAAAAGTAGACCATAGGTGCTAAACCAAAACCACTAAATTTTACATCCTTAGACCAAATTTATAATAGTTAGGGGAATTTCACTGTTGTAGGAAGATGTTGAGATAAATGGAGATTTCATGTGTGAAATTAAAAATCTTGTATGGATTGTCCAAGGTCAATAGGATGCAATTGGGTAAAAATCTCAAGTTAGAGGTCGTTTTACTTGAATAAGTGTTTAATGAGGGATATTGAAACACATTTTATTTGAAAATTTCTCTTCGTAGCCTTTATGATTCGAGTTATTAAGCTTATAAGGGTATTAAGACTTGTTACCCTAAGTCAACTGACTTGGGAGTCATCGGCGTAAAGCATGTTACATGGGTCATTTAAAAACCTTAAGGGAGAGAATGTAACAAATAAAAGAAAAAAGAGTGTTGAAAAAAATTGAGAGGAAAAAAATATAAAAAAATAGGTGCATGAAACAGAAGACACGCCAATACCTTGATTATGTCCCAAACACTTGTTTAAGAAAATTTGACTTTTGATAAGAAATTGTTAGCCTAATTAAGTCTTAGAGATTGAAACAATCAAATTTAATGGAGAATCTTTATTTATTGACTTATTAACTTGCAATTAGTGAGATTTACCAAAACTAGAGAGGTGAGGATAATATAGAATTCAACATTAGTTCATACATTTGAAAATAGTGAAAAAAATAAGTTTGGGGTGTGTGAATCATACGAGTGATGAAAGTATATATTTGACCATTGAGGGTCAGGAATTGAAACAACTCATGAATTCATAATGCTATACTTAATTCTTCACATATACATCGATTTTACATTAGAGAAGTAGATTTTAATTTCTGCATTGTGATTTTGAAGTCATGCATAGATATGATATTATGATTTCACTCATGAAATAAAAAGTCAGTTTAGCTAGCAAAATTCTTGCTTTACTTGATTGATTAGTCACCAATTAGGTTATTAGCATTGTGTTTGTGTGTTTGTTAGGTTTTAGTTTTGTTTGAGGACAAACAAAGAATCAAGTTTGGGGGTGTGATCCTAGGTCCTAAACGATGATATTTTACTTTTCTTTGGATAAAATACTACATAATTTGTGTTATATTTCATTTCGTAGGTAAAACTCAATGTTTGATGAAAAATTAGAGAAAAGAATGCAAAGATAGCGGAAAAATGCTCCATTGTATCAAATACAAAGTTTGGTGATTGAAATGAAAATATTCAAAAGTTACGTCGAACCTAATGATGAAGATTTGAGAGTGTTAGACACCAATTGGATGAGGAAAGAAGCCAAAGGGATGAAATATAGTCCAAGTATTATCACATATCAACTTCCAACCGAAAAAGTTATGCTTCAGATTTTCAGACACACATTGAGACCCAATTTTGGCATAGAAATATTTCGAATTGGAAATATTATATTTCTATAAGAAATGTAGCCTTTCGAGTCAGATTTCTAATACATTTTGAATCACTTCATTCAGATATTGGTAGAGAAAGTTATGATAAAAATATTGAAAGTTGCTCAACTGTCGAAAATTAGGCAAGGTGTGCGCCCTCACCTGCAGCAGAGGCGCGTGCCGCAGACCCAAAAAGCCTCGCCAGAGGCTTCCCAAACCTCCAAAGTGCCGCCCTAGTTTCTATTAGGCTCGCACCTTAAGCCTGAAATAGAAAAATGGGATTGTTTCCTTATCTTATTTTGAGAGTTTTTATGGTTGAATATAAAAGGTACTTTTCGGGGTTTTTGAGAGGGAGGGCCGTATTTTGAGAACAAAGAGAGAAAATTATATTGCGGAGGAGGAATTCACCATTTTGAATTCGATTTCAAAGGCTTGAAGAGTCAATTCTCAGATTTTCTTCATTTGTATATGATTCGGGTGATGACTTTCTTTTATTTTCTGTGTAATTTTTGTATTAATATGCTAGGCTAAGTTTCATTGTATTGGATGAATGATAAACCCTATTGTTTGTTTATTTTAATCTAAGACAATTAATTTAGTATTTCTTGATTGGTTTTGCATTCTCATTGAACTATTTAATTGCTTGATCACCAATTAGATAGTAAGTTACTTTTTGTAGTGTAGGAATACTCGCAATAAGTCTAGAACGCGGTAAAATCAACACATGAACAATAGGTATTAGGAATAATATATATGGCATATGCAATCATTTATGATAAATTCTGTGAATCAATACATGTTTTTCATATGAATTCGGACTAGGAATATGATCGGGTTGTGTTAAACATATGTTTAATATATTTTGGAAAAGAAAATTGAATAATAGTATATTATCAATTGTCTTGAATGCATGAATTCACTAGATTAAGAATTAAGAATTGAATTAAATAGCCCAATACAAATATACACGTATTAGAGAAATATTTTATTTGTTTTGTTAGTTTAATATTAGTATAGAAAACATATAAACTATCTATTTTGATATTACAACACTTCGAATTTAATAGTAGCTATTAAACTACAAATTAGACATTATTCCTAGAGGGAACGATACTCTTAACTCACAAATCTTATTACTTGTACAACGACCCCGTGCACTTGTGGGTTTCACGTGAACAACAATACAAGAAATTCATTGAACTCTTCACGAAACTCCACATAAATATGTCATTTGCAGAAGTACTGTTCAGAATGTCTGACTACGTCAAATTCCTGAAAGACATTATATCCAAGAAACGAAAGCTAGAGGATCATGAGACAGTGATGCTAACAGAGGAGTGCGGTGCCATAATTTAGAAAAAGCTCTCACCAAAATTGAAGGACCCAGGGAGTTTTATTATACATTGCATTATTGGTTAATACCACTTTGATTAAGCTCTTTGTGATCTTAGTATTAATCTAATGTCTCTATCTGTTTTCAGGAAACTCGGACTAGGAGAAGCCAAAGCAACCACAGTGACTGCAATTAGCTGATCGATCATTGGCACATCCGAGGGGGATAATTGAAGACATACTAATCAATGTGGACAAATTTATTTTCCCAGTCGATTTCCTTATTCTGGATATGGAAGAAGACAAGAATATCCCACTTATCTTGGGCAGACCATTCCTAACTACCAACAGAGCTCTAATAGATGTTCAAAAGGGACAGTTAAATTTGAGATTTTGCAAGGAATAGATCACTTTCAATGTTTTAAATGCTATGGACTATCATGTCAGTCAGATAGTTGCTATCAAATTGATATGGTAAAGGAGGTAGCGCAGGATAAAATTATGTTTCAAAACTTTTCAAGCACTGTTGATGACCATAATGTGCATTTTCAACCCAAACAAAATCATGAGAAGCAAGAAATCTACATTGTTGAGTTTGAGGTAGTTGATGAGGGAAAAACAAATGACACAAATAAAGATAAAGCTAAAGTTTGAAGGAACGCTATCGTAAGAAAGAAAATGTCATTGAAGAAACTAATCAAGACCTCCAAGGCTATATTCAACGTACCTTAAAAGACTAACATGGTATAGTCGAGCTATAAACTATAAACTAGCGCTGGATGGGATGCAACCCATCGTTTCTATCCTTTTATTCATTTTACCTTATGCATTTGATTGATAATTTCTTTTTCAAGTTTTTTTATAATTTTTAATAAGATTACTTTTTTGTCGCCTCTACAAGTAATGAAAGAGTATATGCATGATACACACTTATTTTTCCTCCACCATCTTTACCTTCACATCCTCATCGATCAGGGGAGTATTTCTAACCCTTGGTTCTTTATCTTCTATGAATTTGTCCTTAATTTTATACATTGCAAAGTTTGTATTTTATTATTCTTTAAACATTGAGGATAATGTTCTGTATACGTTTTGGGGGTGGGAATATATCAATATGTCATTCATCATATTACTGCAGTTTTTGTTTTTGTATGATTGTGTGAAAAAAAAATTAGTTTTTGATTTTGCTAAGTTATTCTTAGTTTTACGCATTCTTAGTAATAGTTTGGGATTTTGTATGCTTGTGTGGGTTTGACAATTCTGTTGACAGTGATGTTTAATATTGGGCTGTGTATGGACCGTGAATAGTAAAAATTGTGCTTTATTAGATTGATCAATACATGTTTATGTGAAACTTGATTTACTTTGCACACGACACTCATGCTTGCATCCATTGCTTAGAAATAGTTGAACATAGAGATTATACCCAAAAAATCTCTTTTGTGCTAAACCATGACCAGTTTTTAGAATAGTTTGGAGGTTTAAACTATTGCAAGGGACCATTTAGATGAGTAGAGATTTCGTGCATAACATTATGTGTGGATTGTCTAAAACCAATGAGATGAAAACAAGATCAAAGTTTCAAGTTGAGGATAGTTTTAGAAACTAGGTGTTTAAAAGAAAATGCATTGCACTAATCTTTGGGTGAATAAAAACATATTTTCGAGCATGTATAACTCCAGTGATTAAGCATATAAAGGTTTAAAATCTGGTGCCCTATGATCATCTGACTTGTGAGTTATCGGCCCAAAACTCGTTATAAGGGTTGTATAGAAAGAAAATGAGAAGATGTTACCAAAAAAAAATCGACGAACAACATACATACTTGTAGCGACCCGAATTTTAAAATACCAATTTTATAACTTAAATTATGTCGCTACGACTTTTCCGTCAAATTTTAGAATTTATTTTAGTCCGTCGAATTGTCTAGCAAAAACATTTAATATAAGAATTCAAAAACGATTTTTAATCTTAAAAATTCAATAATTCCTCTTGGGTCGAATTTTACACCCAATAGCTATTTTAAATTACTCTTGGTCCAATATTCTCCTTTGGCCCAAGTTGAAGTCCATTATCAGCCCAATCAATTGTCCAAATTTTGGAGCTTAAGGTATTCGACTGTGTCAAAACCTAAAATCCATTCAATTTCATCTCCAAAAATATTTCACTCTCACGGCTGAAACCCAACAAGAAATCTAGGCATTCAACTGGTAAATCTCTCAATTGGAACAATTATTTTTATTTGATTTCATCATCATCATCTTCTAATTCACAATCACATTGCATCAGTTCTTCAAAATTCAAGCTGCAAATCCCAAACCTGAAATTTATTCTCTGCAAAAATCTGTACAAGTAACTAGTTCGAACATATTTTTTTTATTTCCGTTGAGATTCTAATCTCTATTTCTTATCAACATATTAACAGAAAAAGAAAGAAAAAAAAAAAGAAGAATGACAGAAAAAAAAACGAAATCTCTATGTTTAATGACATACTCCAATCCTTGCTCTCCATATTTTGCTTTTTGTGACTAAAATTTATGGGTTGAGAATAACACTCGAAAAATCCGAAATTTACCTGTAACTTTTATTTCCAAACGGGTCACAACACAACCTCTATTTTCCCCTCTCTCGACTAGAACAACGTTGCCCGAACCTCCATTGACATTAGTCTTCCTTCCTCCGACCTCAATTTTAACTGAAAACCATTAATATGTAAAATCCCAATTTGGAATTAGCTTGGATTTCAAAAATTGGAAGCTTTCAGTGACGTGAAATTAATTGGGAGTGGGGGGTTGTTTATAAATATTGAAAATTCATTCTTTAAATCCAAAAGTTTGGCCAAAAGTTTAAGTTAGTCCCTTATTTGATTTTTATTCTTTTACAATCCCTAAAGTTTAATTGTTTTTCAAATTAAATATAATTTACTTTCTAATTTTATCATTTTGTCCCTAAACATTCTAGTTTTGATAATTAGACCCTCAAGATTTAAAGAATTATCCAATTACTCATTTATTTACTTTCCAAAAAGTTCAATCAAGTCCCTAAAAGTTTTAAAGTATTAATTAGGACTTAGTATCCTAAATTATGTTAATTTTGTTCTTGCTAGATGAGTCGCGGGAAAAGTTTAAAGCACAGTAACATCACATTCGTTCAATTTCAAGACTTTGAGGTGGGATTTACATTTAATCAATTGTGGTTATTTTGTCTATGTTAATTCTTGATATGTGATTTTGATTGTGATATTATGTCTATACATATGAAAAGATTGCCAAGGGCCGTAAATAGGTCCGAGATCGAAAGTAGGTCCTTGGGGTTGTCCCATAGTGCAAAATTGTTAAGCGCTATAACATGTTGTCAGGGACCGTAAATAGGTCCGGGATCGAAATTGGGTCCTTGGGGATGTCCCACAGTACACATTTCTACAGTATGTTGTATTGGTATTATATTCACGATTTGATTTCATATTTAGATTTAACTTGGACTGATTGCTGTTTTTCACTGAGTATAATTCGTTATGCTCACCCCAATATTTTTCCACCCTTCCAGGTTAAGGAGCTCGGCAAGGCAAGGTAATGAGCGGGGCAATCATGATTAAATAATAAACAATTTAAATTATAAATTTTTGAAATTAGTATTTTAATGGCCGGTTTCCATTTTGTCTTAAATTTCAAATTTTAGTATTTTTGCAAATTGTGGCACTTTACTTATTATATTTGGTATTGACTCTTGAATGAGTAAATTATTCAAATGATGTTTCCGCATTTAGTGTTTATTTGCTATAGTTTTGGAAAAAATAAATATTTACTCATTTTGGCGTTTATTGAGGAAAGTTATTTACAGGATATTTCGACTTAAGTAGCGCCTTGTGTTTATGGAATCCGGGACGTTACAGTGTGGTAACAGAGACGCGGTTCTACCTTTCTGTAGACTCGAAAAAAAAATTTACAAAAAAAATATATATATAATAATAATAATAAATAAATGAGAAAATATTTAATATTTAATTTGAATGCTACCTGCTCTTGCCGCGCCACACCACTCCTAAAAGGTAAAATATTTAGAAAATTTTATTTAATGAAGTTTGAAAATTTTCATTTACTGAATACCATGAATTTATTATATAGCTGCATTTAAATTTGAATGTTTACAACGAAAAGTTACATGAGAATGAAATTTTACTATAGTTGATGCAGTTTGAAATGTTTGAAAGTTTGTATCCAGTACATGTTATAAAATTTCTCATGAGTTATTATGTTTAGAAGTTGAACTTGTGATGTGAATTATTTAAGGAAAAAAAATCAGAAATTTTAAATTTAGTCCTCGGAATTAGATTAAAACATATAGTAACCCATTTCAATGGAATTTATTTTCATAATTGATATGCCAAAGGAATGTATGAGAGAGATGTAGGAAGAAATGTTTGTAGAATTCAGTAGGAGAACATATTTTGGATTATAGATATTAGTTGCAATTTTATTATTTTGTTTTCCTTTTGGAAAATTTAAGATAATAATAAAATTTGCTTTTAGCTCAACTGTGTTTTCTATGATGTTTCCTTTTAGATTTTATCACTCATGGTTGAGCATTGCGAATTGCACAATTAAGTGGAGGATGAGACTAATATTGTTATGGTTTAGGAAATGTCTCGTAGAACAAATCGAACTCCTGCGAATCGGGCTGCTGGAAGACAAGCTACCCCAGGCCAGATTGCTACTGGTGATGCGGGAAATAATGCATTAAGGGACCTCGCGAATGCTCTCCAGAGGTTCACTCAACAACAAGTCCCAACAGTACTGAGAAACTCGTATGCCCGAAGTGTGGTAAGCAACACTATGGGGAGTGCCTGCTCGGAAATGGGATGTGTTTCAGATGTAAGAAACATGGTCATTTTGCTGGTGAATGTCCTGAATTCAAGGATAAAGAAGATGCAAAGAAGGGAAAGGCTCGAGTTTTCGCTTTAACTCAGAAGGTGTCAGAGAAAGATCCCGACGTGATAACAGGTATTCTATCAGTATTCAATATGCCTGCTATCATTTTGATTGATTCTGGTGCTACGAATTCTTTCATCTCTGCTAGTTTTCATGCTAAGATTGGAAATGTGTGTGAAAGTGTAAATGATGCTCTAGAGGTTAGTATTCCTTCAGGTGAAACTATTATCACCAACCTGATGTCGAAAGCTGTTAAGTTTGAAATAGATGGGAAGAACTTAGAGGCAGACTTGTACTTAATAGATATGAAGGATTTTGATATCATTTTAGGCATGGACTGGCTTAGTTGTAATCACGTTACGATTAAGTGTCATGAGAGGGAGGTGCTCTTTCAGAAACCAGGAGAATGTGAATTCACCTTCTTTGGGACAAAAGTTAAAACCATGCCCCGTATTATATCAGCGTTAAAAGCACAAAGAATGTTGAGAAAGAGTACCAGTCAAGGATAAGTGAGCATCACCAGTGTTCAGGAAATTGAGGTAACTGCTATAGATGTACCAGTTGTACGTAATTTTGTGGATGTATTTCCAGAGGATCTGTTTGGTATTCCACCAGATAGACAAGTGGAATTCACGATTGACTTGGTACCTGGAGCTGCACCTATATCTAAATCACCCACAGGATGGCACCAAAGGACTTCAGGAGTTGAAAGTGCAACTACAAGAACTATTGGATAAAGGATTTATTCGACCAAGTGTATCTCCTTGGGGAGCGCCGGTACTGTTTGTGAAAAAGAAAGATGGATCGATGAGGATGTGCATTGATTACAAGGAGTTGAATCGCCTCACAGTCAAGAATAAGTATCATTTACCACGAATAGAAGATTTGTTTGATCAGTTAAAGGGGTGCCACTGTATTCTCTAAGATTGATTTGAGATCAGGTTATCATCAATTGAAGGTTAAGGACAATGATATACCAAAAACCGCATTTAGGACTCGATACGGACATTACGAATTCACTGTGATGCCATTCGGGTTAACTAATGCACCAGCTGTTTTCATGGACTTGATGAACCGAGTATTTCATCAATACTTGGATCGGTTCATAATTGTTTTTATTGACGACATTCTGATTTATTCAAGGGACAAGGAGCAACATGAGGAGCATCTTAGCATTGTATTACAGACACTTCGATAGGAAAGGTTATATGAAAAATTCAAGAAGTGCGAATTTTGGCTCGACCGAATTGGTTTTCTTGGACATGTGGTTACCGCAGATGGTATTGAAGTTGATCCAGCCAAGGTTGAGGCTGTCACTAATTGGAGTACACCAACCAATGTGAATGAAGTTCGTAGTTTCTTGGGATTGGCTGGCTACTATTGAAGGTTCATCGAAGGATTTTCAAAAATAGCTGGACCAATGACGCAGTTGACCAGGAAGGGACTGAAATGTTAGTGGACAGAAAAGTGCGATAAAAGTTTCCAAGAATTGAAACAAAAATTGATATCTGCACCAGTTTTAGCTATTCCAGAAGGGTCAGAAGGTTTTGTTATCTATAGTGATGCATTGAAACAAGGCTTGAGATGTGTACTGATGCAGCATGGAAAAGTGAAGCAACATGAGCAGAACTACCCTACACATGACTTGGAATTGGCTGCTGTAATTCATGCTCTAAAAATATGGCGACACTATCTTTATGGTAGTAAGTGCGAGATATACACAGACCATAAGAGTCTAAAGTATTTCTTCACTCAGAAGGAATTGAATATGAGACAGAGAAGGTGGTTGGAGTTAGTTAAAGATTATGACTGTACTATCTACTACCACCCTGGCAAGGCTAATGTTGTTGCTGATGCACTTAGCCAGAAAGGTTAAGGACAGTTAGCTGCCCTAACCAGTCAAGAACAGTTGATCAAGGATTTGGCCAACATAAGACTTGAGGTTGTAGCTCCTCCACATCACACAACTGCAATTATAGCTGCTTTAATTGTTCGATCGACTCTCAGAGACAGAATTAAAGAAGCTCAGGGTAATGATAATTTTTTGTGCAAGATTAAGGACCGAGTACTCGCTAGCAGTGTTAAAGGTTTTGAAATATCAACTGATGACACTCTCATGTTCAAGGGAATACTGTGTACCGAAGAATGAAACCTTGAGGAATGAGATTCTAGAGGAAGCACATTATTCACCTTATACTGTACACCCATGAGATACAAAGATATACCAGGATCTACGAAGAATTTATTGGTGGAGAAACATGAAGAGGTCAATTGGTTTGTTTGTTGAGAAGTGCATGACTTGCCAACAAGTTAAAGCCGAACATCAACGTCCGTCTAGATTGTTGAACCCACTTGAGATCCCAGAATGGAAGTGGGAACACATAGCAATGGATTTTGTCATTGGACTTCCTAGATCAGTTAGAGGTCATCAAGCAATATGGGTCATAGTTGATCGTTTGACAAAATCTGCTCATTTTCTACCGGTAAAGATGACTTTCAGTTTAGACCAGTATGCTCAGTTGTACATCAGAGAAATTGTAAGATTGCATGGTGTACCAGTGTCTATAGTATCAGACAGGGATACCAGATTTACATCTAAATTTTGGGAAAGCCTGCAGACAGCAATGGGAACTAGATTGAAGTTCAGTACAGCATATCATCCACAGACAGATGGACAGTCAGAGAGAACTATACAGATTTTAGAGGATATGTTGAGAGCTTGCGTTTTGGACCTTGGTGGTAACTGGGAAATGCATTTACTGTTGGTTGAGCTTGCATATAACAACAGTTTCCAGTGTACCATTGGCATGGCACCATATGAAGCTCTTTATGGCAGAAAGTGGAGATCACCAATTCATTGGAATGAAGTTGGTGAGAAGAGGGTTTTGGGTCCTGAAATAGTGGAACAGACTGTAAATGCGGTGGAGAAGATCAGAGAAAGGATTAAGACAGCACAAGACAGACAGAAGTCTTATGCTGACAAGAGACGAAAGGAACTACAATTTGAAATTGGTGGAAAAGTGTTCCTTAAAGTGTCTCATATGAAAGGTGTGGTGAGGTTTGGAAGGAAAGGAAAACTTAGACCAAGGTTTATTGGACCTTTTGAAATTTTGGAAAGAGTTGGAAATGTGGCCTATAGGTTAGCCTTACCGCCAGAGCTATCAGCAATACATAATATTTTCCACATCTCAACGTTAAGAAAATATGTCCATGATCCAAACCACATTGTTAATTATGCATCATTGGATGTTAACAAAGATATGACATATGAGGAAACTCCTGCAGTTATACTTGAGAGGAAAGTTCATACCTTGAGGAATAAAGATATTCCTTTAGTTAAAGTCCAATGGAGCAGACAGGGTAGAGAAGAGGCAACTTGGGAAAGAGAAGATGAGATTTTAGCCAAATACCCAAACATTTTCAAATCAAGTAAATTTAATTTCGAGGACGAAATTTATTTAAGTGGGGGAGGTTGTAGCGACCCGAATTTTAAAATACCAATTTTATAACTTAAATTATGTCGCTATGACTTTTCCGTCAAATTTTAGAATTTATTTTATGTCCGTCGAATTGTCTAGTAAAAACATTTAATATAAGAATTCAAAAACGATTTTTAATCTTAAAAATTCAATAATTCCTCTTGGGTCGAATTTTACACCCAATAGCTATTTTAAATTACTCTTGGTCCAATATTCTCCTTTGACCCAAGTTGAAGTCCATTATCAGCCCAATCAATTGTCCGAATTTTGGAGCTTAAGGTATTCGACTGTGTCAAAACCTAAAATCCATTCAATTTCATCTCCAAAAATATTTCACTCTCATGGCTGAAACCCAACAAGAAATCTAGGCATTCAACTGGTAAATCTCTCAATTGGAACAATTATTTTTATTTGATTTCATCATCATCATCTTCTAATTCACAATCACATTGCATCAGTTCTTCAAAATTCAAGCTGCAATTCCCAAACCTGAAATTTATTCTCTGCAAAAATCTGTACAGGTAACTAGTTCGAATATCTATTTTTTATTTTCGTTGAGATTCTAATCTCTATTTCTTATCAACATATTAACAGAAAAAGAAAGAAAAAAAAAGAATGATAGAAAAAAAATGAAATCTTTATGTTTAATGACATACTCCAATCCTTGCTCTCCATATTTTGCTTTTTGTGACTAAAATTTATGGGCTGAGAATAACACTCGAAAAAATCGAAATTTACCTGCAACTTTTATTTCCAAACGGGTCACAACACAACCTCTATTTTCCCTCTCTCGACTAGAACAACGTTACCCGAACCTCCATTGACATTAGTCTTCCTTCCTCCGACCTCAATTTTAACTGAAAACCATTAATATGTAAAATCCCAATTTGGAATTAGCTTGGATTTCAAAAATTGGAAGCTTTCAGTGACGTGAAACTAATTGGGAGTGGGGGGTTGTTTATAAATATTGAAAATTCATGCTTTAAATCCTAAAGTTTGGCCAAAAGTTTAAGTTAGTCCCCTTTTTGATTTTTATTCTTTTACAATCCCTAAAGTTTAATTATTTTTCAAATTAAATATAATTTACTTTCTAATTTTATCATTTTGTCCCTAAACATTCTAGTTTTGATAATTAGACCCTAAAGATTTAAAGAATTATCCAATTACTCATTTATTTACTTTCCAAAAAGTTCAATCAAGTCCCTAAAAGTTTTAAAATATTAATTAGGACTTAGTATCCTAAATTATGTTAATTTTGTTCTTGCTAGATGAGTCGCGGGAAAAGTTTAAAGCACAGTAACATCACATTCGTTCAATTTCAAGACTTTGAGGTGGGATTTACATTTAATCAATTGTGGTTATTTTGTCTATGTTAATTCTTGATATGTGATTTTGATTGTGATATTATGTCTATACATATGAAAAGATTGCCAGGGGCCGTAAATAGGTCCGGGATCGAAAGTGGGTCCTAGAGGTTGTCCCACAGTGCAAAATTGTTAAGCGTTATAACATGTTGTCAGGGACCGTAAATAGGTTTGTGATCGAAATTGGGTCCTTGGGGATGCCCCCACAGTACACATTTCTACAGTATGTTGTATTGGTATTATATTCACAATTTGATTTCATATTTAGATTTAACTTGGACTGATTGCTGTTTTTCACTGAGTATAATTCGTTATGCTCACCCCAATATTTTTCCACCCTTCCAGGTTAAGGAGCTCGGCAAGGCAAGGCAATGAGCGGGGCAATCATGATTAAATAATAAACAATTTAAATTATAAATTTTTGAAATTAGTATTTTAATGGCCGGTTTCCATTTTGTCTTAAATTTCAAATTTTAGTATTTTTGCAAATTGTGGCACTTTACTTATTATATTTGGTATTGACTCTTGAATGAGTAAATTATTCAAATGATGTTTCCGCATTTAGTGTTTATTTGCTATAGTTTTGGAAAAAATAAATAGTTACGCATTTTGGCGTTTATTGAGGAAAGTTATTTACAGGATATTTCGACTTAAGTAGCACCTTGTGTTTATGGAATCCGGGGCGTTACAATACTCTTATGTATGAAATGCATTAATTAGCCCCAGACATTTGGTTAATAAGAATATTTCTCTAATATGAGGTAAATAGCTTAGTTTGGTCTTAAAGGTTGAAGAAAAAAATTAGGAGATCTCTACTTGTTCAAAGTGTGAACTTGTGATAGTAAGATCCATCCAAACTAAGAGAAGGTAAGGAGTAAATGTAAATGAGTTCAACTTTAAAACGCACCCCGAGATAATTGAGTGAAAATAATAAGTTTGGAAGTTGTGTATCTTTAGAGCTACGAGAGTGAAAATCTGACTATAGTGGGTCGGGTATGAGTCAGTTATGATCCTAATATGTTGGTATGAGTCTATACAGACAGACGTCGAGTCATGCATGTAACATGTAGAGATTATTGTGATCTTGCACGACTATAGCTGTTCAGGTTGTTTCTTACTAAGCTCCAATCCCGTGACACGGTAAGTTGTTGAACCATGTTTTACTTAAAATTAAGTTATAAATTTGTTTGAGGACAAACAATGATTCAAGTTTGGGGGAGTTGATAAGTATAGCGATCGATAATTTTTAAATAATATAAAATTATTTTTCTCGAAAAACGTGTCACTAAATTTTAAACCATAACGTTAAAGTGAAAACGTGTTCTTCTAGCAGTTGTAAACGAATTTAAATTATTTCGAACCGAATTCATATCTGAATAATTTTAAAGTATCAATTTCTTATTATTTTGTTTTAAATCCGAATTTTAGTAAATTTAAGTAATATATATATCCATGATTATTTAAAGTTCAATTCTATAAGTCCAATTAAATAAGTCCAAAATTGAAATTATTTTTTTAGCCCAATTCATTTAGGTCCAGTTAGAAAATCCCTAAAGCCCAACTCATTAACCCAATTAGCCTCCTAGAAATCTATGCCCTAATATTTTACTATTCATATATGACCCTCATTCTCCCTCTCCTCACACTCACACTACAGCCATTTTTGGTAAGTCCATCTCCCCCTCATTCATTGTGATTTCACCATTGAAGCTAGAACATCAATTTCTAGCACGTTGATGCTGAGAGCCTCAATTCCCATTCACCATCATCACCAAGCCAACACCCAAGCTGCCAGCCTGCCACTTCAATCCAGAACCAGACAAACCCAGCTACAAGTAGTCACACAAACCCAACCAAACTGCAAATACAAGCCCCAACCGAAAACCAAAGCTGCAGTCCAACCAACAAGCCAAATCCACCATCAACACCACCCAACCGAAAGCAAACCACCACACAAATCGACACTCTCCCAATCGAACCACCAAACTGTCCAACTCAACCAGTCAGCTACAAGACCATCAACGCTACCATCTCCCCAACACCAAGCTCAAAACCGACCACCACATCCACCACCAAACCAAGAGCCAAGCTCAAAATCGAAGCCCAACACCAACCCATCACCTCCACACCTCAAAACCACCATCAACACCACCATCTCCTCCCCAAAATCGAGACCTCCACACCTCAACACCACCCACAACCACCATTGCTCTGAAAATCGAACTCAAACCACCACCTCAAGACCCCCAAATCAACCTCCAAAAACACAAAAAACATTAAGAAATAGAAACCCCCTCCCCCCCACTTACCTACATGCACCGATGCCACCACTTGCTGCCACCGACCGCCGTCGATGGTGGTGAAATCAAGGGAAAGGGCGAAGCCCCTTTCCTCCTGTCGCTCTCTCTCTCTCTCTCTCTCTCTTATTTTTATTTTGAAAATTTACCTTTAAGCCCTCAAGTTTTAAATTGATTTATTTCAATTCCTAAGGTTTAAGTGTTTTAATTTTAACCTTTAACATTTTATTTTCAGTTTTAATGAATTTCTATTTAGTCCCCAAGTTTAAAAGTTATTGTTTCAGCCCTTACTTTTATTTTCAGTTTCACTAATTTCAATTAAGTACCTGATTTTCTAAAAGTTATTATTTCAACTTTTAGTTTTTATTTTCAGCTTTAATAGATTTACAGTTTAGTCCCTAACTTCTAAAAGTTATTATTCAGCCTTTTGTTTTTATTTTCAGTTTTAATAGATTTACAGTTTAGTCCCTAACTTGTAAAAGTTATTATTTCAGCTTTTAGTTGTTATTTTCAGCTTTAAAAGATTTACAGTTTAGCCCCTAACTTGTAAAAGTTATTATTTCAGCTTTTAGTTGTTATTTTCAGCTTTAAATGATTTACAGTTTAGTCCCTAACTTCTAAAAGTTATTATTTCAGCCCTTAAACTTTTATTTTTAGTTTTAATAAATTTTCAATTAAGCCCCTGAATTTTATTTTATCATCTTAAATTATTTATTTCAGTTTCACTAATTTTCAATTAAGTCTTTAAAATTTATTTTATCACGTTAAAATTTTAAAGTTTCGAAACATTAATTCAAAACTTATTTTCTATTTTGGCTAGACGAAACGTACGGACGATTAAGAGCTTGAGATTACTTTCTGCTCCATTTTGCACGTAACTCAAGATTATTGAGGTAGACTCACCTCCATTAATTAATTTAAATTATAATTGCATGTCTTATGTAAATTTACGTGATTTATATGCTTTAATGCATGAAAAGAGAATATGTCATATGAGATATATGATATTGTTATGCTTGTCATAACTTGTATGTTTTAATGCATGAGAAGAGACGAGTATCTCTTATGAGATAAGATGAGAATGTTATACATAACTTATGTGCCTAAATGCACGAGACGAGACTACCCACACCCTATGATTTTAAAGAGCATATGATTTTCAAGAAAATGAGCATATGATGATGATGATGTCACGTTATATATTGTATAAGTATGTGTTCAATTATTCTGTAAATAATTATCGACGATGAGTCTACTGAGTATTTCTTCGAAATACTCATCCCGTTATTTTAACATAATTGCATATTTTAGAGACGGTCGAGTGTGATGGACAGTGGTGGCATGAATTGAAAGTCGTAGTTATTTACTTATGAAATTTTCGCATTTTGAACACTATTAACGTGCTTTGTTATTTCATTTATTTCAAAAATTTGAGATTTAAATTTTAAAACGATTATTCTAAATTATTTAAATGAGTTTTGTTGCCGACAATAATTATCGTTATGAATGTGATGTGATTTTAAAAAGTAGGTTATTTCTGCAAATTTTGATTATTAAAATTAGGGCAAAAGACGATGACGTGGCAATCTGAGTTAACGGAACTTAGGGCGCTACAATAAGGGCATTTTTACGCATTTATTTCAGTTCACAAATATGGATAATTGTCGATAAATGCACAGAACATAGATAAATTTGATGTAGTATGTGTTTGTAGGACATCAACGATGAAAGTGAGGAAAATTAAGAAAAACAAGCAAAAAATGACTTAAATGAAGCAAAAGCAAAGTTTGAGGACTCAAGTGCAAATACTGAAAAGTCGTGTTGAACCTTATGATGATGATGAAGATTTGATAGTGTTAAGAGTCAATTGGATGAAAGAAGACATCAAAAGGATGAAATATCGTCAAAGTATGATCACGCATCAATTTCCAATCGAAAAAGTTATGCACCGATTTTCAGTCTCATATTAAGACCCATTTTTAACATAGTAAACGATTGAATTGGAAAAGTTGTGTCCTTTTGAGTTAGCTTTCCAATACATCTTGAATCATTACAATCAAACATTGGGAGTGGAAGATATAACCAAAATGTTAAACGCTGTCCGACGGAGAAAAATGCCAACACTATGCGGTCTCATAGTGTTAATTCATTGTGACCACATAGACCACTACTGAGATCTTTTGGGCTGAATTTATTTATTCTATGCGACCGTATGACTTTGTACTATGTGATCGCATAGAAGACATTCAACATGAAAATTCTGATTTCCTTATTTCGTTTCAACTCTTATGGAAACCAATCTTTTGGCAACTATATAAACTCTTAAGCCGTCCTCAAACCCTAGGCAGACCTGGGAGGAGACTTTTGAAGAATTTGACAGAGAAATCAAGGCACAAACAAGGAGAATAACATCACGATGTGAAGAATCAATTCAAGAATCTAAATTGGTGATGTCATTCTTATTAAATTTTCTGATTTCTTTTTTCTATCATGTTAGGCTGGATTTATATGTGCTAGGTGAACGATGAACCTTATGATGTGATATTTTAATTCCTAATTTTACTTTGTTGACATTAAAACAGGTTTTAAATTATTGAATGATTTATATACATTGTTTTTTCTCTACAATTATATGCACAATAGTTGTATGAGTGTATTGATTATTTTATGCATTTGAAATAAGGAAAATAAGCTCGACTTGGTATAAATCATCATAGGGTCTGATGGGGGATATAAATATACCGCTAAGCTCTACGTGAATTTCTAAGTGTTTACAAAACGTCATGCGTTCTTGTATATTGCATTTGTCATAGAAATATAGTCAAATGGTATGTGAGAATATGTTCAATTCTACTCGAGAGAGATTGAATATGTTAGAAACATTAATTCAAATGTGCTGTCAATTCTGTAGAACTAGAATTAAAATGGATCATTGCATGAGAATTCACAAACCTAGTGCGTTTCTTTTCAATTAGTTACTTCAATTTGCATTCAATCATATAATTTGCATTTAGTTCAATTAATTCATCCACTATTGCTTTCGTTTAGTTTAGCTACAATTTAGTTACAAAACTCAATCGTATTTCACAATTCGGTTAAGGTCACAATAGGTAAAATCGAACTAGTAAATATCTATGGGAACGATACTTGGACTCTAAAATCCATTTTATTACTTGAACGACTCATACACTTGCTATAGTTTTTATTCGAAACATATTTTCGTATAACATCACTTATCCAATATTGAAGTTGAATATGTGGCAAAAACTGAATTTGTAAAAGAATTTATATGGATGAAATGAGTTTTTAAGTGAATTGATTTTTTTACATGAATCACTTATAATTCTTATGACAGTCAAATTGCTTTAATTCTAAGTAAGAATCCAGATTATCATGAAAAGTCTAAACACATTAAGGTGAAGTACCATTTCATAAGGGAGAAATTATCATCCGGTGATGTTGTTCTTTGAGAAAATTCATATTGATGTTAATCCATCGGATATGGGCACTAAAATTCTTTCTGTTGGTATTTCTATATCATGTTTATCACTCCTCTATATTGATATATGTTTTTTTGCAGGTACCTTGGGCAATGATGTAGGTAATTACTGTTACATGCAAGTAAACAACTAGAGAGAGTGGGTGGTTTGAGAACCAAGGTGAAGATTGTAAAAACGTATTTCTCAAGCCACACTTTAGTAAGGACAAACTGGTAATTATATTAGCTGCCCAGTTGGTTGGGGAAGACCAAATGGCAATCCCCAATTGGCCTTATATGCTTCACTTGGATTGTGCTAGTTGAGAGTGGATAAGGACCGTTCATTTCTATCAATGGATGGGATCTAAACAAATTCTCATATGGAGTGATTGGGGTCTATCACTTGCATTCATTTTGGACTTTTGTATCTAACTTGTCCGGCTTTTTTTCTCCCTAGTTTTTTCATATGGTTTTTCTTCTTCTCCTTCGATAATCAGCCCTTAATCTTTCATGAGATCCTTCTATGATTGTAACCGTGTGAAATAATGTCATTGTTTGAGCTCCATTAATTGAAAAAAAAATTGGAATAATGCTTTTTAAAAAATGTATGGTTAAAAAGTAAGGAGAATAGTTTGATTTATGTGTAATATTATTTTATTGAGAGAATTTATGGTTGATAAGAGGAGTGAGAAAAATGAATTAAAATTTAATGGGGGTCAAACATGGGCAATACCTGCTACAATGTTTTAGGCCACTTTCTTTGGCCTATAAATGTATATTGAGGTTGGAGGGTTTTTCTTTTGGTTCATGTATAGATTATTGTGGTGATTTGTGAAATCATTCAAGATTTGTTACCAAGTCGTGATCTCATTTCGGTTGTTCGAATATTGTACTCTTTCTTGTTGGTTTTCTTGCACCAATGATGGGCTTTAACTATGAGCTCCCCAGATTAGGCTTGGTCAAACTGGGTGACCAATTTCATTGTGTTATTTACTGCTTTTGATTGTATGCTTGGTTAATATTTGTTATTAGTTCGCTATTTTGTGTCTAAATACCCATCATTATTCTCAATTTACTAATTTTACTTCTATTAGACGAAAAAATTGTGATTTGTGATTGATGATCTAAATTATATTAACTAACTTAATATATCGAAATGCACACAATAACTGAATTAAGTTTTTAAGTATGAAAATGGGATATCATTTGATAATAGTGCAATTATCACGTTTTTCATCCGCTAATAATTGAGTTTTCATGATTTGTTGGCACCTAAATGTTCTAAGTACACTTATATTTTGGTTTAGGTTGCGAATGGATGAATACAGTGAAAATAAGGAGAAACAAGTGAACGAAGACCAAAATGGAGGAAAGTAAAAGTTTAGGGAATAAAGTGCAAATACTATAAACTTGTTTCCAAATTTGTAGTGAAGATTTGAGAGTGTTATAGGTCAATTGGATGAAGGAAGGAGTCAAAGGGATGAAATATAGCCAAAATATTATCACATATCAACTTTCAAACTGAAAAGTTTTGCTTCGGTTTTTAGCCTCATCTTAAGACCAATTGTTTACATGTTAGATGATCGAATTGAAAGTTTACATATGAAGCAAAGTTGTAGTCCTTTGAGTTAGCTTTCCAACTCAACTTGAATCACCTCAATTGGACATCAGAAGAGAAAGTCATTGTCAAAATACTGAAAGCTGTCCGACTGAATTTCATCAAATCCATGCGATCGCATGGTGTTTTTACTGTGATCGCAGGGAGTTGTTCCTTGCGACCGCATGGTACACTTCGAAGTCTGAATCTCCACTTTCCTTATACAACTCAAACTCCTTTGGTAACATATCTTGCGCGACTTTTCAACCCTAAATACAACCCAGAACACCCAAAACGCATCTATACATGATTTTACTCTAGTTTTTGCTCAAGAAACACATGATGAACTAAAGATCTTAGTGAAACTACGAAGGAATTCGGTTGGAATTGGTGATTTCATGTCATTTATTTATTTATTTTGATCTTTTCATTGTCAAACAATGCTATAATTTAGATTTTCATTCTCTTGAATTTACATTGAATTCAATTAACATTTACAAGATTTTTCATGGATTCAGTCATGTTTTTTCCATTGTTCAATCAAACTATTTTTTGAGTTTTAATTTCATTATTTACTGTTGAGATTGATTTAGCAATTATTAAATCCTTCATAGATGCAGTCATGCTTCTTCTATTGCTAGATTGAACTCTAGTTGTCGAATTTGAATCTCAATTTCACTTTATTGGCGGATTAATTACTGTCATATGCTAGATGTATATGGTCGATATTTGATCTTGTTTCAATAAAATTGAGTGAATAAGTCATAAGTCTAGATTCTGGTATTACATTTGTAAATTAAATTGATTTTCACGATATATCTTCCGATTAGAGTGTCGGGATGAAAGCCTTTAATTGAGTTATAAAACTGAATAATTGATGTGAATGATTTGATCCAACTGAGGGAATTCTAACGCTTTACTGCTTCAAATTATTAATTTTAATTTCACCTTTCAACATTGAATCTTACTACACGTTTAAGAGAACAATTCATCACTTTTTTATCCTTTAAATATTTTTCCATCTCCCTATGGATACGACACCCCAAAATTGCACTACAACTACCGCATTATTCTTTGGGCGTAATCATTATTGCACACAACTTCATTTATAAATCACCTTTAATTATCTAATCAAGATTCTTAACTTCATGTCGTGTTCAGTCGAATTTTTCTAACATATTCAATTTACCTCTCTCGAGTTCAAATTAATTTTATTTAAATAAGTCAATTTTATTTATCTATGCAAATCAGAATACACCTTAGTTACACATATTAAATTTCTAAGAATTTATGTAACAACCGCATTAACTAGAGAAAATATCTCTACGATTGATGAAGACCCGTGGTTGGAGTAGTGGCATAATGGGATGGCGACGCAATAGGTATAGGTCTGCCCGTGTGGATTCTTTTGATGACTCTTGAATGGATTCAAAATTCGGAAGGAGAATCAAACCAAATGAACCCAAACGTGACAAAATTATCCTCCTTCATCGGGACCCACCATGACATTGACCATCCTAACCACACCCACCTACACCTTAGGTCCCTTCCAATATAGCCCTAATCAAATGAGCTTTCTCTCTGTTGTCTTCTCCAGCAAAAAAACATTATTTCTACTTATATATCTGACTTTTGGAATTGTTCGAACTCCATTGATCCAAAAACAAAGTAAATCGAAAAACTGGGGAAGTGAAATCTTAGAAATTGATTTCCTGCTTCCACATAGAGGGTAGAGAAGAAATGGTAGAGAGAGAGAAAGAGAGAGATTAAAATAGAACAACTGATTTGTAACATATTAAATATTTTGGGTGTGTTTGAGTCACATTATTTTGGAAAAATGTATTATGGAATAGTAAATTGATAAAAAATACGTTGTTGAAAAAGAAGGAAAAATTATTGATGTGATGGAAAATATTATTTAATTGAAGAATGTGTGGTTGAAAATGAGTAAAAGAATGTGAATGAATATTTTAATGTGCACCAAACAACATCTTAATATAAAATTATATAATTGTTGTAAAAGAATGAGATGATTATTTAGTATTATCATGATACATGGATAAGTCTTATCTAGTTCAGAAAGTGTATTTCATTCCAACTGTAACTCTCCTTTTAAACCCTATAAATATAGGGCTTTAGTTCTCATAATAATACACAGAAAAGTCTATTGACTTTTATTCTCTCTTCTCTTTTCTCTCTTTTATAACACGTTATCAGCACGAAAGCTTGATTTTTCAAAGTTTACCACAACACGAAGAGCAACATTCCAAAGCAAGAAAGAAAAAGCAGAATACCGAAATCTCAATTTCTCAAAGGTTTGTAAAAGTAATAATTTTTTTTAAGCATAATCATCTATCACGTGTATTAAAATTAATTTGGTAACACGTGAATCAAATATATATACATGTCCAGCCCATAATTCATATTAATTGGTTTCATGATGTGCCGCACGTGAATTGGTTTATATTAATTAGTTTATGTTAATTAGTTTTATTAATCAGTTTTGTTATGTGCCTCACGTTAATTGGAATATGTTAATTGGTTTCATATTGCTACATGTTTAATTCTGCTACCAATTTTTCTTTTTCTACCAAATTCTGAATCTTGCATAATTTTTGTAATATCATTACATATTATCTTTCAATTCTAGTGGTTGTATATATAGTAATTATGCTTAATTATTTATTGTAATTACATGTTAATTATTCACTAATCTTAATTAGCTATTTTTTTATTCGATAATATTCAATGCAATTATGACTATCATTTTATTGTGCATATCTTTATATGGATTAATATTATATGGTTTTAATTAAGCATTGATATATTTATTATATTTTTTACTTGTTGATTCTTTTAATTGTAGATCACAATTTTAAATTTGAGTTATTAAATAAAATAATGTAGATCTAATTAGCAATTTCATAAGATGTATAAATATTCTCAAAGAATTTTTGTTGTTGTTCCTGAAACAACACAACATTATAAATAATATTCCAGAAGAATATTAATTGTAGATCTATCTATTATAAACAGTTTATTGTTGCTCATGAAGTAGCACAATATTATAATTAATATTCTTGAAAAATATTATTTGCTCCTGAAGATCACAAATTATAATTTTCAATATTCCAGAAGAATATTGACATATTGCTCTTGAAGAAGTAATATTAAAATACAACGTGCTCTTGAAGTAGCATATGTTTCGAAGAACATACTATTTTGAATTAGTGTTTATCCATGAAGGAAAACACGTAACTTATGTCATATTGATATTGATGTTTAATCATATTCTTCGAAATTAATTGTATTTTCTTTACTTTATTGTGTAGTTAATCAAATGGCAAACATTACAAAACTTGAGTTTGCTGCACTTGACATATCTGGCAAAAACTATTTGTCATGGGTACTCGATGCTGATATCCATCTGGTCTCAAAAGGTTTGGGAGAGACAATAAAAGAAGGAAACAAAGAATCCCTGCAGGATCGTGCAAAAGCACTCATATTCCTTCGTCATCACCTTCACGATGGATTGAAAATTGAATATCTCACTGAAAAAGATCCACAGGTTCTTTGGAAAAAATTAACTGAAAGATTTGATCATCAGAGGACTATAGTCCTCCCCAAAGCCCGCTATGAGTGGATGCATCTTCGTTTACAAGATTTCAAAACTGTTAGTGAGTACAATTCTGAACTATTCAAAATATGTTCAAAATTGACATTGTGTGGAGAAAAAAATCACTAATGATGATATGTTGGAGAAAACTTTTTCTACCTTTCACGCCTCGAATGTGCTCCTGCAGCAGCAATATCGTGAGCGTGGTTTCAAAAAGTACTCCGAACTCATATCTTGCTTGCTTGTGGCTGACCAAAATAATGAACTATTGATGAAAAATCATGGGTTACGTCCAACTGGTTCTGTACCATTGCCTGAAGCAAATGGTACTGCATTGTTTGAAGCAAATACAATATCAAGACAAGAACAGAGACGTGGACGTGGACGTGGACGTGGACGTGGACATGTATTTGGACGTGGACGCGGACGCGGGCGTGCACGTGGAATAAATTATGGACGAAATAATCAACAAAATTATCAGCAACAAGACAATAATTTCAAAAGGCACAAAGCAAACGAAAGTAGCACATCCAAAAAGGAGCATGAAGAAAGTTGCTTTAAATGTGGAATGAAAGGGCATTGGTCACGTACCTGTCGTACGGCTAAACACCTCGTGGATCTCTATCAAAAATCAATCAAGTGAAAGGAAAAATTGGAGACAAATTTTACTGATTATGATGGTCCAATTGATGTTACTCATTTGGATGTCTCTGATTTCTTTACTGACCCAAATGGAAATATTGACCATTTGATTGGGGTGGTGTAATGGAAGATATAGATTAGTTTACTTTCTAGAATTTCCTTTCGTTTTAGAAATTCAATTATGTTCTTATTTCTCGCAAGAAACTTCAAACTTTAGTATGCATCGTTAATTTCATAATAAATTATGTTTACCTTTTTTAAATTTAAATTTCAAGTCTTGTTTGCTCCCGAAGTAGCACATATTTCTTTCATAAACTTTAAATTAATAATTTATCATGTTGTTGCTCCCGAAGTAGCACGTCATTATAATTAACATTCTTGAAAAATTCCCGAAGAGCATGATATTACGATTTCAATATTCCAGAAAAATATTATTTGTAGATTTGTTTATTACAAATATTGTCGCTTCTTAAGTAGCACATTATTACTAATATTCTAATTGGGTTTTGTTTGCTCCCGAAGAACATAATTATGTAAAATCTAACATAAATTATATTTTTACTCCAAAAGAGTAAATCCTTAAATAATTTTATTATAATAATATTTGATTGCTCCTAAAGAGCATGAATTATATGTTCAATATTCCCGAAGAATAGACACATAACTCTTGAAAAAGCAATAACGAAATACCTCGCTCTCGAAATAGCGCATGTTTCGAAAAATGTATCATTATAAATTCATGTTTATCCCTGAAGGACAACATGCAATTAATTTCATGAGAATATTGATTAGTTTGCTTACTTGAATGATATATGATTATATAATCATATTTTTCGAAATTCAATAATTGAATTATATCTTATATTGAACCAGAAGTTCAATTTGACTTTATTGTTTAGCATGACCAGTTATACCATCACTTGACCAATAATGATGCGAAATTAAATATTTAAATGGATATTCAATGAAGAACCGGAAGATTCTTCAATCCAATGAAATCATATTTGATGTTTGTTCTTTTTATTGAAAATTGGTTATTTTACAAGTTAAATAAGGATTGAATTCACTATAGTTCTGAAAATTAATTAGGGTGATATACGGGGCCCCGTCACCCTCCACGTTGACTATCTAGATATTATTTGTATCTAATAGATTTGATACAAATATTAGATGATTGCATGGTATTCGCAACCTGAAGTTTGCGAAAGTGATACTCAAATTATGAGCATAATTTTCAGATTATACAATTAAGACAACGTGTCTTTTTAATACTTGTGATCCTAAATCTCAACTTTTTAATAAGTGGTTAGTTGAGATGTCAATAATTGTTTTAACATTATTGTTTGTTAAACGTCTCCAATTAAGTTAATTGGGAACAAAATACTTCCTATTTCAGTTTAGGGAAAGTCATTACGCATCATTCCAACATCATAGTTTTCCTAGTTATAACTTGACTTATGGTCAGAGTCTCATTTTTCCATCAAATTATTTCGATAATCTGTATATGTAATCCACCACAATGCACTGAGATGGAAAGTAAAAAATGCTGAGAATAAATGGGTAGCATGAACCCTTATCCCAAATAAGTGATATTTTATAACTCAATAAAAATGATTGTCAATTTGACAATTCCCTCAGCATTAGGGGGAAGAATAAAGAAGCTGAAAATAATATACAAATGCATCAATATCTAAATCATCACAAAAGACAATTCGAACCAGAAGTTCGAAAGATAATTTATTTAGATGCATTTAATGACCAAAGATATTGACAATCTCACACATCAGCTTTAAATGCTCCAACTCGAATTGACTCCTGGAAGGACAATTCGTTAATATTGTATTTGATAAATTTATGGCACGCCTGAAGCGTGATGACATTCGATTCTATTATAAAGTCCTCCAAACGTAAATATAGCAATTGATAAATGTTGTCTTATTAAGGATGTATATACTTTTAATGAGTATTTAGACATAACATATTATAAAACCCCAGAAGAGGTTCTGGTACCTGAAATAATGAAAATTGAGATATCTCAATAAGTTATGTCATCGTGGAAAAAGAAATAGAATCGAAAAAGACAAGAAAAAGTTGTCGACAACACTTTTGCACATGATGTATTGCATCATAATATAATAGCGAGGAATCGAAATAAATTTGTTAAAATATATCGATCAAAGAAATAATTGGTCAAAAATGATGATATCTGCCCATGAGTTTTATAAAGAAAACAAATATGTTGATTTAATTAGAACTCCAGAAGAGCTCAACAAAACTGCAGATTATTTAAAAAATGAATTTGAGATGAAAGATTTGGGGAAAATAAAATTCTGTCTCGAATTGCAAATTGAACATTTCTCAGAAGGATTATTTGTTCATCAATCTACATATACAGAAAAAGTCTTAAAACGATTTTATATGGACAATGCACATCCATTGACATCACCTATGGTTGTTCGATCACTTGATGTAAAAAATGATCCTTTTCGTCCACTCGAAGATGGAGAAAATATTCTTGGTCCTGAAATGCCATATCTTAGTGCAATTGGAGCATTAACTTATCTTGCAAATTGTACTCGACCCGACATAGCTTTTTCTGTAAATCTCCTTGCAAGATATAGCTCTACACCAACACAAAGACATTGGAATGGTGTTAAACATATTTTTCGTTACCTAAAGGGTACTATTGATTTGGGATTATTTTATTCTCAAAAGTCGGGATCAGCTTTAGTGGGATATGCAGATGCAGGTTATCTCTCTGACCCACATAAAGCTAAATCACAAACAGGATATGTGTTTACACGTGGAGGAACAGCTATATCATGGAGATCTGTAAAGCAATCATTGACAGCAACATCTTCAAATCATTCTGAAATCATTGCAATCCATGAAGCGGGTCGAGAATGTGTATGGTTGAGGAACATGACCCATCATATCCAAGAGTCATGCGGATTAGTTTCGACAAAAGAAAGTCCAACAATTTTGTATGAAGATAATGCTGCTTGTATTACACAACTCAAAGGAGGCTATATCAAAGGTGACCGGACGAAACATATTTCTCCAAAATTCTTTCATACACATGAGCTTCAGAAAAATGGCGACATCAATATTCAACAAATTCGTTCAATTGATAATGTGGCCGATTTATTTACAAAAGCGCTGCCAACATCTACATTCAAGAAATTGGTTCACGAAATTGGAATGCGTCGACTCAAAGATTTTCAGTGATCAACATCAGGGGGAGTAGCTGTACTCTTTTTCCTTCGCTTAGGTTTTATCCCACTGGGTTTTCCTAGCAAGGTTTTAATGAGGCAGCATTTACATTTTTATACTCCAAAATAACTGTACTATTTTTCCTTCGTTTGATTTTTTTTTTTGTCCCATTGGGTTTTTATCAGACAAGGTTTTAACGAGGTAGTTATTGTACGAATAATCATCAAAGGGGGAATGTTGTAAAAGAATGAGATGATTATTTAGTATTATCATGATACATGGATAAGTCTTATCTAGTTCAGAAAGTGTATTTCATTCCAACTGTAACTCTCCTTTTAAACCCTATAAATATAGGGCTTTAGTTCTCATAATAATACACAGAAAAGTCTATTGACTTTTATTCTCTCTTCTCTTTTCTCTCTTTTATAACAATAATTATACTCTGATTTATGAAATAATAAAATTATAATCTGATTATTGAGATTGAAAGTTAAATAACAGATGTAGATGTAATTTCATCTTTCTAGATTCACCACCATCAACCAATTTTTCAATGTAATAGGGTGATTTTAGGTCCAGTCCTATGAAGACTATACTTACTTTGAAAACCAGGGTTTCTATTTCATTTTAATCCCCATAAATCAATCATCGTCACTTCACAATTTCATTTTTAGTGAAAAGATTTACAGCCCGCGGTAAATCATCCTTCCAATTATCATCGAATTATCTGTTTGATAAATCCTATTTGATAATTTCAAAAATTTCTAGTTTTCGCTTTCGATTCAAAACAAAGATTCGTTGTTTTGCACTGATATTATCTCAATGCAAGAAAAAGGTGGATGGCATTTCAAAATCGAAGATTATGAGTTTTGGCTTATAAATCATAACCTAATACTTATATACACTAGAAAATAAGAAAATTAATGTTTTCTTTCCTTCTAAAAGATTGTTAAATACGAATAAAAGTAGAGATGACAATGCTCCCACATCCCGCCCCGCCTTAGACTTGGCAAGGTGGGGCTCGGGACGGGACGAGGCAGGGCAAGGCACTGGCTTGCCCGGTTTATTATTATTTTTTTTTTTCAAAAAACTTCAGTCAACCAATATTTTTTTTAATTTGTCGTTAATTTTTTTTTTATTCTTCACGAGGCGGGACACCCCCACCCTGTGACCCGAGGCAGGGCGCCAATCCCCGCCAACCCGTCGGGTCGTGGCAAGGCGGGTTTTTCTTGCCATCACTAACAGCTAACACGTGGTAGAAAAGAAATTATTATTTATATTTGATGAGATTTTAAATTTTATGGTCAATAAATACTGGTTGGGCGAATATAATATTTAAAAACAATGTGTGAAAAATAAAGGTGTCTTTCTTTCGGTGGAAAAATGTAGGTCCCATAGGAAACAGATTTCACCACATCCCTCACCATTTTGTATACATCATTAACTTCAATTTAATTTCAAAATTTACCATTAATTCCTTCAAATGTGAAATTCACTCTATTGGCATTCACAAATTACATGGCGCCCTAGGTAGAAGGGTGGAAACTCGACGATAGAACGATCTTAAAAATACATTGATTCATAAATAATACCACAAATTTAGAAATTTTCCAAATAATACCCCCAAAGACTTGATATTGATTACAAAATAGGAGAGACCTAAAAAAAATTGGAAATTTCAAATTCAGACATTTTTATCTTAATCAAGCAAATTCATAGCTAAAGAAGACCTAACTTTTATATAAATACAAAAGATTTATGGAAAAAACCTAACTGCTAAGATGACCAAATAATCAGGAAAAAAGTTTTTAGTTAAATTACAAAATATAATAATAATAGTAAAATCCAAATCTTGTATTGCAACATCTTATAAATGAAAATAGTGAAATGAAGGTTATGACAATATTTTTAAATTAAAATGTTGAAATGTTTATTGTTTAATACTTTTATGAAATTAATACTTTTTAAATTCAAGTACGTCTCATGCATATATGAATTAAAAAGACGCTCTTATATAAATAGAAGAAGAATTATAATCTCTACTAGTTGACGTGTGTGTTCTCTCATTATAGAATTGACAAACTGGTACTAGATAAAGTGAGTTGTCGTGTCCTGAATATTTCAAGCACTCATTCCTACTTGAATATTACAATATGCTTTGCTTAGGTCGGTCCGAATGCGTGTATTGACATATTTGTCAAGTTGAGCGGACTAGTGTAATGTTGAACATATTAGACAGTTGATTTTGAGCTCGTGTACAACCTTGTGTACTTCACCGATGTAGAATGTTAATAGACAACCTTGTGTACTTCACAGTTAATAGCCACGACGAGAAAGTTAATATCACTTGCTGTCACTCATATGTTCCGAACTGACTACTTCCATTGGCTGCAAATACTGTAAATAACACCTCGATATCTCATCTCGAAATTATCACCGTTGATTGAAGATGAATGGGTGTTGGTGTGATACGTGCACGTACACAACGATACACAGTTGACAGTTGACCTTTCCCAGTTCGAAAATCCGAAAAACCAGAGGCGCTTTGCTCACATAAACTAGTCCAAAAAATCAGACACTCAAAGAACCCAAAATTCTTCATCATTATCATCTAGCACAAAATTTCAAGATTCGATTTTTCACTTTCACTCTCTATATGTTTTTACAGATCGATGGTAAGTGAATATGTACCTGTAAGAATGAATTGTTGGCGTCTGTTTTGAAGTTCGATCTTAGTTGCAATTGAAGTTTCTGCTACTTAATTTCTGTTTTTTTGAGGGTTGAAGTTGGTGAAATTCTGTATTTGGAAGTTTTGGAGGGTTAATTGGTGAATTGGTGGGGTGTAAGTGACTGCGAAATTAAGGGTTTTTGATTTTTTTTGGATCTGGTGTGAACATGGGTTTTGAATGTCAACTGTGATTGATTTTGCACTTGGGTTCTGATTGAAGTGATAACCAGCTGGGTTTTAAGTTATATGTTTATTGGGTTTTTTTTTTTTTTTTTTTTATGTAGGAATAACTTAGGAAAAGAAGGGGGGTTTGGTTATAGTTATAGAATAAGATTGTTCTAGGAGAGGAAGGAGATGTTTTATTCGCAGTTTATATTGGCCAAAAAGGGGCCGCTGGGGACCATATGGATAGCAGCGCATTTGGAGCGGAAGCTACGTAAGAATCAGGTCGCTGATACAGATATCGGAGTCTCCGTAGGTAAAGTTTTAATTTTTCTCTTTGTAAATGTGGCAAGATAGTTCTTCTTGTATGTTTAATAATGTCATTATTCTTTCTTGTAGTGATACAACCTTTTAGTTGCACAAGTGCATATAGATAAATGGACATAATCTGGTTGTGGTAAAAAGAGCTAGAGAAAAGAAAAAGGAAATGCAGCTATGAGTAATGTGAACAAAAAAAAGAACAGGTGTCTGTCCTCTGTTCCAAGTATCATGTTTAAGCTATATTTGGTGGATTCAAATTGGTGTTCAAAATCAGTTTCTAAATGAGTATATATAATGAGGTTTAGATAGAAATTTTTGTTCCAAATTCAAGGTTACATTTGCCATGCATCTTGTTAGTTTTGGTAGATTACAATGTGCTATGTCGATATCTCTCTGCTTGACAGTTCTTGCAAAAAGTGTCAGTTTGAATGGGTTCAAGGCACGGCCATTACTCCAGACGTTGGAAGTTCGATAAATTCAACTTTTGAACACCACGAATTGTTCCTCTTGTGCTGGGGATTAAAAAAATTACAAAGCAAAGAAATTAGATGCCCTTATTTATTAGTATTATTATTATATTATTTTGGGGTGGTGTGGTTGCAATGATATGGTGGAGGTCATTTGAATAAGTAACGATATCAGGATCATTCAGGTGAAGTGCAAACCAGAATTAGCTAATTTTTTTGTGGACCTTAGTAACTGTCAATTGTTTCATACTTTTTGTCGATGTCTGTAAACACCAAATGGTTGGTATTGTCATTCTTCTCAAATGTTCAAATCTTTGGTTTAATTTTTATTTTTATTTCAGGAAAAAGAAAATTGCAAGAAAATAATTTTTGCAGTACAACCTTGTTTATAAGTTGCACAAACTTTACTGGGAACCAAACCCTCGTATCAAAATTGTAAATGAAAGAATTATATCTCTTTGACATCTAGGACACCATACTTCATTTTAACTTCAGGACTGGAATTTGAGTATTTTAATAAAAAAATAACTGCTGAGTCTTTAAGTGATATATAACTGTAACTGAATCTCAATCTAAACCTTTTAAGTATCTATACCAAGTTAAGATATGTGATTTTTTTAAGAAAATCCTTTGAATCTAGAAATCATGAAAATTAGCCCCTGTTTGAGCTAAATTATTTTTTCATTCTCATTCTTTTACTCATTTTCAACCACATATTCTTTAATAAAATAATATTTTCCATCACATCAATAACTTTTTTTTCTTTTTCAACCACATATTCCCTGTATGGAGCATGGTGATTAGTCATAAGTAGAGACTATAAGTCATTCAAATTAGAATTAATTATTTTGTTTCCCTTTTTGTCTCTGTGGTGCAAAGACTGGATGGTTTTTTGTATAACTCAAGCAATTATCTCTACTTTTCAGATGTGTCGATGAATTTGATATTCACGGATATGATACTCCATATATTGAGGTTTTTGAAGTTTCATCAATTTTTTTTTCCATTTTCGATAGAGCAGTCTTCAGAGGCTTGATAAATTGAAGCAAACTGCAAAGTTCATTATTAGAACTAGACAAATCACATCCTTTGTGTCAATTGCATTGATGTTGGACAAGATAACAAAAGGAAGCAAAGAATGATGGGCTGCGACTGATAAAAGGGACAAAATGAATCAATTTTCAATAATTAGTTCACTAAAGGTGTATAATAATAACAAAGCTTAGTCTTTGCACCACAGAGACAAAAAGGGAAACAAAATAATTAATTCTAATTTGAATGACTTATAGTCTCTACTTATGACTAATCACCATGCTCCATTCTGTGATGTGGAACTGAAATCTTTTGTGGTTCTCTCACTTTCTGCTTGTTTCATATTCAATTGTTGTTGCGATCTCATTTGGTTATTGGTTAATTCTGCCATGAATTTTTCCTTTCAATATTTATTTTCTTCGCTTTTTGGCGTTTAATTATTTTTTAATGAAAAGTGTGTATTTCTCTCATTCAGTATAAGCTTCTTATCTTTGCAGACTCGATCCTTTTCCCCGATGTACCAATTGCACTTCGGTTGTCTAGCCATCTTCTGCTTGGAGTAGTGAGGATATATTCTCGAAAGGTGAACTACCTGTTTGATGATTGCAGTGAGGCTTTGCTGAAGGTCAAGCAAGCTTTTCGCTCTGCTGCTGTGGATTTACCTCCTGAAGAGTCGAAGGCACCATATCACTCCATCACTTTACCAGAGACATTTGATCTTGATGATTTTGAACTGCCAGATAATGACATATTCCAGGGGTTGGTTTGAAATATCTAATTTGTGTTTCCTGAGAAACCTAAGCTATCCTTATACTGTATATGAGTTTACCCCCTTTCTAGTGCATCATAAACTTGTATAGCTGCTAAATCTTCATGGTCTTTTAAGATTTCTTTGCACTGCACTGATTGGATTTTTGGTCTAGTAATTGCGAACTTGTACATGTTCAGTCATACTTAAAGGTCCATTTGTTGACTTGATAAAGTTTAGGTTTAATGGTTTATTTACCATGAGTAGCAGAAACAAAAAGAACTCGACTTTCTTGCGACTGAAATAGGTTGAATGAGTAGAAGACATTTAAATACTTGTATTTGAATTGGATTGCATGACGGTCTTAACTCCTGTGTTTTTACTAGGATTCTTGGAAGACATTGTGTAAATTTTAATTGTCGGGCATATGGGTATTTTATTCTATCTTGTCTAACATTTACACACTGATTGCAAATTGTGCAGTAACTACGTCGATCATCATATTAGTTCAAGGGAGCAAATTACCCTTCAGGATACCATGGATGGTATTGGTTACTCCACATCAAAGTTTGGATTGGATGGTTGGTATTCTTTGTTCTTGTTTAACGAGCTACCCCATCTGTCCCCCGAGTGTCCCCCCTTCCCCAACCCCGCAAAAAGAACAAAAGTTACATCAACCCAAATATGAAGAGAAATATTTATTGGACGCATAATCATCAAATTAATGCTTGTACATACCTCTTCTTCATTATTTTTCCTAATTTTTGCTCTGGTTGTTTGTAGAGAGGTTCGGTGATGGTGATGCTTCTGGATTGGACCTTGAGGAGGTACATATATTTACACTCTAGATGCTGTTACATTGTTCTGTTTTCCTTTGAATTTTATACTGTTATAATTTTGCCCGTACATGTTGGAACTTAAGTAATTAGATAAGTATAGTCCGTTAAAGTTGATTATTGGTACAACACATTCAATTTTGAATTACTTTGACCCCGAAAATTAAATTTATTATTATCATTTTTATTTGTAAGGATATTTATTATTTTACATGAAAATGTTCTCTGTTGCAATTCACCCCAGTAAAATATAAAAAGTAATATCACTGGTGTTCTGGTTGCCCTACATCTAGCATAAAACTCGAAAGGACTCCTGATACGTATATCCATTCCTTCAGAAGTTGAGAGGAGCCTTCGACACTGCATGTTTGTTTTCCAGTTCTAATATGTATTCTTCTTGTAAATGAACTATATTAAAATGCCTTCCATGTTGTCAGATTTATGTAGATCAATGTGGAGCAAAATCATCTTGAGCTATTTATAATTTTGATACAAATTAATAATTGACATGTATTGGATTCAATGCTCACTTCCTGGACATACCATATTTTAAATATTTTATTAAATTATTCCTTTCAACTATGAAATCACTTACCAGATTACAGCACACATGGAGAGTAGTAGGAGACACATTTCATCTTTTACTGGAGGAAACTGAAATTTTCTGAAAATATTTTCCATAGTTCAAATAGGTCCAAAGGTCAGCAAAGTATTTGCATGGGGGCATGGAATGTTAGTTATAAAAAATAACTTTAGAACACGCATACTCTAAAATGCTTTGTCCTAATTAGATAGAACTTTAATACACACTTCTTTTCATCTAAACTGTTGTCCTCTGTTTTGATTTTCAATTGTCCAAACTTGAATTCTAAAGTGAGGTTTATATCCTGTAACTTCTGTAGTTATTTGAGAAAAGGTTGTCGTTTTCATGATAGTGATGATTCTGTAGAGTTTTAAGGACAATGTATAGCTACCTACCTATCAATGCATGCAGGTTCTAGAGTAGTGATGGGAATAAAATTATAGATGGGAACTTAAGATGGAAGGTCGCAAAATTCTCTCCATAAATTTTGACATTCGATCTCTTCTTATCGTAGAGTAAGAGTTAACTCATTAAGTTAGGTTTGCATTCTGTGTATGTGATGTGCACATTTGTCTCTGTGTTGGATTTACCACTATGTTTCATGTACTGACATTTTCATGGATGTTGGGACATTGTTCTCTAGAGTAGTGTGATACTGTTACCCAGCCTGCTGCATAAAATAGTATTCTTATCTGCGTACAGATTTAATGTAAGCATCTGTTCTTACTTGATTCCCTTTTCATTGATCAATTGTGTCCAGGAATTATTTTTCGACAAAATTGGCACTTCTGGACAGGCCGAGGAGAGGTTGGCTTTACATAAACTTTTCACGGCACTGCTAAATGATATTTTCTCTTCCCCTACTTATTTTGGTATTTAAATTGTACCTTGAGATTTAATTGCTGCAGCAGCTGTATTGAACTGCCATTCTATTCCTGTCACTTGATTCCTGACAGTTATTATGTGGGCCATTAATGTTTACACATAGAATCCTTCACACTTCTAAACTGTTAGGGAAGAAGAGAAAAAATGAACTGCTTTTGTATGGTCTACTTTATTGTTTTTGCTTATGCGGGAGTCTTATGTTATGTAGAAGGTTTCTTGTTTCTTTCTGACTATAGATGCTGGGTAAGCATCAAGCTTTTAAATTGTCTGCCTCAGACTGTGACACTCACATTTAAGCTGAAATTAGGGGGATGATAAATCAACTAATTTGTGATATATTCTTTTTTAGTTTTTGTGCTCACATCTAATATTGCCCCTCATGACATGTATCTGATCTGTATTATCTACTAATTATACTTCGCTAGTAAATGCCACCACTTTTAGTTACAGTTCCATGTATGTAGAGTTTTGCTTTTTCAATGAAAGAGTATGTTTCTGTCTTGTCTATGATTTATTGTGGAGGTTTTAGGGTACTGTCATTATCTGTATTATTCTGTCCTCTTGAAATAACTGAGTCTCATAATCTCTTGGCGGTTGATTCTGTTGACCAATCCATATAAATATCTGAACTGGATTGACCTCTTATGCTATCTTTTCTCCGATTCCAGTGGTGATCCTCAGGCCTCTGTCCAACCGATGACTCCTCTCAAGCTAGATGAGCATCCTCAAGAAAGGACAAATTCAGAAACCATGGTAGCTACTTGGAGCTCTAAAATTATGTTTTCAGGCTTTAATCTACATTTAATTTGATTTTGATTTACATTTTATGTTCTTAAGATGTATTTTTGGCATTGCTTGTTTTGTTAGTTTGATACACAATACCATAAGTCGAAATGTCCACCAGAAACATAGATTTCTATCTAGTGAAGATAATTTTTCCACGTGCAGGTTGATGTTGAAGATGCTGATGTTATGGACTATGCTCACGCACCTTGTACTCCTGGATTGGTGGAAGAGCCTAACTTGTCCAATGTCCAAGAGGCTTCTGCATGTGATGACCATCTGGAGGGGGAAGATCATTTAATGGAATCTACTGTGAAAGAAAATGCTAAAATTGTTACTTCTGAGGGTAAACAAGAGGCGGATTGGTTGTCACGAGATGATGTAAATTCTAATGCCAGTTCTTGGATGCCGCCTGATGTAAATTACCATTCAGGTGGCCCGGAAATTGAAAAAATAAAGCCACAGGGAGAAGAATCTTCTTGTACTAAAGCTACTTTGGTGCATGTGAATTTGGACAAACCTTCATCAATATCCGGACCATCTGATTTATCTAATCAAGTAGAAGCCGTAAACCCAGCATCAGAGTTAGTTGAAAAGACCACTGAGGCGTCTGTTGTTCCTGCGACAAAAGATTTGCAGAATGAAGTTGTCAACAACAATAAGAGCAACTTTCCCTCAGCAAACGAGCCCAGTGATGATCCCCAAGGTCCCAGAGAAGATGTCTTGGAGGACGGCGATCAAAATACTTCTGGTTTGACTGGCACTTGCCAACAAGTCTATGAAGTTGTAACATTGACAGATCAAGCATTACTTGGGGTAGAAGGTCCTGTTAGTGTGGGAAGTGCAGGTGAGCTGGATAATCCGTTCTGTGATGCATCAGAAGTAGGTGCTAAAATCCAAGATTCTGAGAATCCTGAAACTCTGGCTTATCAGGAACCTAAACATTCAAACTTGTTGAACCCTGATGTTCATGAAAACATGGCAGCTACGGAAACTCAGTTTCTCAGGCCATGTAGTTCCAACCCAGAGCAACCTCACATACCAAATTCTGGACATGACATATCAATGAATCCGGACTTACAATCTGATACTGCCACCTTGGGTTCATTAGAAATTTCTGGACGAGAGGAGACTGTTACGCTAGGTTTGTCTGTTGAGCTAAATACTTGCTAACATAAATGTAATTGTGCAAATTCTGAAAAGTTCTAATTAATTTCTCAAGGACATTTAGTCTTATCAAATCCTTTTTGGGCAATTAGTCCTTAGTTTGTGAGGGTAATTTGAACAAGTTCTAAAGTCTAAAAGGACTGTTACTGTTTCCATCTTTTCCCACCATCTTTTAAATCCTGAATTTTTCTATTCTAAGTGTCTCTAACTCCTCATTCCATCATCTAACTCTTATTTTGTTTAAAACGTGGAAGAATAATTTTTTTTTAGGGTTCAGAACTTCTCAGCGAAACACTTACTAAAAGTAGTTCTGTAGGCGATTGATGGCTTTTTGATCTATGCAGTAGTCCATGGCTATGTATTGAATAGTTTTCATTTTATCAGGTGGAGCATGCCATGTAACTGATGATTCGGAACAAGTTTCAAAGGAAAACCATGTAGAAGAACTTGTTCCACGTGAAGATGCTCATGCAGCATTCTGCAAACTTCACGGTCAAGTGGGTAGCATATATTCTGAGGATAGGCCAGTGGATAATTTAAATAATTCTGTGGAAGCTGATTTGCCTGCTCCCGAGAAACTACTGTCAGTAATAGCAGGCCAAGCTGATATACACACAGACATGCTAGCAGAGGCTAGTCCAAGGGACTTAGTAGGGCTCGATGAAGATGATGCTGGGAGCAAACTACGCTCAGGCAGAAAACGTAGTTTTACTGAAAACGCATTGACAGAGCACGGTTTGAATTCAGTCGAATCTTCAAGGATGGTCCGTGCCAAAAGAATTACAGAATCTGTTCCTGATGATGATGATTTGTTGTCTTCTATTTTAGGTATGTCTAACTTTGTTGATCTGTGAAATGTGGACACTCTTGACCCGTATCAGACGTTGACATGCCTTAGACAAGCTGGACCATTTGCCTAACGCTCTATTTGGCGTGTCATAGTATTTATGTAATTTTTAAAATTTCCAATGTGCAGATGACATGGTCTCAAAATGCCCCGGATATGTACAATGCATCATCTGCCCTATATTTTTTATAATTTTGTTATGTGACACGTTAAAGGCACAACAAACCCCCATTGATAAAGTTTGCAATACAAAATTAGGGAAAACTCAAGTTATTAAAACATTTTTGAGAAATGTTAAGATAATATGAGAAGAATTGTATGAATTTCATGTTAATTTGTTTTATATCTACTGTATGCACATGACTATTTAAATTAGTTAGCACTACAAATACAAAGAACAACATAAAGTTGTTTTCATTCCAGTGGCTGCTCCTTTACAAGATCAAAATCAAACCTAAAAAAAGAGAATTAGTTTTCTGAAAAGAAGTATTGAAGTAAAGATATAATTTATAATTACATAGTTCTTTGAAGTGTTTTAATTGGGGTGTCCTTTGAAAAATTGTGTTCACCTGTCAGTTCATGTTGAGTCCGTATTCCATGTCTGCATCTGTACTTCATAGATTTTAACTATTTTAGACATGATTCCTCGAGGGGGTTCAGAGGTGAAAGTATCCCTTACTTTTCTATGAATGCCTTCTGATTTGTGGGAACTATTATTGTCTCAGTTGGAAGAAGATCTTCAGTTTTGAAAGTAAAGCCATCTCCTGTTGTTTATGAGGTAACTTCTATGAAACGTGCTCGTTCTGCTTCGCGCACTGGTGCTGCCAAAAGAAAAGTGCTCATGGATGATACAATGGTTTTGCATGGCGAGTATGTTTCCCCTCTTGCCAGCAGTACTATAACTTCCTCTACAAGCTTTTTATTTTAATTAAATTTCATCAGTTTACAAGGATGTATGGAGTTTTCCTCCTCTACTAAAGTACATTAATGATAATGAACTAATGGTGTGCAGCGTGTGGAATTTCATATTTCGCAAATAATCACTAATTCTATTTAATTAGTGATTATATTGACCTTTCTAATTATTTCCCATCCGCCCGATTTTTTATTTCATTTAGATGTGTTTGGCACAGACACGATCTGTGCTTATTTGGCTACCATTATATCTTTGACATTACCGGCTATTAAATGCATCTGACTTGTTGCATTTTCCCTCAGTGTTCCTCATCGTAGTTCAGAGCTTTCTTGTCCGGTGTTTTAGGTTTAGGGTGGTGAACT
The DNA here is from genome assembly GCA_019097785.1 of Fraxinus excelsior. NCBI lineage: Eukaryota > Viridiplantae > Streptophyta > Magnoliopsida > Lamiales > Oleaceae > Fraxinus > Fraxinus excelsior. Next base: position 21,272,614 of record CM032631.1, on the reverse strand, counting down.
TATTTGCTAGCTTGTTCACGAAGTTCATGTAACTTACGTGCTCTATATTTGTTTCCTTGAAAGTACGATACGCCAACTGCTGATGGACACTGAGGATTTTCGTCGTGTCAGAAAGAAAGCTCCCTGTACACGGCCTGAAATTTCGATGATTCAGAAACAATATTTGGAAGATGAGATTTTTCTTGAACCAATATTTACTGGTGAGTTTAAAATTCAAATATATGTGCTCTTGAAATGTATTTTCCTTGTGAAAATTTGACTTGTTTATAGATGACATTTCATCATGTGTTTTTATTGCTAATTGGCACATTGTCAGAGACCAACAATTTAACTCCCAAATCAGCAATGACACACCTTATTTTCTTTGAGTGGCCGATTTTGTTTGAAAAATATTTATCATATAAGTTATATATTATTATTAATAAGACCTTTGCTCATAACATGTTTTGGCCTTGAGGAAGTCTCTTTTTCATGTGTCAACTTATATCCCAAGTAGATGGTGTTGAATTACCTAGTTTAGTGCATTTAGATTTCCTAAACAGGTGCGGGATTAGTTCCATGAATTCTATAATGAGTAAATAGATGAAAGATCATTGAAATTCTTTTGTTTTTTTCCATCGGAAGAGACCATTAGTTTATTTATTTGTTTCTGGTCTGTTTAAGGGGAATTTGTATCTTTTTCTTGATAATTCAATATCTTGCAAGATATATTTGTAATATCATTTGACAAAACTTTATTCAATGCAATCACTTTATTGAATTTGACATCCTTTCTTAGGCTTGTCAATCGAATTGGCATCTTTGTGCGGTCAAGCATATGACTTGAGTAGAATCAGAATCTGCCAAAACGATATAAATGGCGCTTCGTTTGATACTGTGGCTGAACCCAATTTCCATGATGGCGAAAACAATGCATTCATTGAAGCAGCAGCTGAACCAAGATTAGCTTCCCAAAATGATGAAAATGGCATGAACAGGGACATAAGAAAGGATGAAGGGTCTGATGGGCCTAATGGCACAGAGCAAATAGGCATGGGAGAAAACACTGAACTTTTGGTAGATGGGAATAATGTAGTGGCTGGACATAAGGAGATTCTGGGGGACGAAAACATGCTGGAGACATCCAATGCCTCCAGTGTAGAAGTTAATAACTGTCAAGAGCTGATGTGTCCTACTAATGTTGGTGTGGGACCTGATGTTTCACAGCAGGATCTTTTGAAGGATGTAATTGAACTAGAGACAAGTGATAAATATGCTGATGCAGTAAATCCTGCTGTTAATGAGGGAGTCATGTCATCATCCATCATTGATCACACTTCAGGTGACATGGATGATGCTCCTGCTGGTATGGTTCAGACAGCTTCTTTAAATGAGACCAGTGAGACAAACTCTTCTGTGAATGTGGACGCATTAGCCAATTTACCTGATCAGAAGATAGATGCACCCTTTCTTGAGCTGGATATTTCAGTGGTGGATGTGAGCAATGATAAGGCGATTGGTAAAGATGAAGTTGCAGATAAGGATGGTGATATTATTGTAGAAGATGAAACTGAACCTAGCACATTGTTTAATGTTCTGTCAGAGGTTTCTGGAGATGGTGCAGCAGTTGAACAGCTACCGGATTCCAATAATGGAGAATTGGAGTGTAATGTCCTGAGTGAAACCGATAATGGTCCTTTTGGCGAACAGAAGACCGATGATGTTCTGTCTGGCGAACAACCAATAGGCTCATATCCAGCACAAAGCAGTTTGCATTTGGAAGATGGTTTCTTGAATGATGATGAAAATCCAATTCAAAAGGAAGACTATCATCCCAATATGACAGATGCAGAAATCTTTGGTTTGGACTTGCATGACCGTGATGTAAGTTATCTTATTTGCCTTGGATGATCTTCTCTGGTTCCGGTCTAGCATTACTTAGATTTTGCTGCTTTCAAATTTCTACCATAATGTTTTTTTTTTTCTCTTTTCACAAGTGCCTTCTGTTTTGTTTGTTAGGGGTAAAATCCCACAGGGCTTGGGCTACACCTTTTAACATGGTTGATATTTTAAAATGGAACCCCTAGTCTCCATATGGTATCAGATCCCTTAATGATCAAAAGAGCCATTCAATCCGTCTAGAAGCTCAATCGAGCCATTAGATTTCAAGATCGATGTATTCAAATAAGTCACCATCTTGCAGGGACATATTAAGAGTAAAATCCCACATTGGTTAGATATAAAAGCACTAACCAACATTTAAGGGCTTGGGCTACTTCTCTTGACCTTGTAAGATGGAACCCCCCAAGTCTCAATATCCTTATTGCTGTTCTGGATGTTCCAATGTTCCAATAACGATGTGCAAATGTTATACTAGTGTTTGCCTTTTGTAGTCAAATGAAATTTGATGTATGCAAGTTCTTGAACTTGATAAATGAAGTAAACAGGCATCATAATTATGAATATTTACTGGGTCTACGAAGGATTGGCTGAAGAACTTCACATAAAGAAATGGGTCACAAACATTTGAAAACCGTACTTTCAGCACTCTAAATAGATAGTTGAAATTCCACACATCAGTAATTCCAAATGACTTAGACAAACACATATTGGATATATTTACTGGGTCTTTGGAAGATAGGTTCTAGGGCTTCAAATAGATGAATGGGTTGTAGAAAACTAAATTAAAAAGTTTTAATGATGTTCTACGCTTTTATTTGAAACTCTATGCATCAATGATTCCAAATAATTCATACAGAATGGAACCTGCTTGGTCTTCTCAAAATTAATAATTTTGAGAACCAAGTAATCAAATGTTTACGCAACATCATTTTTCAGCAAGATGACATTCACATGCATTCTTTAGTAAACTCACAACGAAGACATTAACTAATACCTTGAAGGCTTAAGCTCACATAACATGGGACTTGAGCTTGCGTTTTCTCGTCCTAGAATCTGACTTCTCCACTTGAATTGCACCTCATTAGCTAAGGTAAATTTTCAGTGTGTTGTATACCAGAGAGAATTATAGTATTTTCACATCTGTATGTTTTTCTGATGTTCATTACTTAACATGAATTGATATGATCATGTATGAACGTTTATAGTGATAACTAAGATAAAGCCTGACCAATAAAGGAAGTTGCATGGGGCTGCTTGTTAATTCAATGTATGTTTACTTTGCATAAAACTTATCCAGGTATTTCTAATCTAGAGTAATAAATGCAACCTAAGAAGGATTATCACAATAGGAAATTGGCTATTTTTCTTTATCTAGCACCTGATCCTAACATGCTGACAGAGACTCCTCGGTCTCGCAAGAAATTTAAAATGTTCATTGTGCTGTTTACCAAATAATTCTTTTTCATTACCTCAAGAACCTATTCTCGTGGCATTTTTAGGCTGTAGACATATGAGAGCTCTTCTGCATGTTATATGGAACTAAAAGGACTCCCCCTCCAACCCCCCCACCCCTCTCTCTTTCCTCCACATTTGATTGTGGTGAACTCTGTTAATAACTTTTTGCCTTTTGATGCAGAGTTTGGATTGCTTTGCCCCAGTAAATGACACAGGTTTGCTTCTATCCTACTAATATATTCGCACACGTGTCATGCTTCAATATAAGGAAAAAAATGAAAAGAAAGACTCATTGGGAATTGTTTCGCTAGCCTTGATGTGGATGTAATAATAGGAAGGATACTTTATAAGCTGAATGTTTCGGAAGGTCTCTGGACATTCTTCCGAGGCTTCTCCTTTTCATTCAGGGCCCATAAATTCTTTATGGGTATCTACTAATACTCCGAGTATCTGTTGAATCCTTTTGGGTCCTTAGTTTTGCTTTTGTAGAGAGTTTGCCCTTATCCTTCGGCGTTTATGCTGTCCATGATATTATTATGTGGATTACTTAAGCTTGATTCTTCATAATCTCTGGGCTTTCAGAGTTTCTAAATGTTGATGATGAGGAAGTAGCTGAAATAGCAGATGATTATATGCCTCATGCTGAAGAGCCTCGCTTAACTGAGAACAGTGGGTGGTCTTCACGTACAAGGTTTGGTATTCTGCTGCTTAACTTTTTAAGAATGTGTACATCTCCTGGCATTCAAGAAGTTCTTTTGGCTATTGTTTCTATGAATTAGTGCCAAAATTGCAGCCTTGTGCTGCATAGCAAGAAATGAATGGATAATGTAGCCAAATGACAATTGATTTAGTTTATAAAAGAGACCCCCCACCTCCTCCTTCATTCCTCTGTTAGTCCCAGCTTGTATTTTGTAAATAGTACCACTGGTTGCTTTGTTTGAGTTTGAGGATTTTGGTTCGTGCTGAGTTCTGAAAATTGGAGCAGAAATGTTTCAATTGTTTGATTTGCGCATCATTCTGACAATTGTTCATCAATTAGTGCATCTGTTGCTTCTACAGTAGCAGAATGTTTTGTCCCAGCTATTGTTACGTTACATATTTTTGTCAGGATTTTCTACCTTTCAGAAGATAAGTATTTATCATCAAAATCATCATTTTCATAAATGTTTGATATTTTATATCTTATAGGGCTGTTTCCAAGTATCTTCAAACCTTGTTTGAGAAGGAGGCAGATTGTGGAAGAAAGTCACTTTCTATGGACAACATGTTAATTGGTAAAACGCGCAAGGAAGCATCAAGGATGTTTTTTGAAGCATTGGTATGTTAAAAACTCCCTTGCTCATTTATTGGTACTTTTTCATTCATCATTAAATTTGAAGAAAGACTGCACCATCATTGTTGTACTTGGATTTCAATTGGTTAGTTTTTGTTGACAACTCTAGAGAACTCCAGCAGTAGGGAGAAAGTGATAGATTTCTGGGAGTATTAAAGGGAAATTTGTTTTATACTTATAGTTTTGATTTTATCTTTTCTTTTTTGGGTGCTGCTAAATAGAAATGCACATGGGCTAGAACTTGGTCACTTGTCAGTTGCATTTTGTTGAATGGGTCTGAAAAAATAAGTTAAAAGACCGTTGGCAATGTAAATGAAAAACTTGAGAAGACATATAATGTTGATTGCACTATTCTCTCTCACACACAATTTACGGATAATATACTTGAAAGTAAAAGCATCCTGAAAATGATGACATTTTTGTAGATTCTTAGTTTTACATTATCTTTTCTTACTACGAAATGATATGATTTCTATCTTTGCTTCTATAAATTTTCTTTTGAATTGCAATTTTTTCTTTTTCATTGAATGTTTTGACACTTGCAATTCATTTTTGACATGAAACCTTGCAGGTGCTCAAGACAAGAGACTATGTCCATGTAGAACAGAGAAACCCTGTTGATGACATTACCATTAAACCTCGAATGAAGCTGATGAAATCAAACTTCTAGAATACTGACACTAGAGCAGAACTTGGTTTATGCATGTGGAGATTAGATTTCTTACTTCTAAGTAAATGCTATTAAAGTTCGTAGTCAAGAAATCAGGTAGTCATAATTGTAACTGGTAACTGGTAGATTGTTTCTAGTTATTGTACAAATATGTTGTATAACAAGCTTCTTATTTATACATGTATAGCATGAAGATACTAAATTCTATGTTGCAAATGGAGCTAATTATTCCTCTGTGCCTGCTTTTGTAAGTTCAGATTTGCCCTACTCAAAATTTCACCTTGCTTGGTAAGCCGGAAAAGTTTTGTTTCCCCTTGTATAAATATTTTGTGATTGCAGGCCAAAAACTTCGCATATGATGCTTGATTATGTTTGGAGCTATTTGTGTTGATTGAGGTCACAGTTGTAATGCCTAACCCACCAAGAGCTGAATCCAAAGTAAAAGATTCAGAATAAGCTTTTAATGATATGTCGATTTTAGTGCTAGTTTCATCACTTCTCAGATTTCAGTTTCGCTTTTGGGCTCCAAAATGAACGGGGCATGCACGAAATTACGGGCCTTATAACACAAGTCACAAACAAGAGCAGGTTCTTAATTTAAAGTTGGATAATATATCGAGTCAAACCAACTCAAATGTGTCTCAACTCAGAAATGACACTTTTCTGAACCGAACATCAGAAGCCAAAATAAAACTACGACAAAGAATGAGTAAAATCTTTGCAATAGTTCTTTAATCATAGAATGGAACGGCATCACAATAGAGATATTAGATTAAAGTCTCACTTCCACTTATTTAGAGAAAGTTTTACGTGTATAATAAGATACAAATAGTTGCTTTATGGCAACAAGTCTAGGCCAAAGTCATGCACTAGTATACAAGATTATATATTTTCCTGCAGTTATTGAAGGCAAAAGTGCAGAAACAGTGAACCTAAAAGCTAAAAAATCATGGAGGTCAATTAACCTTTTTGCCATTTTCATCATCTTCACCAGCCTTCAAGAACCGGAGAAACCAATAAGCAGAGGATTTTAGATGGCGCGTTAGCCCATTCTTGTAGTCCACATAAATCAGACCAAAGCGCTTGGTATATCCTAACTGCCACTCAAAGTTGTCGATTAAGGACCATGCAAAATAACCCCTTACATTTGCTCCATCCCTGTCCACGAATTCCATAGAGAGAACTTTAATAGTCGGTCTAGAAGATTGACATTCCCAGATATGCGAAAGGGACATCACTAGTATAACTCTATACTATATAGTAGATATCTCAATCCACACAATATCCATGTTTTTTAAATTGTAAATGTAAATCGAGAAAAATGTGCTCGATCATGTACCAGTGATTTGATTTCACGTGTGGCACTGGATAAAAATACACAAGTTTCATTCATACTAGGTAAAATTATGAGCAATTGCTTTCCCTTTGAAACCACTTGCTTTCTAGCCAAAACAGGCAGCACATGAGTTGAGTGACATGTCAAGAGGAACAAACAAATAATAGTGTGCTCGAAATCAATTGAAAAATGAGGTAATAGTACAGAGGCAAGTGGAAAACTCGGAAGAAACATTGAGAGTAAATACATGAAATCAATAATTTGAAGATCTTTTTCAAAAACAGAATATGGATTGTCATGCACATCAAGTCTCATCCCACACAATTTAACATGCACAAGGAGCTAAAAAAATATTTGAAGCTTGAACGCAAGGAAAGTGATAGTGACATACTCAATTGCCTGATGCACAGCAGCAAGGTAACCCTTGTAGTAAGAAACTCGCAATTTGTCATCGAGCATCTCATGTAATGGAGATGTCCCACTGTCTTCATCATCCATACCTGCGAAAGAGGGTTTAAAGGTTTAAAAGAGTTGACTAAAATCCATCCATATGATTCCACCATAAAGAAGTCTACAAGGGACTCAGCTGAATAACAACGTTTTCTTGCCTTCAGTTAATTGATTTTTGAACTTCTGGCTATTTGATAACATACATAATGTTCCCTATTCATTGGGTGAATTGCAACTCCACACCCTTTATTCAAAAATAAAAACCTTGTTGACCATGTAACTTTAACAACATTTTTCATATAAAATTCTTTTGTAAAAAATAGAAATTATGAAAATTTTCAAGGATACAGAGGTCCTTTAAAACACAACGTTAGACCAAGAAACCAAATTAAACAAAGGAGATAATCGACTGGAGTTAGTAAAATGAAGGTATTGCAAGGTTATTTTAAACCAATGGGGAAAATCAAAGAACTTCAAAACTATTGTGTATGTCTGTGCGTGTTTTGGGTGGGGAGTGGGTTGGCAATTTTACATTTTGCCTTTTTTCTCCATAGTATATTGCATCCTTTTTTCCTCTTCAAGTCGAAGGACAGTAGCTATCTAGTTACGTTTCCAGTTTCCTTGTTTCTAAAGCATCATAAATTTTTCAATGATACAGGGGTAAACCTCCTTACTTGCATAAACTACTCAAGATGCCTGGTGCATATGTAAGAAAGCTCGATCTGTTGAGTTGAAGCAACTTCCCTAGTATAAAGGTGGAAGCTAGCGGATAAAAGCAATTAAAAAAAAAAAACAAAAATGGAACTATTCCCTCCTTTATTAATGGACTCAGGCCATACCATTTTCAGTTATGTATATTGTGGGGTGGTTGTATCTTGAAGTAATGTAATTGAGAACTTTCCAAATGCCCCAAGGAACTACGTAAAGCCAAGACGATGCTGCCTGCATATAGTATTTACTATGAGTCCAGCATTATTCTGGCATCAATCCAAAGATATTCAAAATGAAGCCCGTGCAAGAAATAAACTGAAAAGAGATAATCCTACCTTCTCACCAATAATCTCCCCACTATTCCATTCAGCTATGACAAAATGGAATGCAGAAGTAAGAGAATTGAGAACGAAATCATTTAGCATATGTTTGGCAAGTGTTTATAAACGGTCAAAAAATGGGGTCAAACCAATTTTTATCCACACATTTCGTGGGATCCACACTACCCATTTACTGGCTATTCATTTCTATCTATTTATAAACAAAACCGTTTGTAAACACTTCCAAAACGAGCTCTTAGACAATCTTCCAAGTAACATATCACGAAAAGCAAGTCAAAAGGATTTTTATATACCAATTCTTTCCACCTCCTGGGTTCTATAGAAATCATTGCGTTCAACATTATCTTCCGCATGACCAACAAATCTTGTTGTGTAATGGTTTAGGCCAATGAAGTCTATAGAGCTCTTAAGCAACTGTCTGTCTTTCTGGGAAAACTTTGGAAGGCAATCTCCGAGTCTTTCGCGCATTGTTTCAGGATAATCTCCATAATAGATTGGATCCAGGTACCTGCATCAGAAATATAATTGAAGAATGAGAGCAACAACTCAATTATTTTGACACATATTTCAGAATGATGCCAAAAAATGACTTAATAAGTTCCAGCATAAACAAGAACGTTATCACTAAATAGAGTCCTTTCTAGTTGAATCCCCACTGTGCAGCCAACCCTTGGCATTATTGATATAAACTGCCTTCCCTCAAATTCGGACCCCCCCATGACCTTGGAATTGACCACTCAAGCATTTTTCCACAGCAGTATGAAACATTCACTTGTCATCTCTCTATTTACCAGAGTATAATGAGAATATAATTGGTAAATAGTGCAGAAAATGCAGTTTTAGTCAAAGTTCAAGTTGATGTTTAAGTCACTTGTAAAGTGATTGCGGAACATCTGGTTGCTTGGATTTCCATTTGTGGCACAAAAATCTGAGACCAACATCAGAGTGGGAGGAAAATGTTGTAAATCTTTCCAGTTCCATATGTCAAAATATTAACCAACTGGGTGTTTGGCAGGGATTAACCAAAGTCAATGTTTTCCCTTTCTGCATGATCAAACAACACTGCCACATTACTATAGATTGATGCCACAGAATAAGGATTCAATTCCTATAGTAGCCAATACAGGTGAGTTTATGCAACTCTTTCAAACATACTGTGAAAGATATGAAATTATCAAATAGTTCGCATTTGCAAAAGTTCAAAGGTCATATCCAGTTTCGAGATAGATAAAAATCCAAGCTGCAAAATATCTAGAGCATCATGCAGTGCCTATCTAGCTCAAGTAACGATCTTATTGTTTTCATTACACAGGATTGTATTCTTGAAGTAAGAGAAATACCCAAAAAGAAATAAATAAATGGGAAAAGTACCATCCAAGCTGAAAATCAAGACACCTTGCTGCAGCATTCATATCCTCTAGTTTATCTGATAAAGCCTCGGACCAATCACAATCCACTACTAAGCCTATTTGTCCTCCTTGCTTATTCTGTAAAGGAATATCAACAAAATATTGATACCACTACATTATTTGGTTACTATATTCATATTTAAGCTGTAGACTAAATCTAATGTGAACGTGAGGCTATAATATAATTAATAAGGTGCACTATCATGATTGAAATTCATGGAGAATCAAGACCATTAAACAGTACTAAGAAATCTTTTTCCATTACTCGTACCGTATATGGAGGGAGAGTCATAATGCAATGAATGTGGAAGAGTATTTATCATATAATATTAGAAATATAAAATTATTTGTCTGTGAGTCATTGCTCCAATTTCAAATTGTGTACAATGTTTGCAACATTAGTTATATGACATGATTCCGTCTAATTGTGTGAGAAATATATATGTAGAAAGAGAGCTACAGAAGTCTGATAGTGTCACACATCACCTGAAGGAATCAAGGAAGAAGCGGAAAAGTTAAATATGTAAAACTCAGGATAGGAGAAATTAAAATCTTAGATCTCTTTAGTTAGAAAATGAAAAGGGAAATTGAATGTTAGATCTTGCACAGTAGCAGGGTAAATGACAATTTCTCTGTTATAACAGCCTTGCTATATTAATCCCTTTATTTGTGGATTGTTTGTCACTTTATATATCAGGAGTAAGAACCATTGAGAGGTCGAAACCTAGTATTGACTGGGAAGGAAACTATGTAATGATACATCTTATCCGATCAACTGTAATGACTAAGACTACGAGATCGTGACTAGGAATTTACAAATCAATTCATGTGGAGAAGTTCCAATGAATCTGTAGATTCTGTTTGTGGATTGTCATAAGCATCATGCCAATACACTAACAAAAATAATTGATGATGTCAGAAGGAATGGGATTATAACACCTAGCACGAATAAAAATTTAATTTGAGCAACATGCTCATACGAAGTGTCCTATACACGTTTGACTATACTATCTTGGCTTCAGTATTTAAGTGGTATACCTTGAATTTCTGGTTGTAGATAGAAACAGCTTCAGCATGTGCCAGGAGCTGGTGATGAGCAGCCAAGTATGGTTCATTTGATGAATGTTCCCGTCTTCCAGGGGCATATATGCCAGTACAGTACCCATTCACTGAAGTTTGAAGGGGTCCATTAATTGTTATCCACTTCTTCACTCTATCGCCAAAACTATAAAAGCAAGTTTCTGCATATAGACCAAAGTATTTCCTGGATGTTTGGCACAAGTGAAACAAAATATCATCACTGAATGGATATAGGGATCAATTGCGTTTGAAATGTTGATATTAATAAGACCGCAGGTCCCTTAAATAAAAAACACTTTCTAATGTAAGACTTCAAACCTTTTTTGGACTGTCCATTTTTGCCTCTATAAACAAACACAAAATTACATGTGGCGATTTATGTCATCGTTTTAAAGGGTTAATTACACCAAAGGTCACTGAAATTTTGACTAGTTACGTCAATGGTCACTAAAGTTATTTTTTTTCTGGTAATACTCACTCAACCTTCTGGTCATTACACTAATGGTCAGTCAGTTAAAAAAATTAATATTAAATCCTAAGTTTCACCAAATAACATTATTTATTACGACAAGTTAGCAAAAATCGTTGTTAAAACAAAACATGGTGGTAAACTGCACGATATAAGCCAAAAAATCTGACCAAAACTAAAGCTGTATTACGTTTTCTTATTTAAATGTGTTTAATCCTCAATTCCTAACTCCCTAATCTTGTTGACTTGGCGTAATATATAACACCTTTTATCATTAAGTGCCACATAAAATTAAATATTAATTTTTGCATAAGTGATCATTAGCGTATCAGTTAAAAACTTGAGTGACTATTACCGTAAAAAAATTACTTTAGTGACCCTTGGCGTAATTACTTAACCTCAGTGACATTTGGCATAATTAACCCTCTTTTTAGACATTCTAGTTTAGTATTTTATCTGTTCTTCACAGTACTCTCTACAAGAACATATTCATTTTTTTGTCATTTAGAGAATGACAATAGTTGGTGCCCTTAAAAAATCTGATTAAAATTTAAATCAAAGTCAACAATTAATTTTAACCACACATTTCAGAAGATATGCAACTTTTCAACCACACAGTTCATCAATTTTTTTATCAAAATCTGCTAAAAATCTGATTTTAATCTCTACCAAACATGGGCTAGATCACATTAGCAGAAATTGGTGAAATGATAAAATCACGGCAAACTAATATGTATCTTTATTTCAATCTAACCCATCCCTTTTTAACATTAGAGGTGGGTTATGGACAACGTAATATGAGAACAAATTGGTATGCTATAACAATTTCTTTTAATACCTTCCAGTTGATCTTTTATCTCACTTTTTGAGGGATAAATAAATATTATGGAGAATGATCTAAATTCAGCTAAACATTAGAATATCAATGCATCAGCACTCTTTATCTATCACTTATATGAGAAATTACTTTGCAAAATATATCTCAACTTATCAAAATACACCTCCTACAATTAAAGGTCATTTAAAAGTCCCCGCATTGTGCATTTTTCTTTTATACGATAAGAGAATAAATGGGTGTTCTTATTCTTCAGAGTACATTGACAATGCAATCAAAAGTAATCTACATTTAGCAAGTGACAAAGATCATTCCCATTACCAATTATTATATACCATTACGCTTTACGCATGAAACACGCTTCACTTTTTCACATTTTTTAGTGACCATACACATCAGAGAAGAAAAATGCACGACTCCTCAGAAATTTTTCCTTGAAACATACATTGGAAATACCAACTCGAAAAATAAAAAGTAAAATAAAATAAAAGGGAACGAGCAAGAGGTTGATACAGCTAAACATGAAACATGTCTTAATCAACTCAAAATCCATAAAATTGCTATGCAATAAAGAGAGCTGATAGTAGGCCATCTATTTTTATCAGATTGGAATACCATTTCATATATAACGTGTTCCTAATCACAAAGTTACAAAAAAACCTGCATGCCTGACTAAACAGAAGAAAGTAGATGTGATTGACATCAGACAGAATGACTCACTTTGTTGATCTTAGTTTAGCAATTTCCCCATAAAAGGACAAACTTAAAGCCTAATACTTACACAATTTCTTCATTCAACCAGCCTCCAGTCAACTCAAGAAGATTTAAGGGAAGATCCCAGTGGTACAATGTTACGAAAGGCTCAATACCTGAGATGGAACAATCAGTTACCAGTCAAATTGCACTTGAAAATAGATGAAATAAAAAATAAAAATCATGAGGTTATACCTTTGTCAATTATTGTGTTGATGACGTTGTCATAATGCTTTATCCCTTCAGTATTAATTTTGGTGCCCAAACCATCTGCATATATGGTGGAAGCCAACTGCACTTATAATTCCTCATTGAATTACTGCGTCGGAGCGAAAATGATGCCAAAAAGGACTAGGTCGTAAAAATCTTGCCAAACACAAACACATTAAAAGATTTATTATTACTTTTTATGAAATAATATGTAAAGAAGAGTGAGATTTCCGTGGCCCATGGTCACCAATTTCCTTCATATAGAAAGCATGGCATACTTTTTATGAAAGAATGGGTAAAGAAGAGTGAGATTTCTGTGGCCCATGGTCGCCATCATATAAAAAGCATGGCATGGAATTGTAAATGCCCAAGATTTCTGGACCACAAAGACATGTTTTAATAGTAAATAAAAAATCTCTCCTATTTGTCTAAACCCGTTCCCGTCCTATGTGAAGCTCAATTGAATAATCTATTGATCTTCATTTCTCATCTTCTCTATTAGTCCTTTTGTAAATGTGTATTCCTATAATTTGAGGGGAAAAAAAAACACAGAGCAGCATCAAACCCAAATTATATGATTTCCATGGCCAAGATAATATACATCACACTCGGTTCACTAGCTCCTAGTAAGCAGTCTTAAGAGAATAGATCAAATTAAAAATTGATTTCATTCTCTGTTGACACAAAATTCACACTGGATGCAAAACGTAATAACTTGGACATCATAGAAAACAAAAATTTTACCAGGAAAAATCCGACTCCAGGATATGGAAAAGCGGTAAGCTTTAAATCCCATTTTGGCTACCAGCTCAATATCTTCCTGTGTTTTAAGAAAGATCTTGCGAATAACTATATGGAAGTTGATTCATGAATAAATGCAAGAAGACACAATAATGTTGCTTGATTTAAACCACGTCCACAACCAAAGGTTAAATAATGTCCACTGATTATAAACTAGCTTGGACTGTATTAAAAGAAGAATAAATCGGAACAGACACCTTGTAACGATGATATTGATCCACAGCTATATCTGCATTGCTCCCATCACTGATATTGCCTAAAAAAGAACACGAAAGAGAAAAGGAGATTGATACCCAAAAAAAAAAAAAAATTCAACTTAAAAAATAAGCACTCTTAGAGAAAATTGTCCGAGAAAATTAAATAAATAGGCCATGGTATTAAAAGTGATCGAGAAAAAAAAAAGGATATACCAGGAGCGCGAGAGAAAACATCCCACATACTAGGACCCTTACCACCCTCATTCCAAGCTCCTTCAACCTACAATATCACCAAAAGCTTTCATGGGATTTTATTGGTAGAAGTTTCACTATTTTCCTATCTAGGCTCTTGACTTACAAACTCAAAGTATTTGAATTCATAGAAAAACATCAACATAATATTCCTATCATGGCTTGACTTGTACGATCAAACAAATATACACCAGAGTGCCATAACATTTTATATCAATTCCTTTAGTTTTCTAGACAAATCCTGAAGTAATTAATTGCAGCACAAAAGTTAACAAATCCAAAATTTCCAGCTACCTGGAAAGCAGAAGTGGCGGTTCCAAAGATGAAATGGGGCGGGAAGTCCAGTCGGCTGAGAGAGTTTTTGGAGGCATAAATTGAGCTCCATTCTTGCTCTATTGATCTCTTCCTGTCCAGACCCTTGGTTGTGTTCGAATTTGTCCCCATTTTGATTTCGATTTCTTCACACTGGATAAGAAATTGATGGAGAGACTGTTGTAAGAGTGAAGAGAAATGCACCTTTATCCGTTTGGCCCCGTTATTCCCGTTACAATCAGGAACAGTAATCTTTTCAATAACGTGTGATTAAAAATAAAAATAAAAAAGGCAAAATAAGTTTTTGACTTTACACTTAACATCGGTGTTCTAAAAAACATAAAGTATAGTTATACGTGGAGGTCAAGTTTCAAGCTTTACGAATCTAGGCGAAGCTTAACCGTAAAAAAACGTTTTTTTTATTTTTAATATTATTTTAAATTTTTAATCATTGTAAAAAAATTCAATAATTCAAATAATGCATATTAAACATTTAAAATTATAAAATACTGTATTTGCTTAATAATTCCTACATAAACAAAATATAAACAATACAATTTTTCATTATTCATTTAACAAACGAATAATAATTGAAGTTAAAAACAAAAGCCACATGCCCAAAAGCATAGGAAAGTGGAAATACAGGAAATCCACAAAAAATGAAGAATTGTAAACAAAATTTATTGAGAATCATATGCTCCAAAATTACAAATACAATGTAAAGCATAATAACATTCTAATGATATACATGATACTCAATCAGTGCGGTGTGCGGAGAAATTAAAAGGTTTTGAGCCGTTCTTCGTCTTTTTTTTTTCGTTTTCTTAGTTCTCTGGAGTTTGGAGTTTTTGGAATTTGAAGAGATTGTGAAATACTGAGTTTGGCCTGTGGATTTTATTTTTTAAAAAAAGGAAAAAATTGGGTCTGAAGCGGAGGCGTCCTTGCGCATCTAGACAAGCAATAAGCGATCAACATTATCGTTGACCGCTTAATTTCCGCTTAGACTCAAAGCGAAACGTTTTCATCATATTTCGCGCCTAGGCGTAATATTATTATATTGAAGTCCATAAGAAGATGGATAAAATGAATTATAATTTAAAGGGAAATGATTGGATAAGCTTAAGGTGTTTACTATAAGAATGCTTTACCATAAATAAAATTTCTTCAGTTAAAAATTAAAAATAAGCTAATTATTTTAATAAAAACTTTTAAAAAGTAAGAAAAAGTTAAATTAAACACGTTAAAAATAAAAATTTACAAAAAGAAACAACATTAAAATCAACAATTGTCTATAATTTGAACTCGTCCCAAAGTAGCAAGCTTTGTTACTCGTTTCATGCTCCACTCTCAGAGAAAATTGTCATATTCCTTGATAGAATGCCTCATGGATTGTTTAAAAAATAGTCAAGTTCTGCATCTAATCATTCGTTGTCATCATTGTATCCGTCAAATAGATAGACAATAATTTCTATTAAAGTGGCTTAACTCTTGTTCTCTCGAAAGGATCCTTTCATGCCTCCCGGCCCTCTTAAGAAAGTGCATCTTTAGGAGTTTGACAAAGTGTATCAATATAAGTAATTTTATATGAGTTTGTTAAAAATATACTATGGTAAGTTCTCTTGTAGTAAATAAAAGAGAGGAGAGAATTGAGTAGACGGCAGTGAACATGGTCTTTGCTTTTTGTACTCGAGCAATATAAGTCTATTTTTTATTAATGTTTGTAAATTGTTTTTAATTACTTTCTGTTTATACATTTCGAGGAACTCAAAAGTATTATCCACTCGTTCACTATTCATTTTTATTTATTTAAAAGATTTAATAGCACAAAACGTTCCTACGTTTGACATGTAGTGTGCAAAACGTCCTTACGTTTCAATTTTTTGCATTTTTACTCTTATTTCAACGTTTCATTGCGGAAAGCGTCATTTTTACCTATTTTTAACGTCAAATGACCAATATATCCTCTTATATAAATAAAACAAAAGGAAAAATAAAGAATAAATTGCAATCTTACTCAAACTTTTTAAAAATGCAAATGAATTCAAAATTTATGAAAATATTAAAAATAACAAAAAATTATTTATTTCTTCTTCTCTGCCTACGGCCGCCAAAGCCGACGGACTTGGACACCGGTCGATAGCCCTCAACTTCCCCTTCAATTAGCAACCAATACCTTCCAATTCCATCAACTATACAGCCCGTAATCGTTGCCCAAAGTTCACTGTCTAGGAATATGAAAATCGTCGAAAAATCCACATTCAGCCACCCTCATGATCGGAAGTCTACACAGGTCGATTTCCCATCATTGGACGACCCCATCCATGTCAACAATTCACCCCAAACATCATCACATAATTTAGAATTTATCCCAGAAGTTACGTCAGTCGCGCAGTAAGTTCGAAGATCCCAAATTCTGATTCCCCTAGCCGCGAACCACCTAGGCTGTCTTCCCCTCCACATGACACACCCAACCCAACCATGGGTCTTCCTCAATTTCGCCCAGAACACACTGAATTTTTTGCTACAGTTAAGGAATTGTGAGCACCGAATTTTTTCGACCCAAATTTTTTCAGCGAACTTTGGGCAGTGATTTCGGGTTGTATAGTTGATGGAATTAGGAGGTGTTGGTTGCTAATTGAAGGGGAAGTTGAGGACTATCGACCGGCGTCCAAGTCCAGTAACTTTGGCGGCCATAGGCGGAGGGAAGCAGAGGAGAAAAGATAAATATTTTTTTGCTATTTTTACTATTTTCATA
Source organism: Fraxinus excelsior (assembly GCA_019097785.1). Lineage (NCBI taxonomy): Eukaryota > Viridiplantae > Streptophyta > Magnoliopsida > Lamiales > Oleaceae > Fraxinus > Fraxinus excelsior. The sequence continues at coordinate 21,255,364 of CM032631.1, read as the reverse complement.
AATTTTGGACTCATTTACATTTTTTAAAAAGTTTAGGAGTAAGATTGCAATTTATTCTTTATTTTTATTTTATTTTCCTTTTTGTTTTATTTATATAGGAGGGTATATTGGTTATTTTACGTTAAAAATATATAAAAATGACGTTTTTCACAATGAAGTGTTGAAATAGATGTGAAAATGCAAAAATTTGAAATGTATGGACGTTTTGCACACTACATGCCAAACGTAAGGACATTTTGTGCTATTAAGCCTTATTTAAAACTTAAGTTGTTTATACACACTTCCAAACATACTTTTTACATTATTAGTCATCTGTTAGTAAAAATAAGGATACTTTCAGAATGTAAATTAGATTATTCTAGTCCCCTAATGACAATATTACATGTTACATTTTACTACTAAATTTAAAAGAATTGTGTTCTAGATCTGCTCCTTCATCTCCAGTGGAACACTATATTAAAGTCTCCTCAAATGATACCTCTATATTAGAATTTTAATTTAACCCCATTTTTTCTTTATTCACATTTTATAAAAAAAAAAAAAAATTATTTCATCTATGTTCTTATTTAATATTTTAGTATTAATAGATTTAAATTGATTCATAATTATTTTAATATGATTGTTATTTTATTATTAAATTAAAATTGTTCATTTAAAAGTCAAAAGTTACCAATTTGATCATTAATATATTAGCACTAGAACAATTTATTTAAATATCATTTCTAATTTCATACTCTATAACAAGTTGCAATATAAAAATAAAGTACTTTTGAAAAATTCTAACGAGTATGTTGCAACACTTAACTCCTACCTCTTGTGATATTAGTTAAATCAACCTTCCTCGATTGGCAACACCCGCAAGTGTGCAATATGGCACGTGTTAGCAAAATAAAGAAAAGGAGAACTAAAAAAGAGAGTGGTAGATAGAAAATATAACTCATTATATTGAAAATCTTTAGGTAGTAAAACTTATATTATTAATGAACACATGACATCAATAAGCAAAGCAAATTGCATAGCAACACTAAAGTTTCATATTGTAGGTATTAAGGAAAAATAAAGCCTCAAATCCTTATTTATAGTTTCTCGGGGCATGGACTTATTTATATTTTTAACCATGGATAGAATATGTAATGTTGTTTAATATTACACGTAAATAACAAATAAATAAATTTTTTTTTTTTTTAAACTAGAACTGAAAGTCCAAGAGAAATCATAAGTGAACTGTAGAAAATAATACATTAGTCCAAAAGAAAGAAATCCAGGAAGAATTTCGAAGTCAAGAGGAGGAAGAGAACAAATTAAAATCTCTTTTTAAGTCTAAAAATATCAAAGTATTCTTCAAATTCAAACAAATTCGAGACAAGTCTTGAAGATCAAAGTCTTCTTTAAATCAAAGCAAATTTAAGTACAAGTTCCGAGCGAGTCAAGTTCTCAACAAATTTAAATTTTCAACAAGTTTTGAAACCCAAGATTCATGACACATCATCTCTGGGTCGTCAATTAGAAGATAGTGCAATTGAGGACGAACCTACCTTATATTTCACAAAAATAAATTTATAACAATTTTTATACACGAAATTTGTTGTACAATGTGGGGAATCAATAGAGGCAGGATGGTTAAGCCTTTAAGCTACTGCTCCTATTTGTACCACGCTTTCGAAAGAAAAAAAATACTTATGAAAATTATAGAAAACTCCCATGAGAACGCAATTCAGGTCGACGAGGGTGCTATCAAATCATTTCAATAAATTGTTGGGATCCCATCTAGTTGAGAGTTTCGACATACAAGATATTCAAAACGCTAAAAGTATTGACTAAGGTCTTCTTAATGTTGAACTCGACGATCAATAGAGTTATCACTAGCATGTTTTAATTTTGGTTAGGTCAGCAGACAACGAACTTCAAGCAATTCTGTTGTTGCACATGTCATTCCCAACGTGGGTCATTTTTACTTTTGCTTCGGGCAGAGTGATGTTTGTAACTTCGAGCCTTTACTTGATTTCCTCGCACTACTATTCTCCGGGGGATGTGGAACTTCATGACATAATAGTAAATTAACCTCGCTAACTTGAGCTCGTGAAGTTCAGTCGTCCTAAGATGACATTGTAGTTTGAGGGCAAGTTAAGCACCACGAAGTCATTAATGGCTCACACCTGACAAGGGGTTCCCCCAATCTACCATTAGGACGATCAGGCTTCTAACAAACATGAAATCACCTGTGTTCCTTTGGAGTGATTAGAGAACCGACTTTATATTCCGCTCAAACAAGGTGGAAAGGAATTCAAATTACATGTTAGTTGGAATATAAAAGCCTACTAAACAGAAATTCGTTTTTCATAAAAACAAAGAAAATAGAGTTTAAAGTGGTTGTACCTTGGAATTCAATTTCCATTTTCACGTTACAATCAAATGGCCAAAGTGGAATTCATCTTCCTCGGATGTGACATTTTTCACGGAAAATGTGGCAATCAAACAAGGTCTTATTTGATTTATCGCATTGCAATTGTTGTATGTTCTGGTACTATTGGGAACCGACCTCCCCTCTAAGCTTGGTAACAATTTCGTGCTGTTTTCCTGGGCATGGTGATACTGGCAATACTTCCTCTGGTTAAGGTAGGATAAGTTCTTCCTTAGTCTGTTAGTTGTGGACGTTTGATCCTTTGTCTCTCCTTCTGTCATTCTCTTTCCGCCAAACTTCTGGAATTCCCATTTTTTCCTCGTGGTTCGTAGGGATGCCTCCGCACTTATCTGTTTTTAAGCTCTGCTGAAAAATTTATGGTAAAACTTTGGTTCGATCATCAGATATCTTTATTTGCTTGTTGAAACTGTTAAGATAGCTTTGAGCGAGTCCCTCCTTCCTTGCTTGATAATAATTAGGCGCTCATTTGGTGTGGTCCGAGCTGCAGAACCCATGAATTGGACGAGGAAAGCTATGGCCAGGTCATTCTAGCTTCGAATGGACATTTGGGGCAGCATCTTACACTACCTCTAAGCCCTCTATATATCTTCGAAATTCAGAGAAATATTCAGCACGTTATCGCGTTTTAAATCCCTAGAGTTCCATCCATTAAGTATACTTATTATCTAAATGGCCCCGTAGGATCGCTCTCATCCTCATAGCCGTTAGTTGGGGCATTTTGAGTTTTTTTCAGCAATAGCTGCATTCTTTGGCCACTCCCCTCTATTTCTCTCGATGGCAACTATTCGCTGGTTCAATTAGTCCAGCTCGTGCGGCCCTTCTTGATCGACTCCCACATGAGAGGTGACGACTGGGAGCTTGTTCGGCTAAGCCTCCTTCGTCATTTATCCTGCATGGAAAGGGAGTTTTCGAGCGATTGAATATACTCCCCTCCTTGCGGAGTCCTCTCTTTCGTCGGAGTTGTCAAATTACATCAGTTCCTCTATGGGATAGTTTGTCCTTTAAAAATTGCATATTTCTTCTAATTGGCAACTGGGGACTCTCTTTGGGTTTTAGCAACTGGAACTTTGTAATCTGATTCTGTTCAATGCAATGCACAACATTGGTGAGTTTTTGAACAACCTCCATAAGCATAGTCATTTGTAGGTCGTCTACCCCTGTCTACGTTTCGTCTACGCTTCTTCATAAACTCACTAGAATTTCGAACTTAGTTGCTTCTTGTTCTAGCATGGCTCGGACTCCTTGATCCTTGGCTTTGACTTTGGTCGAAATTTTGTAAAGCAAAGCAAAACTGTTTAGGAAAGGAGATTTTTTTGTTGAAATTTTGGATGAGTCTCACAAGTAGATGTCCTTTGAACTCCAAACTATTGACATTAAAAAATGACTTGGCACTCGAGAATTTGTAGAAAAGAAAATTAAGTTTTTTTAAAGTTCTGAAGCAGAGTTTCGACATGAAAGAGTATATAATAATTGTGGATCCTACGAAATTTGACTTGACTAATACATTATAACGTAATTATAATAAAACACAAACAGGCACTTAAAACAAACATGGCCGTGTTCCATAGCACCTTGGATAACCTTTAGCTAATTGACCATATGCACCTCAAAAATCGCAAGCACCTATTAAGGCTAGACATCATTACGTATTTGTTATAGATGATTAGAAGTGAACATTCAGTCAGTTACTTTGTCCAGAAAGGCACCTTAAACAGTGGATCATGTTGGTTCGACTGAGATGGAAAGAACAAAAAAGAATAGAAATGATCCTGCGATCGAACCTTCTTTTGCGAAAGGGGCAAAATCATTGATTCTTTTTTCAAATAGGGAAACATAAAAACAGAGTTCCATAAGACATAATAAGTGCAGATTGCCAGTTGGTGTCCAATGTTCCAAAATCAAAGCACTTAATATAACTAGGGTTATTAGCCCAAAATGTTCCTAAATTTGACGTTCATGGTGTAAAACGTCCATACATTTCATTTTTTATTTTATTTTATTTTTAAATTTTCACCTCTATATCCACATTTCATTGTGCAAATCGTCCTTCCCATCCAATTTCTCAATTAAAAAAAAAAAACTGTAAAATGACGAATATACCCTCCTATTTAAATAAAACAAAAATAAATAAATAAATAATTGCAATCATATTATGGAAAAATAACTTCTACCACCACCACCACCGTCGTAAAACCAATCCCAATCTCCCCAATATATATACACCTCCAGCCTGCTGATTGTTGAAAAGTCACCTTCTACAAACTTGAGTGGAGAGTACCCTTCTTCCCCAAGCATAGGATCCTCACTCACAATTATCGTATCTTGGTTAAGAATTATCCATGGAAAACAAAAACCTACTCCCCTCAAAAAAATGTTTTCCTTAAAAACAAGGAAAATTAGACATATTTTTAAAAATCGGAAAACATTTTTCATGAAAAAAAAATAGCAATCAAAAACTTCAAAGTAGAAATTTGGATGGAAAACTAACATTTTCCATGAAAAATAAATGCAATCAAACACACCCTTACATAAAGTAGTTTACTCGTGCATGATGCTTCTCTAATCATTTCACAAATAGACCTTCTAAAATCTAACTTCTCTTACGGACCATGCCTAACGTGATTGAGTCAGATCTAAAGGGAAAGAACTGAAACTACATTTCATCTCACTGGTATCAGATGGAGGAAACTGCTAGAACACTAGGGAACACATGCAAAATTGGGGATACATATGACCAAATAATATGAATGTCGAGGTCTTTGAAATCTCGATCATAATTTTGATTCCTAACAAATACTGCCCTTATCCACTAAGAGAAACAAATGAAGCAATTTCAGTCAAGAGAGTAAAATAAAGGCCAAACATATTCAAATGGTTGAACAGAGCAAAGTAACAAGAGTGACCATAGAGCAGCAAGAGGCTGCACATATTTCAACTAGCGATAAAACTTAAAATACATCCACGTTGATACATGATAGCTTAGAAGAGCTGCAGGCAATGAAAAACGGAGAATAAACGAGAGCGTGACCTAAATGCGACCATCCCACAAGCATTGAGCATTAGCCTTTTCTGCTCTCAAGAGACGCTCAACGTCTTTTGGAGGGTTCAAGCCCAAGGCTTTAGCACGTTCCCATCGATCCAGTCTGGTCATCCCAAGGCATGGTCCATATGCCAGGCTCATGTCGAATTGCCTCAGAACCTCCTCGTAGCCATCATAATCATCTGTGAAATTTTGATGTCATATTAGAGTAGCCATTTAACTTTCAAGCAAAAAACTGCTGTTGAACAAGTGCAACTAAGATGGTCAAGGTCTGGAATCATAATAATGCTAGATGTTGACGGCTGTTTAGCAAAAAATTGTCAAAACATCTAATAGAATAGATAACAAAACAAACAAGCTTAGAAATTGAGAAATCAATACTATGCTAATATGTGAAGGGAAAGAACTATGTTTGTGATTTTAGGCATGGCGGTTTGAGTTAACACAATTCTAGCACAACTTTATTAAAGTTCTTCAATTCTGGCACATCTTCATTAAAGTTCTTTTTACAAGTATTAACCCTAAATTTAGGGGGAAATCATCCAACAAATTGATAATTATGCTTTGATAAGAAAAATATAATAATTAAAGTTGAAATAAACACATACATTGATTGTGTCTAAATTTCTTTTACATGCCAAGTCTTGTAATGCAAAATAAGTATTTTTGTGCATTTCAAACTTAATGATGAGATTTAACACTAAAACTGTTCGCATGCGGCGATTAACTATCCGGTGCGTGACCGGGAAATAATATGGTTCATAAAGGAGGAAAACAGAAAGGCTCAACCTTGGAGGTCGGGAGAACCATGGGAGATGAGAGCCGGAGGCTGAACTTGGTCGGTCCCAACGGAGGCGGAGTTCTTTGGCTTTTTAAACGACGTCGTTTTATTCGCTTTTGGTTTTCCAACACCCTTTCCGGCGGCGGTCTTCTTCTTTTGCCTGAAGAAACCCTTCATGTCCGACGATGACGCCATTGTTTCTCTCTCTTCGTCTGTTTTCAGATTTTAGAATTTTGAATTTTGAATTTGAACGTGAACTTTCGAAAAATAAAGAGCCCCGAGTCCGAGTGTTCTCTCTCCAGTACTCCTCATTCAATTCTTTATATTACGATGCCTATTGGGAACGATACAAATAATTAGTACTGTAAGTAAAAATCGTCAAATTGAAAAATCGAACCGAAATCGTCGGTTTGGTGTGTCACGTGGACCCGTTAACGAAATGGTTTTGAACCAAACCAAACCGATCAAAAATGGTTTGGTTTAGATTTGAGAATTTTAATTGCGGTTTAAAACCAAATCGGACCAACGAAAAAATATATAAAAATAAAAATAATGATTTTTTTAAATTCATCCAAATATGTAAAATTCAATAGTTTTATCATTTGTGTGTATTTTCATCAATTTATAATTTTCTATTACATATATATTATTATTATCAAATAATTTTAATTTATATATAATAATCTCTAAACTAACATAATCTATCAAAAACAATTTTTCTCTTCAGAATTCAAATTTCTACGGTTGCTTTTGAGTCTACATTCTCAACTGGAAGTCGGATACTTGATTCTTTTAAGAGTTTATTAGGTGCAAGAATGGTTGAGGCTTATATATGCGAAAAGAATTGGTTGCAAATTGAAGTTGAAAGCATTTGATGATTCAATAAAAGTTGTGGCAGGTGGTTTATATTTTTTATTACCATATTTTTAATGATTATCTTATCTATCTAGTATCTAATACTTGATGATGCAACGAATGTATTTGTTTGACAATGGAGACTATGAATCATGTGTGACAACAATTGATGTTTGAGTATATGTGAGAAACTGAATTCGTAACAATATACAACGGTAAACTTGTGTAATTGTTATATTTAGATATTATAAATAACTGGTTTATTATTATGGTTGGTTATTCTCTCTGTCTAATCAATAGTTTTGTTTTTCAGATACGATGATCACGAGATCTTGTAGAATATCATTATGTTTTTTGGGCTTTATATATAATTTAGTAGACTTGTATTATAACGTTATCATAAGTCTTAGTCTAAAATGGCAAACAAAAAACTATATTTTAGTTCATTGTGATTTCACTTTGATTTAGTTGGTATTTAAACTTGTAGTAGATATATTTAGTTTGTTTTAGATTTATTGGTAGTAAGATATAAATATATATTGAATTCAATGAATTAATATCATAAAAGTGGACAGACAAAAATATATATAGCGAAATCGACGGTTTAAAACTGGACCAAACCGTTAGGTTTAGGTTTGAGTTTTTTTCAAACCGTTCAAAATGGTTTGGTTTAAGTTTGAGTTTTTCTCAAACCGGTCTAAACGGTTTGGTTTGAAAAATTGTCAAAAATCGGTAAAATCGGATCACTTACACCCCTACAAATAATAGTGGTTTGAAAGATACTATTTCAGCCGCAGTTGGGTACACATTTCATTATCATTTTTAAATACACATTCTTCAATAAAATAATATTTTTTATCACATCAATAATTTTTCTTTCTTTTTCAACCACACATTCTCCATCAATCTACTATTCTAGAATACATTCTTCCAAAATAATGTTGTTCAAACACACCCTCAATATTGAAAAAATAGTTTTAAAATTTTAAAAATCAAGTCATAAAAAAATTTAATGAATCATAATATATATAATTTTATTGTCACAATTATGTACTAGTCAAAATCACAAAATGTCATAGTCACAAGTGACAAGTCACACATTTTATAAGTGACAACTTATTTATCGGTCACATATTAATTAATCGTGTATTATTTCTTAATCATAAAAATTATCAAATTAATATGCACATTATTTCTCAATCAAAAATCACACTTTTATAGGTTACAGTTTATTTCACGGTTCCAAATTTTAAAAATAATTAATTATAACTTAATAAATTATGAGCCACGATAACAAATTTTGACACAAATCTCAGTTTTAGATCATATTATTCATTGATCACAATTTATCTATTTTATTGATCACATGTTACTTATTAGGCACAAATTAACCAATTCAAGTCTAGTTATCCAAATAATTAGTCACGAGACTCCACACCCCACCCCCAATACATCATCGGCACCAATCGAATGCCGCACCATCTCACCACCATCGTTGTCGCTATCACCATCATCTGCACCACAACAACCAACGTTATTATTATTTTATTAAAAAATGTGTGATTGATAAGAATGTATGTTAAAAGGTATGGACCTAATTGGACATTTCAATACATCTATTAATTCTTGTCTTCAACAACGTTGTTAAAAATACGATTAAACAAAAGTAAAAAAGTTTGTTTTCAATAAACTTCCGACAATGACATAATTTCTTGAAAAACTTCCCAACCTCTTGAAAATAGCATGGAACATCTCTGTTTGAAACTTATAGTGTGGAATACTCTCGTACGGTCCATTTTCTCAATAAAAAACTATGAAATAATAAATATATTCTCCTATTTAAATAAAAATAAATAAATAATAAAGAACTAATTACAATCATGATCCCAGAAATTTTAAAAATTACAAATGAGTACCAAATAAATAATTAAAAAATCAAAACTAAAAAAATTCACTTCCTCTTCATCTCTCTCCTATCACCACCATTCACCACGAGTCCACCACCATTGCCGCTGCGGTCAACCAAAGGTAACCATGTAATCTCTAAATCTATTATTGAATTCTGATGCATGTGTGTAGTTGCATGAAACTTTCATATTTTAGTTTAAAAAGTTTATAAAAATTTAAGTCAAATTCAATAATTAATTTTAACAATACATTTCATGGAATCCACAATTTTTATCAACTTTTCAAGTACACATTTTATCAAAATTTAAAAATTAAACATGAGCTTAACATTTCGTACCAGAGAAGCCTATGTATGAACAAGGCTTAATTTTACTTCCCCATCTAGCTACTCTAGGTTGGGGGTAGGTCCTGGGGGGGAAGTTATAGACACATTTCCATACTTTGTATCTGGAGTACTTCATTTAATGTCCTCTGCAGTATTGGGCTTGTGAACTAGCACTAGTTTGACGTGAACCTTTAGGAATAATTCATCAAATTGGTTAGATCTAAAATAATAACATACCCTTCATATGAGCCCACTATACATATTGATATACCTATAGATCCACCGATTTTACATTTTAGTCATCCTAGATAGTTCGAACTGTATAGAAACAATAATCAATCTTAGCTCGAATGGTTTGTAGGGGAACCCTACCTTCTCTGATCCAGATCAGTTTCGGGTGAATGGATACTCTGAGATAGAGCAAGAAAAATGGAATTTGATTAATTCAACTTCTAAGACTTTGGAACAATTAGAAAATTACAAAAATGAAACAATTCTTGTTTGTTTGGGTTTGTAACTATGTGACTAATTGAAGTGGAAGGGCAATCTGATAATACTTCATCAGATGATTGTATAAGGAAGACGTAAGGTAGGTTATAGAAAAAAGAAGAGAAACAAATGATAAATAAAGGAATTTTGGATTATGAAACTTCGTTAAAATTTTATTAACTTTTTACGGGTTAAACTTCAATTTTAACCCCACTAATTATTATTATTATTTTTTTTTTAATCCTTGGCGCTATTGCGCTACTAATGTTTTAAGTTGTAAAATTAATACGCATTGTTACTTTTAAGAATTTTTTAGCGTATAGATTGATCGATATAGTGTACAAAATTTTAAATTATTTTTATAAGAATCTTGCTTTGTGCACATTTTCATGGTTCACGTGGAGTTTGACACTCTAGATAAATTTAAATGCTAATGGGCGGAAAAATGTGTTGTGTTTAAAAAGTGTCCAATGATTCTTTTTATAATTTGTTTAATAGAGTCAAGTTTAATGCATTCCTATGAAACCAACTATAAATATTTAGATTGACACGATAAATTTTGTTATATTTTATTTTATTTTTTTATACCCAAGTATCCACTTTCGATGACTAATCCTGGAGTTTAAGTCTTGGCGCCTCAAGACGCAGACAGGTAAACCGCAAGATGTGCCCCAAACTGGTCAGGGTCCAAGAGCTCATCCACCGATCTGCTGAAGTGCCGAGTAAGTCAATATATGTTGCATCTTACCTTTCAGAAGAACTCCTGCCTTCTAGAAGAGAGTTTGTCTTTCAAGAGCCCCACGAATTAAACCCGCGACCTTTGAACTGTCAACAACTAGGAGCGCATTCCTTTGCCAATTGGGATATTCCACGGGGGTATAATTTTTTTTATATTTCATTTACAACTAGGAGCGCATTCCCTAGTAATTCACAATTTAAATGCACAGATTTGACCAAGACTTGGAACCAAATAATGACGCATCATTTGTAGTGCGTCGTCAAATCAAGAAAAATAAAATTTAAAGAAAGAATTAAGAAAAATAGAAAATACAAATAGAGATCCATATCAAGAAAAATAGTAGATTCAAAATTTATTGATTTTTTTTGGGTGGAAAAAGGCAGCTGGATAATGAGTACCAGGTAGCCGTTACACCTTCCACTCTTTTCACAACGGTCATATTTCTTCACAAAATCAGACCTAAAATACGACCGTTGCAGCTTCTTCCACAATATAAACCATCTCCTCTTCCTCTCTAATCAGCATCAAATCTACTCGTTTCTTTATCCCAGTTGCCAAAAATCCTCAAAAACTTCATAAATCTTGCTCAGATTTTGTTCAGAAAAAAAATGGGTTTGTCCATTGACACCTCCACCAATGAATCCCATCCCAAAACTCACAAGGTGTTCATATTAAGCAACTATCTTCTTCTAGGTGCAGCTTCTAGTTGCATTTTCTTGACCCTCTCCCTCCGTCTCATCCCATCGCTTTGCGGGTTTCTCTTGATCCTTCTCCACATCATCACCATTTGCGGCGCCATTTCTGGCTGCGCCGCAGCCAATGCTGCCAGGGGTGCCACCAAGTGGTATGGAGCTCACATGGTAGCCACTGTCCTGACAGCGATATTCCAAGGGTCTATATCGGTGCTGATCTTCACGAGACCCTCGGATTTTCTTGGAAATCTAAAGTCCTATGTGAGGGAAGAGGATGGTGTAGTGATCTTGAAATTGGCAGGTGGATTGTGCATTCTGATTTTCTTCCTAGAGTGGATGGTTTTGACTCTTGCATTCTTCTTGAAATACTACGCTTATGTTGAGAAAGATGGGGCTAATTCTCAGTCCATGAGGAGTGCCAAGGTTCAAAATAAGGAGGAGCCATATCATTTTCAAGTCAAATTTTAATCAAATCATGGCGGAATTTGTTCGATTTGGGGTGGCATATATAGACTGGGATTAGCGATTGATCATCGCTTTAAGTATTCTTTTCATTTGTTATCTGGTTCTTTAATTTGATGGGATTTGTTGTTATTACAATATTGTATTGGGAAACTTGTAATACTGTACTGTTTTGCTGTGAATCAAATGAACTATTCAATTGGATTTCTTGTTTTGCCATAGTACTCTGCTGATATTGCTGGTTTTGCTACATATTCCAATTTTCGTAATCCAGGCATTACAACCTTTTCTTTGAATCCGCGAACGACGTGCGAAGTGACATTCAAAACTTGAAATAAGATAATTGAATTCAATTTTGAAATCAGTCGGAGTTTCATAGAGTTGCAAATAATCAGGGGGAGATAATTCAAATAAAGGCTATTATTGTTTGAAATTTACATCACGGCAAAAAATAAAATAATTTCAATTCACACCATAGGTCTGCTTTGTGATAAGGGAATTTCGATGCAGGGAAAAAGATTAGAGAAGGGAAGGGATGAGAAGAGGAGAACTGATAGTTGCTGTAGTTGTTGCCTTTATTAACTGCTAATGGTTAATTTATAGATACAACTTGATAATCAAGTAAATCAACAAAACTAATCTAGAATCAAGGAATAATATAAGAAACAATAAATAATCACAGGAGCTATTTTAGCAAGGATTTCATAGGGGCCGAAGAACCTAGGAGCCAATTTCATAGAGCTTCGAAAGTCCACATAGGCTTGCCGGTATGGTTGAAGTTTCAAATAAACGTAATCTTGTTGGAAATGGGTATCTAATCCTCAAAATAAGAAATTAATTTTCTTATGAAGATTAAACCCAAATGCATGGTGGATCTTAGAAAACCATTTGAGATCATTGGTGTTTTATTTTGAATCCTTACACATAAGAGTAAGATGATAACCTTGAAGGAGCTTTCAATAGCCAAGCTAATTGCTTCCTCCCTTAGGTCTTCTCACTTGTGCTCTCTAGGTATTTCTCACACTCTTTAGAAGAATGAAATTGACAAATAACCACTAGCCAAAAAATGTGTCCTAAGTGACATATTTATAACCAACAACTAGGGTTTATATTTGCACAATGGTCCTTGGACTTTATTGTAGTAGATCAATTAAGTCACATACCTATATTAGAGCTAAAAGAGGGACCTAATCGGACTCACAAGACTCAAACTCCAATATATGCTTCTAATTGGGTCAACTCTTGACCAATTGAGATACATATATTAATCCCGGTTTACTCTACCAAAAAACCCGAGATTGCACTCTTGAGTCAAGCGAAAGTTATGGAAGTCAATTATGATTAGATAACAATATCCTCCGACTACCATTCCACAAGTCAACCCCCATTTGACCGTCAATATATTGAAGTCGACAAAATGACCGTTTTGCCCTTCAACATGTATTATCCTCTAAGTCCCATTTCATAAGGCGAATATGTTGTGATCACATCACAACGCCAAATCCAACGATCTCATCGTCGAACTACTGAGCTCAGGTTCAATTCCCTTTAGAAAATATCTTAGAGTGACGATCGTCTCATAATGATGATTAACGGATTCCACTATTGCATGTATATGATCTCTAACCACTTCGCCCAGATTCCCAAAGTACCGAGATCGATCTTCTAATTAAGACTTTACTCATTGGTACCTCAAAGAACTTGAACTAGTAATTAAAGGTACATTACTTGCTCAGGATTTAGGTGACTTGTTCGATTATCGAGTGGTATCTCATTTCGAGTGATCACAAATGAGTCATCCACATGGTCTCGTTCAATGTGCTTCAAAAAACACATTATTGTTCTTATTCCCAGATCTAGACAAATCTTAATAAGAACAATGCAATCTTATCAACATAAAGTGTCCAACTTCATGTACCGATTGTGAACGACATGTTTTTGATCATATATAACGAATTGTGTCTCACTATACCCAAACTTTCGAGTATACAATTTGTTATATATATAATCATGGAACTTTTAGATTATTATCGCAAATTCTAACACGCGAGTAAAGAAAACGTTAATTCATAATGTCATTGTAATATACTTGCTTAAAAGAACATTAAACTAACAATCTCCCACTTGCCTTTTTAAAGTATATGTGACATATTAAAAGTACCCATCATTTCAAGATTCTCATCAAAAACCTTAGATGGTAAGCTCTTGGTGAACGGATCAGCAAGATTATCTGCAGATGCAATCTTGCTAATCGTTACGTCTCCTCGATGAACAATACCTCTAAGAAGATGGTATTTTCTTCTTTATGTGTTTGCCATGCTGATGACTCCTTGGTTCTTTAGCATTGGCAATCGCTTCACTATTATCACAATAAAGTGTTATGGGTTCCATTGCCAATAGTACCACGTCAAGATCCAAGAGAAACTTCTTGAACCATACAACCTCTTTAGCAGCTTCGCAAGCAGCTACATACTCTGCCTCCATGGTGGAATCAGCAATACAAGATTGTTTAATATTCCTCCATACCACGGCTCCACCTCCCAGTGTAAATACCGAACCCGATATAGACTTTCTAGAGTCACGATCGGATTGGAAATCGGAATCAGTATACCCAATAGGATCCAGAACATGTCCTGAATAGATAAGCATATAGTCTCTCGTTCTCCGAAGGTACTTAAGTGTATGCTTTACCGCTATCCAATGTTCTAGTCCTGGATTTGACTGATAACGACTAACAATACCCACAGCATAACAAATGTCCGGTCTAGTGCAACGCATAACATACATAAGGCTTCCCGCAGTTGAGACATAAGGAACCTTCTTCATGTAATCTATATCTTTTGGAGTCTTGGGAGAATACTCCTTAGATAGATGAATTCCATGTCTAAAAGGGAGTTGTCCCTTTTTGGAATTTTACATTTCGAATCTAGACAATATTTTGTCAATGTATGAAGCTAAGGATAATGCTATCCTTTTGTTTTTCCTATCTCGTAAGATACGGATCCTCAAAACATAATTAGCCTCTCCCAAGTCCTTCATATCAAATTGCTGTGACAACTATTTCTTTACGGATGACAATGTCCCTACATCATTTCCGATGAGTAGAATGTTATCAACATAAATAATCAAGAAAACTACTTTCTTTCCTTATATACGCGTGTATACACAAGGTTCATCCAGATTTTGGTCAAAACCATATGTCTTAATAGTTTGATCAAATCTGACATTCCATGACCTGGACGCTTACTTCAGTCCATAAATGGACCGTTGTAAGTTGCAGACTTTCCTTTCATGATTCAAAGCCTACATCCTTCATTACCATCTTTAAACGAAGTGGGATCTTCTTCTTGTTCAGTGGAAATCGCTTGATAGGACTCTCCATAGAGCAAGTATCTAGAAGGTGATCTAGCAATCCTCCCACTACGAGTAATGATTGAAGGTGCCTGATTGTCCAGTCTGACTGAACATCCTTCCTCTCCTCCCACTGATTGGTCGTGTCCTTATTCAGGACCAAAATCCTCATAATCCCCATCGTAATGGGTATAAAGAGGTACATCAATGGGTGTCTCGTTCCCTACTACCTCTGGATCTATTTCAAGCATCATATGCTCACTTACCTCATTAGTGTCCATAGGTTCTGTATGAGGTTCCAAGTCATAACTATTTGATTCTATGCGGAAATTTGGAATCGAGTTATTTGAACTATGTTCTAATAGCTCTTCCAATAGAATCTTACTAGTAGACTTGTGTTCTTCTATGTACTTGTCTTCTAAGAAAGGGTCCATTTGTATTAATAAATACCTTCTTATCTAGAGAACTATAGAAGTAGTAACCTCTTTTTCCTTTTGGATATCCTACAAAGAGACAAACCTCCGATCTTGATTCCATCTTATTTGTCTTTCTCTTTAGCATCCGAATATGGTGCAAATAAAGCTTGCGCCCATACCATAATCAAATAGGCGTTATGGGAAACGACTAAGATGGTACCAAATACAAGATATAAATGGCTGTTTGTAGTGTATATCCCTAAAAGGAAATAGACAATGAGGAATAACTCATCATTGATCTTACCATATCCAAAAGAGTTCGATTTCTCCTTTCCAATAAGTAGACCTTAAACTCTTGAGATAGATATTCGCCACCTCGATCGGATCGAAAAGCCTTGATACTCTTACCCTATTGTTTCTCAACTTACGTCTGAAACTCCTTGAATTTCTCCAAAACTTCAGATTTATGAGACACAATGTATATGTATCAAAAACTAGAGTATTCATCCCTAAGGGTGATGAAATAGTCATGTCCACCTCTAGACCGAGTACTAATAGGTCCACAAACATCGAAATGTATCAATTCCAAAACTTCTTTAGCTCTTAGTCCTGTAGCCTTAAAAAGCCACTTGATCATGTTTCCTTCTATACAAGATTCACATGTTGGTATAGATTCCACCTCTGACTATATTAGAGGTCCATCCTTTACCAATCTTTGGATCCTGTTAGATTAACATGACCCAACTTAATATGCCATAAGAGAGTTTTATTGGTATTAGACGATCTCTTTGTATCCTTGGTAGTAGTAGTGTTTTTCGTAGAGACTATCATAGGACTTAAGACATAGAGACTATTAACCATATGACCCAAACATATAACGAATTTATTCAACTTGATAACCACCATAGAATGACAAAAGATTATGAATAATCAACACGATATAAAAAGTGCAACGGAAACCAGATACCGTGTAAGTTCGAGAACATAATAACAGTCATCCAAAACCAAATCCCTACGATTCTCAAATGGTTACCAAAATAACTTTGGCGAACACTACTACTCATATGCCGACTGTAAGAGTGTACTCTCTTTCACTGAGATGCTTGGTTTCCTTGAACCCTTGCAAAAACATTGCATACATTATTAGTGGCTCCAGAATCTACAATCCAGGTTCTAGTAGAATCAACCACTAATTATGACTCAATGGATAGGGCATTGCCTTTTACCTTGCTTCCCCTTAGCTAGGTTATCCGAGCAATTCCTCTTCCAATGTCCCCTTTTGTTGCCATCTTGCCTTTTGTTTGGCCTTTCCCTCTTGATTCCTTCTTTGCCACTAGAAGGCTTAGGATGAGAGTATCCAGCTGTCACAATCAAGACATTTCCAATTTTGGCCTTTAGAACAGTTTCAGCATTTTGGAGCTCTTTCATTAATTCCATTAGAGACATATCCATCTTCTGTAGATTATAATCAACTATAAACTGTGAGAACATCTCCGGGAGAGTCTCAAGGATCATGTCAATCTGTGTCTTGGAATCAATGTTAGCTCATAAAACCTCTGCAACATTGAAGTGACCAATCATGGTTAACATATGGTCCCTCACAGATGTGCCTGGTTTCATGCGAATGTTCATAATTGCCCTAAAGGAAGCTAGCCTAGCCTGTCGGCTTCGATGTCCAAACATCTCTTGAAGACTTTTCATTATGTCAAAAGCAGTTTTGATATTCTGATGTTTCTGTTGCAACACTTTTGACATCGATGCCAAAATGTAGCAACGGGTCATCTCATCAGAATGATGCCACTTTTCATATGCAGCCTTTTGAGATTCTGTGGAATCATCTTTAGGGACTTCAGGACAATTTTTAGTCAGCACAAATTTGTATTTTTCGGCGGTAAGAACAGTGTTAAGATTTCTTTTCCAGTCAACGTAGTTTTCTCCCACAAGTTGATTTTTGTTAAATATCACCGATAATGGATTAAGCGACATTGTTCTGAAAAATTAACGATCCGCGTATTAATTGAAATGACAAATAATCTTTGTATGATGCATGTATGAGTATGAAAATATAGACGTCAAAACTATATTTTTTAATCAAAAACCTTAAACCCTACAACTTTAAACATGCTCTCTATAGGAAGTCAATGTAGTTGACGGCAAGGTTGAGACCCTTCCACTCATTTTATTGAGCTAGGCATCTCGTGCCACAATATAATGAGGATTGATTATTTATTTGGCCTACGAATAATTTTGTCGGAACATTCTATAGGAAGTCCTCAAAAAAATTCATATATAAGTGTAATAACCTTCATCAATAATTTTAAAAATATCTGAAATAGGTGAGATGTTATCTATAGGATAATCATCCCATTATTTCATTTTTAAAATTTCTATAATAAGATCCAATTTCAATTAATCTAAAATGATGTCGTTTTCCTATAGGGAGACCGATGTGATTCGATACTAAACATACGCATTTTAATAACAAATTGGATGACGGAGGAGGCCATGGGTTTATACATGCATATAAACCCTCTCCCACTTATTTTTTTATATAATGAGTTTTCATTAATAATTACTTGGCCAAATATAAACAATTATAATGGCACAAAAATTATTAATAATAATTTCTCGTCACTTCTAATTAATTTAGAGTGATAAAAAAATTGTTAAATACAAATGCATATGAAATTAGTTCACCAGGTGGTGTTTAATTTAATCTACATGACATGTAATATTCATACATTCATTCATCATCCATAAAGCGTTGAAAGCAATAATTAATGAATAATAATTACTCGTGGCCCATCCTAAGAATTAAAATTACAACAAGAATTAAAGTGTCTTATTGGGCCACATTTCGGCCCAATTCTTCAATTTCCTTGTAGTCCAATCCATACTTCCAAGTGGGTTAATTTAATTTTGAGTACCAATCTTTAGAAAAACATAAAATCCCTTATCCATAAAGAATGGCCCAAGTTTTCAAGAAAAGCCCAAAATTCAAATTAAACCCTAATTTCACAAAACCCTAGCAACAACACATTGTACCATATCCACCACTACCTCCGGTGACGGTGTCGGTGGCGGCGATCCCCAAAAAAAGGACACCATCACCGCCACCACCGGGCGGTGGCTGCATCAGCAGCTGGCTGCTGCTTCCAGCAGCACCTGGCTGCTGCTGGAAAACGCAGCAGCCATGGCTGTTGCCTCCAGCAGCAGTAGCTGCTGCCTTCCAGCAGCTTGTTGCTGCCTCTACACGTGTCTTGCTTGTTCCATGAAAAAGAAAAAAAAATTCTTCATCTTCTTCTTCCAACCAAGGATTCATATAATACATTTATCTCTACCAAAATACATATGTATCAAAAATGAAAAAGAAATTTCCTAATGCCTTATGGCTTACAAAATTTCTATGTACAAGAGTAACAACAAAAATAAATTACAATAATAGGAAGCAAAAAATTCTAAAGGTCACAAGTGATTATGTATAAACATTAACTACATATTCAATATATAAAACAATATATATAAAGCAATAACATATCAAATTAAATATCCTAACACCACCCAAACTAAAAATGCATTTAAAATTCGGATTTAAAATAGAACATTAATCCTACTCAAGGTTTTCAATAACCATGGCTCTGATACCATTTGTTGGAAATGGGTATCTAATCCTCAAAATAAGAAATTAATTTTCTTATGAAGATTAAACCCAGATGCATGGTGGATCTTAGAAAATCATTTGAGATCATTGGTGTTTTATTTTGAATCCTTACACATAAGAGTAAGAAGATAACCTTGAAGGAGCTTTCAATAGCCAAGCTAATTGCTTCCTCCTTTAGGTCTTCTCCCTTGTGCTCTCTAGGTATTTCTCACACTCTTTAGAAGAATGAAATTGACAAATAACCACTAGCCAAAAAATGTGTCCTAAGTGACATATTTATAACCAACAACTAGGGTTTATATCTGCACAATGGTCCAAGGACTTTATTGTAGTAGATCAATTAAGTCACATACCTATATTAGAGCCAAAAGTGGGACCTAATCGGACTCACAAGACTCAAGCTCCAATATATGCTTCTAATTGGGTCAACTCTTGACCAATTGAGATACATATATCAATCCCGGTTTACTCTACCAAAAAATTCGAGATTGCACTCTTGAGTCAAGCGAAAGTTATGGAAGTCAATTATGATTAGATAACAATATCCTCCGACTACCATTCCACAAGTCAACCCCCGTTTGACCGTCAATATGTTGAAGTCGACAAAATGACCGTTTTGCCCTTCAACATGTATTATCCTCTAAGTCCCATTTCATAAGGCGAATCTGTTGTGATCACATCACAACACCAAATCCAACGATCTCATCGTCGAACTACTGAGCTCAGGTTCAATTCCATTTAGAAAATATTTTAGAGTGACGATCGTCTCATAATGATGATTAACGGATTCCACTATTGCATGTATATGATCTCTAACCACTTCGCCCAGATTCCCAAAGTACCGAGATCGATCTTCTAATTAAGACTTTACTCATTGGTACTTCAAAGAACTTGAACTAGTAATTAAAGGTACATTACTTGCTCAGGATTTAGGTGACTTGTTCGATTATCGAGTGGTATCTCATTTCGAGTGATCACAAATGAGTCATCCACATGGTCCCGTTCAATGTGCTTCAAAAAACACATTATTGTTCTTATTCCCAGATCTAGACAAATCTTAATAAGAACAATGCAATCTTATCAACATAAAGTGTCCAACTTCATGTACCGATTGTGAACGACATGTTTTTGATTATATATAACGAATTGTGTCTCACTATACCCAAACTTTCGAGTATACAATTTGTTATATATATAATCATGGAACTTTTAGATTATTATCGCAAATTCTAACACGCAAGTAAAGAAAACGTTAATTCATAATGTCATTGTAATATACTTGCTTAAAAGAGCATTAAACTAACAAATCTCCTATCTGAAATTGAACATCCCTTCGATGTTGATCTGCATGTGCCTTCATTTGATCACGGGCCTGGGCTAAGTGGTGACGTAATTCTCTTAGAATGGTTGTTCAGTCCCGTAAATAATCATCAACCGCTTGTACTGAAGTCGTGCCAGGGATGTAAGGAATTAGACCCGGGGGCTGCACTCTTTAAGGTAAAGTACAATATCGACTTGAACGAAACTATAGCACAGAGGAATGCTAGCGAGCGCTCATATGCAAGAACAGGTGCTCAGCAGGAGGAATGGTGGATATGAGCCATCAACCGACCTGCTTCAGATAAATGCATGTCTGCCTCCATCATCAGCCATAAACCGCTTCGAAATGAGTAATTTTTGTAGAGGAATGTACGCTTGTATTATAGCTATATTTAGCCCAAGGTAACCATTCCAGCC
>CM032631.1:20610043-20634389 GCA_019097785.1 Fraxinus excelsior | reverse complement strand
TGAGGTGCAATGATATAGTGATTGCTTAGCTACAAAACAGTATGTCTATTGACATTAAATCCTGCACACTGTATGCTGATACAGCTCGAGAACAATGGCTAGATCTTGAACATTAGCTATCTCAGCAGAATACCCCACGAATTTATGAGGTAAAACAGGCTATCAATACCTTAATGCAAAACCAAGATGCTGTAAGTGTATATTTTTCAAGGTACAAGACCCTACTTGATGAACGGATGGATTATGAATCAATTCCCAATTGTACTTGTGGGTGACTTAGGTCTGTTATTGAAAATCAGCAAAGGGACTGGGTAATGAAGTTTTTAATGGGCTTAAAGGATTCTTACAAAGCACTGAAGGCCCAAGTTTTGTTAATTAAACCTTTTTCCCACTCTCAATGAGGTATACTCCTTAGTATAGCAAGAAGAGAAGAGAAGAGAAGGCAGATTTCATCAGACATTTCCATACATGACTCAATGGCCCTAGTAACCAGAGGAACTCACAATGATGGAGTAAAATAGATTGGAGTAACACAAAATAAATACTATCACACTTTTTGCAAAGTATCTGGACATTCAACTGAGAGATGTTTTAAGGCTAACCCTAGCAAGCCTACCTCCACTCACTGCCATATGCTAGGACACTCAGTGGATAAGTGCTTCAAGATACATGGGTATCCTCCTGGCCACAAGCTACATAGAAAAGGCAACTTCTCAACAAATCAGGCATTCTTGCAAGAACAGGAAGGTGCTGGAAGTAGCACTCAGGTGTCATTCACTCCAGAGCAACATGCATAGCTTCTAGCTTTACTCAAATCCCAAAACATCAAATGTCTCACTGCATCAGACACACAAATCCTAAAATTTTCTGTATCTCTCATTCCCTATGTGCATATGGGAGCAAAATTGATAGGAATTCTCATGTGCCATGGATAATTGACACAGGAGCAACATACCACATGGTCTGCTGCACCTCCTATCTGAGTTTCATCCAAACTGAAGTAAAGTATTCAGTTCTTCTTCCAAATGGTGGTTTGGCTAAAGTCACTCACATAGGGACGGTACAAATCACAAAACATTTGACCTTGCATAATGTCCTTTGTGTTCCCTCATTCTCCTTCAACTTGATATCCACTAGAAAGTTAGCACAAACATCTAAATGTTGTCTTGTATTCTTTTTTAAAAACTATTTTCTGCAGGACCTTTTGACTTGGAAAACGACTGGAATCGGTGAAGTGAGGCAAGGTTTATACCATTTGTTGCAATGTCAAGTTTCTCCTTAAGCTTTAACAGATGCTCTTTCCCTGATTCAAAATAAATCCTCCACGTATGCTGCTATTTCTACCAAGACTAATAAGATTGACCTCTGGCATTATAGACTGGGTCATCCTTCCAACTCTAGATTAGATCTAATAGGTGTTAATGATGTTTCTAAGTCTGAAAAGGAGCCATGTCATGTATGTCCTATGTCCAAGATGCATAAGTTACCTTTCTCTGCTAGCCATCACAAATCCAAAAACAAGTTTGATCTCATACATTGTGATATCTGGGGACCTTATAGTGAAGTTAGTTATGATGGATTTAGGTATTTTCTATCTATAGTTGATGATTTTACAAGATGGACATGGGTTTATATGTTGAAAAGTAAATCAGATTCCACTACTGCCTTACAAGGTTTTTGTGCTTTAATAAATACCCAATTCCAATAACAGATAAAAACCATTTGAATTGATAACGGGGGAGAGTTTGAGATGAAAGATTACTATCATAAAAGAGGTATCATTCACCAGAAAAGCTGTGTTGAAACTCCACAGCAGAATGCTATAGTTGAGAGGAAACACCAGCACATCCTTAATGTGGCAAGAGTTTTGAAGGTTCAAAGTGCTATCCCTATGAAGTGTTGGAGTGATTGCATCCTCACCGCAGTATACCTTATTAACAGAACCCCTTCACCATTGTTAGATAACAAAACACCTTTTGAAAAGCTTTTCAAACACAAACCAGATTATGCACATCTTAAAGTTTTTGGATGCATTGCTTTTGCCTCAACTTTAACTAATCATAGGGGGGAGTTTGAACCAAGGGCCAAAAGATGCATATTCCTAGGTGACCCCTTTGGAATAAAGGCATACAAGCTCCTTGATCTTGAAACAAAGAAAGTTTTTGTTTCAAGGAATGTTGTGTTTCATGAAGAAATTTTTCCTTACAAAAGTAGTGCATCTAAGGAAACAAAACCAGTGCAATTTGATCCTAGTAGTAGTGAACTTCATACATACATTCCTCCTATAACAAATTTTAACGAAATTGAAACAATAAGTCTAGAGACCAATCCTCTTAACACCTCTCCAGTTCATGAGACAGATGATCATGCCACAGAATCACCTTTACTAGAATCACAAGAGCAAACAACAGAACTACCTCACAACATCATAAACAACTAGCCTTTATCCCGAAAATCTTCAAGAACAAGAAAATCTCATGCTTACTTGTAGGACTACATTTGCCAGCATGCCTCTCTTCTCCTATTACAGAAGTTGGATGAGCAAAGGAGCCTTATCACTTTAGGTAGCCCTTTTCCCCTTAATGCTACTCTGTCATATCACATATTTTTTGACAAACACAAAGCTTTTGTTACAACTATGTCCTCACACACTGAACCTAGCACATACCAAGAAGCCCTTTCCTCACCTAACTGGTGTGAAGCTATGAAGGCTGAAATAGCTGCTCTTGAAGAGAATAACACCTGGACTATAATAGACCTTCTACCTGGTAAGAAGCCAATTGGATGCAAGTGGGTGTATAAGGTAAAATATAGGACTTATGGTAATATAGAAAGGCATAAGGCAAGGCTCATAGCAAAGGGGTACACACAGCAAGAGGGCCTGGATTTTCATGAAACCTTTTCTCCCGTGGCTAAGATGGTAACTATGAGAGCATTACTTGCAATTGCAGATGTGAGGGGTTGGCATTTACATCAGTTTGATGTGAATAATGCGTTCTTGCATGGCGATCTAAATGAAGTAGTGTATATGGAGATCCCTTCTAGACATCCTAATGCATGTGGTTCGAAGGTATGTAGGCTCATCAAGAGTTTGTATGTACATAAACAAGCGTCCAGGCAGTGGTACTCCAAGATGTCAACTTTTATCATCCAATAGGGATTAACTCAATCAAAGGCTGATTACAGCCTATTCACAAAGTCCGTAGAGAATTCTTTCATTGGGATCCTTGTATACGTGGATGATATTATTGTAGCCAGTGATAGCTTGGACAACATTAATTCCCTCAAAGATTTGCTTGACAAAAGATTTAAGATCAAAAACTTGGGATTGCTGAAATATTTCTTAGGAATAGAGGTTGCAAGATCTGATGCTGGGATATATATTTGCCAACGAAAATATGCTTTAGACATACTATCTGATTAAGGAACGATAGGTTGTAAACCAGCCAAAGTTCCCTTGGACCAGAATATGAAAATATCCAAAGATGATGGAGAGGCTCTACCTGATCCTACAATTTACAGAAGACTTGTTGAAAGATTGTTATACTTAACTATCACTAGACCCGACCTCTCCTATTCAGCCCAACTGTTAAGCCAATTCATGAGTACTCCCCGCACTTCTTACTTGAAAGCTGCACACAAAGTGTTGAGGTATATTAAAAGAGCTCCAGGGCAGGGATTGTTATTTTCTTCGGATTCAAAACTCCAGCTTAATGCTTATAGTGATTCGGATTGGGGAGCATGTCTTGACACACGAAGAAGTGTAACTGGGTATTGTGTTCTCATTGGCTCATCACTGGTGTCATGGAAATCTAAGAAACAAGATACTATAGCTAGATCCTCAGCTGAGGAAGAGTACATGGCAATGGCAAATGTATATTGTGAATTGACCTGGCTGAGGTACCTTTTTCAAGATCTTAAGGTTGATCATCCACATGCAGCAAATTTATTTTGTGACAGCAAATCAACTTTATATATAGCTGCAAATCTAGTCTTCTATGAAAGGACGAAACATATAGAGTTGGATTGCCATCTAATAAGGGATAAAATTCAAGAAGGAAGTATGATTACTAAACAACTTAATACAAAGTCTTAGGTTGCTGATATTTTAACTAAGGCTTTAAGTTCACATCAGTTTTATCAACATATGGACAAGATGTGAGTTTATGACATTCAGTCTCCATTTTGCGAGGGGATGTTGAAATATCAAACAGTACTCCTGAAGAATCAGCAAGAAGAAAATCAAGCTGTGGAGATGAAGACCGAAAGAATAATGAAGGATGAAATTCTGATGTTGGGAGAAAAGGGGACCACTTTTCTGTTAGCATATTTACAGTTATGAGTTTGTTTTGTATAGCCAATTAATTTTTTTTTTGTGTGTGTAGAATATAGCATAAATTCTCTCTTCTAGATCCTTCTCACCGAGTGTATATATATCTCACAGTAATGTATAAGTTCTAGTGCAAATTACTCAATGACACAATTTTCTTCTTTCCTTCATTTCCTTTGTTAAAGCACTATTACATTGGTTGCTTTCATTTTTAGTCTGAGATTTTACACACACTGCTAAGTTCTGTCCACAATTGCGGACTGCTGAAGTCAATGTCAACTGTACATCTACTACTCGGGCAAAGGAAAAAAATTGGTTGATTGATTCCGCTCAACAATTAGTTCACTCTTTTTCTCTTCCAGCAAAAAATAAAGATAAATTAGATCAATTATGTACTTTTTGATCTATTAATAACACATCAACAACCCTTCCATTCCACTAGTCTTCAAAGTCATGCTCCTGTTGATCTTATTTACACTGATGTTTGGGGACCCCCCAATGTCTAGGACTTGACGACTCTCGTTACTATCTCATTTTGGTTGATTACTATACCAAATATATGTGGTTTTATCTTATAGAAGCCAAATATGATGTCTGTAGTATATTTCCACAATTTAAACATCTTGTTAAAACAAGATTTCAAAACAAAGTCAAGAGCCTCTATTTTGATAACAATGGTGAATTTATTGACCTCAAACCATACCTCTCCACTCATGGCATAAGTCACTACACCACTGCTCCTCACACACCTCAGCAAAATGGGGTCTCTAAGCATCGTCACCGTCATCTAGTGGAAATTGGACTCACTTTACTTCATGATGCCTCCCTACAACTAACCTACTGGCTTCATGCCTTACACATTGCCACCTATCTCATCAACCGCCAGCCTACTCCTTTACTGAAAAAACTAATCACCTAATGATGCTCTATTTGGTCAACGTCCAAACTATTTGAAATTAAAAAAGTTTGGATGCCTCTTCTACACTCTAACTAAGCCATACAATACCAACAAATTACAACCCAAATCGACCCCCTGTCTATTCTTGGGTTACTCTCAAACCCAAAATGCCTACAAATGTTTGGATCTAAAAACCAAAAGATTATATTATCCAGGCATGTTGTCATTGATGAGGGTCAGAGCCTCATATTCATATCTTCTATGGATGCGTGCCTCACATCCTCCGTGATCGCACCACCCGCATGAGTTTTGCCTCCATCGATTTCGTCTCCACCATCGCCAGTGGCCCCAGCTAGTGTATCCACTACTTCAACAGTACCTCCATGTGACTCCCATGATTCTTCTTCTTCTCTTAATTATGATTATTCTAATTGTGCACTAGATAGCCTCCATTCGCTCACTAAATCACCCACATTCGGTCTGCCTAATAGTGTAGTGCCGAATGCTTCTCAAACACCGACCATGTCCCATCCACCAGAAGACACAGCAGCACTATCTGGTCTAACCGAATCCATTTGTGACCAAACCTATCGCACCCATCCAATGACCACCCGCTCTATGAATCAAATATATAAACCCAAATATCTTTATTCAGTCACAAAACATCCCCTCCCACCAATTATAGAACCAACTTGTGTGAATCAAGCTCTCTGTAACCCTCACGGCATGCTGCAATATCTGATGAGCTAACTGCACTTATGCGACATGGGATATAGGATTTGGTTTCTCCCAAGAACTGTAATCTAATGGGATGTAAATGGGTTTTTAGGGTCAAGAGAAAAGCTAATGGTACTATTGATCACTTCAAATCCAAGCATGTCGCGAAGGGATATAATTAACGACTCAGGGTTGATTACACAAAAACTTTTAGTCCGTGTTTAAACCAGCCACCATTCGGTCAGCTCTCACTATTGTTGTCCTGGAAGGGTGGATTTTGGGACAGATGGATGTGAACAATGTGTTTTTATATGAAAAGCTCACTGAGACTATTTATATGATCCAACCATCTGGCTTTAGAGATAGTTCTAAACTAGATCATGTCTATAGGTTGCGTGAGGCTATATATGGTCTAAAACTAAAATAGGCTCCTTGGGCATGGTATTCAGCCTTAAAACAAGCTCTCTTTGACTTTTGGTTTAATAACTCCAAGGAAGATTCTTCCCTTTTCATTTATCGAGATGGTTAGGGCTGGGTAAAATGTCTGAACCGAACCGAACGGGTTTTCTTAAATTAAAAATCCGAACGATCGAGAACCGACGGGTATGGTTCGGTTCTTGGTTTTAGACCAAGAACCGAATTTTTTTTTGACAATTGGGCATTTGGGCTTCAAGTATATTGAATATAACCCAAACCGACCAATATTAAAAAAATTGAAAAAAAAAACCACTAAATATAAAAGGGACAGTGCCCTAGAATTTTCGATCTCATCTTCTTCAAAACTGACCAACATAAAAAAAATTGCAAAAAAAAAAAAAGTCACTAAATATAAAAGGGAAATAGCTCTAGAATTTTCGGTCTTCTCTTCTTCTTCTCTTTCCAGTCCATTCCCGCCGCACAACATGTTTCTCGTCCAGTCATGAGTCATTTTCTCTCAACTTGAAGAAGTCCTCCTCCTTCTAATTCTCACACTAAATTGGAGTACTCTCGTATTTATTCTTTTCATATTTAAGAGACGTGAGATTTACCCTCTTAACGCTGACAGTGCTTTCGTTCTTTTATCGTGTTTACAATGACAAGTTTTCTAAGCCTTCCAAGAGCTTTGCACAGAGATTTCCAGCTCTAGTTACTGGATTCTTTTTCTTTACATGTTACTCAAGAAATTGTTAACATTTTAATGGTACATGGTAAGTCAAGTAATCGATGATTACATTACATAGTTGGTAAGTATTTTTAATACTTTAAAATATTACGTTCATTTGTAAAAGCTAAGATTGAACTTAATCAATATTCACACACAGATTCACTCAGTGAAAGTACTGAGCACGTTGTGATTGCCTCACTTTTCACAATGTTTTCAGAAAATATGAATGATTTTGGTACCACTTCTCAAAATGGAGAACATAGTTAGATACTTTTATATGTTACCTTTTGGTGGGTAAGCAGTGGAGCAGTAACTGTTTGAGGGAAGCAACAAAAAAAATTGTGATCTATATTGTTAGTACTAAAGTGTTAGCATTTTGTGAAAACTTTCTAATATGTTATGGATTAATTATTCAAGACGCACTTACAAAGTTTTCTAAATGTATTTATATAGTGTCATTATAAATGTTAAAAAAATTAATTATAGTAGGAACCGAACGGAACCGAACCGAATCGAACCCGAACGGTTCCATTTACTAAATACCCAAAAATTTTTGGAACCGAAAAAACTGAACCGAACCGACCCGCACCCACCCCTAGAGATGGTTCCATTATATGTTACTTTCTGGTCTATATGACGATCTTGTGATTACAGGAAGTGATCCACCTTTGTGTCATCTATCATTCAGAAACTGGAAAACGCTTCTCGTTGAAGGATATAGGGCAGCTTCATTTTTTCCTTGGTGAGGACGTCATTCCTACTACTGCAGGCTTATTTCTGTCACAGTATAAATATGTTCGTGACTTGCTATCTCGAACTAATATGGTGGGAGCCAAGGATGTCTCTACCCCTCTATCCACCAGTATTGAACTCGAACTAGTTGATGGCACATCTGCTATTGACAACATAGAATTTTGGCCAATAATTGGAGCCCTCCAATATTTGTCTCTCACTCGCCCAAATATCATATTTACAGTTAACATGTTATTTTAATTTATGCACAAACCATCACACACTGGACAGCTACAAAGCATCTCCTTCTAAAGCAAACTATCTTTCATGGAATTCAACTTCGTCAGACTACAAACCCAGTTCTTTCAACCTATTCTAATGCAGACTGGACTAGGAATATTGATGATCGTATTTCAACCTCAGCCTATATTAGCTTTCTTGGCTCAAATTATGTAACTAAAGAAAGATTCATGGTTGTCAATTATGTAACCAAAGAAAGATTGTAGATTGTAGACGTAACACTGGTGTATTTACTTTAAATAGAATTATGAACATTGAATATGACGTGTACCAATCATCAATGAAAATGTGTCCAAAGAATTCATTAAGAAAAAACAGTGTGCAAATTCTCTTTAAGCTCATTATTAGTCACATTTTCATTGGAGTGGTTTAGATCAAACAAGTTGAATACTTATTTGGAACTTGAAGTCACCTTATCTTCAACATCCACTCCTGGAGAAGGTCTAGTAACAATGGTACAAGACAAATCCATTGCAATCTAACAATTTATGAAGACAACTATGAAGCCCAGTATGCGGCTGTGGAGGGATATGTATTGCCTTTTGTTATGATTTAGACGAGTATAATAATTTGAAATACGAACAAACATTATCGCGATTGAACTCAACTAGTCTACAAGCGAAAATACTAGTCACTAATCGATTCATCAACTATCTAGAACTCAATTAACTTAAAATCTATATACAGTAATAGTTAATCTTTTAGTATTTGAGATTCGATTACACTATATCATGATTGAACTCAACTAATCTCCAAATGAAAAGACTAGTCACTGATTGATTCATCAGCTATCAGTGTTGTAAGCTTGTGACTTATGACGTACCGTGAGAGGTCACGAGGGAACACGAGCAAGCTAAATGAAAAAAAATTACAGCTTGAGTACAATGAAAGGAAAAGTGCTGAATATATTTCTTACCCAACGATTCGGATTTGTTACGGAAGAACGAAAAAAAGAGAGGAGATAGACCTTTAGAAAAGTCATTCGATATGGCATAGAGGATGTAGCTTATAAAAAGGCTGCTCATATGTTTTATGTAAGTGTTTTAGTATTCAATTTTACAAAATCTCCCTAGTTCAAACATTACTCAATAACCTTGGCCAATAGCAACATGGCAGGCTCCTCCTTCATATAACAGACTGCGTACTACATTGCTTGCCCGTGAAAAGAAGCATATTAACAGAAACTTCAACCCATAAGAGACTAATGAAGGAAAAGAGGGATATCGATCATTTTTGATGGACTGTCACATAGGCAGAAGAGACCTCTTATTATATATTATTGTTGCTTCTGCTTGAGGAGCAATATTTATTCAGTCAATTGATGCAACTGGAAATATAAAAGATGGCGATTATATTACAACATTGTTTCTAAATTCAATCAAGGAAACTAGAGAAGAAAATGTTGTACAAATCGTTACAGACAATGCAAGTAATTGCAAAGCTGCTGGGTCAAGCATCGAATCTAGGTATCCTATAACTTTTGGACCCTTGTGTGGTACATGGTTTGAATTTGGCTTTAAAAGTACTTGTGATCCATTTGAAAAATCACCTCAGTATGCAAATTCTAAGTGAATTGCTGAGTGATATCCAAATTATTCGTAATTTTATTGTCAATCATGGCATGGCACCAGAAATATACAATAAATACTCTAAGTTGAGTTTGTTAGCTGTAATGACTAAATGCTTAAGAGAAGTTAGGCCGACAATGGAAAAAATAGAGATGGATGAAGAATGGAAAGTTTATAAGGATGCGAATATTGATGGTAAAGCACAAGAAGTGAAATAATGTATCGTGACTGATACTTGATGGGATGATTTGGCTTATTTTTTGTCTTTTACCGAGCCTATTCTTAATATATATGTTATGAGTTGTTGGTACAGATTCTCCTATTTTGCATTCAATATATATGATATGTAGGACATGATGATTGAAAAAAAAAACCACATTTGAGCATGAATGGACATATATAGTTGGTGGTAATTCAACATTTTTTATGCTATTCACCAAATTTTGGAGAGTACATGGAACAGGAGCATCACTCCCTTACATTGTATGGCATACTCTTTAGTTCCTAAATGTTATTGTGAAGCTTGGTTGAAATATGGAACTAATGGAATCCAAGAATGGCACCGCACGTGGATCAAGAAGTTTCCGTGAATAGAAGCAAATGCTTCAATACGCCATTTCCAAATTCAAATGATTTGAAGAAAGCATATGTTGAATATGAAGTATTTTGTAGCGGATCAAATTATTTCAATCAACCGCATGTAATTGAGGCCCTAATGTTTGAAGAACCAATTTCTTTGTGGACTAATCATGGTGCCTCTATACCTTAGTTGCATTGTTTGGCCTTTAAATTGTTTTCACAGCCAGCATCTTTATCTTGCTGCTAGAGAAACTTGAGTACCTATTTATTCATTCAAAGCATCAACAAAAACAAACTGACAACAAGTAGGGCTGAGGATCTTGTCTTTGTCCATTGCAATATTTGTCCGATGTCACGAAATGAAGAGGTGTACACAGAAGGACCACAGAATATTAGGATATATGTATGTTTACCATAAGCTAACATCTTTATTCTTCTTTAAAGAAATGTTTTGGAGTAGTTGTTTGCATTAACCGTTTATGCTTTCCTCGTTTTGTAGGTGTACAGTTAGAGGGTAATTGGTTGATTAAATGGATTTTAGGACCAATTGCTGCTATTGTAATTAATTATGTCATTTTCAACTTTATTTTAAATTTTTACTTTTGTCATGTAAACTTATGTTTTTTTTAAAGATTTTTAGTATAAATTTCTAGTTTGTTTTAAGGGATATGTTCTATGTCTTAACAATTTGCCACTTAATTATTATTTAACTTTTCACATATGAATTTCTAATAAAAAAATGAAGTTTGAAAGACGTGTATTCGAAATTTGGACTTTTTTATCCATGTCCCCATATTCTACATTTTAAAAATAAAAATTCGACACTTAATGCGTACCCGTACTCGACATCCATACTCGAGGCATCATAGATGATAACAAGCTCATCATTCCAAACAAATTTAGGGCTGTTTACATGACTGATTTTTATCCATTCAATACAATTAGATAGAAGTGAGAATGATGATAAATCCATACCTTTTTCTCGATATGAGTCTTTTAAAAATGAAATTTTTCATCAGGTAGCCATGAAAAATCATATCCCTCCTCTACTTTCAGCTCAGAATTGGGTCTCCTATCCATTTTCTTCACGTAGGGAATATTCGCACGTCCTTGTTTGGTGACATCCAGACTCCTCTGCTAGTTGATCTGATCAAAATATTGTAATATTTTTTGATGAATTTGCATTAAAATTCTTTTCATTCCTCACATGGACTGTGTTTCACAAGTAATTTGGACTGCCCAGATTGACCAACATCTCCAAGACCAGAAGTAGTTGCTTGAAGCTCCTCAACATCCTGGCAGAACCACACAACCACAACAGGCCTTTTTTTAACATAAACCTTCGGAATCGATAACTGGAACTAAATAAATATGCATTAGGCATTGCACATGCAGTGCTCTTCACGTTCATTGCATTGCACTTAAGTTGCCCATAAGCATTGCCTTTGAGATATTAACTTAATTATGATTGTTTATTGCGAAGCTATATGCATGAGTTTAGGGCAGCTGGAATTAACGTGGATGAAATCAATGGTGAATCTTGATCCTGTGTCAAATGCTTTAAGTATTTGAAGTACTTATAGATGGATTTGTGGAATTGAGTGTTATTACAGGTGTAGTTAAATAATAATTATTTTCTAACTGCAGTCCTCTAGATATATGATGCATATTTTTCACTTGGTAGAATTGAAAGTTAAATCTAATTTCAATAAAGTTTTGTGTCTGCATCTTGATTAGTAAGTATAGGTTATATTAATATGTTGCTTATATATGTTGACAATTAATGCATTTCTAGAAGGGGTGAAGAATGTAACCAAGATTTTTTTTTTTCATGATACTTTTGGTCAGCTAATTATCATTCACCTTTTCAATGGATTGGTTTAGATCAAACACATTGAATATTTCTTTGGAAGTTGAAGTCACCTCTTCTTCAACATCGGTGCCTGGAGAAGGACTAGTAACACTGGTACAAGACAAATCCATTGCAATCTAACTGTATATATAGACAACTGTGAAGTATAGTAAGTGGTTGTGGAGGGATGAGTATTGCTTTTTTTGATGGAATTATAAAAAAGGGATTATCAATCCAACAATTTTATCAAGCCCTAATATTTATCAAACCCTTTTCACATGCATATATGTATATATATATATATATATATATATATATACACATTTATGTATACTCTATGTTGAAATCAATGAGACTATTAAAAGCAGAAGCATACCTTGATACATGTATCTAATTGTTTGAATTTTATGAGTTATGATCTTCTAATTGATACGCAATTCATTTTAAAATTCTTCTTTGTTGATGGGATGTAGAGAGATTGAAAAATCACATTCAATTGGGAATCATGATCCCCATGATATAATAACTGTATTGAACAAGTTATTATCTTTCACTTATTTTAAATTGGCCTCTCATCAATTTAAAAAGTTATAATTTCATAATTACAAGTCAATATTTAAAGGATCGACATTGATTTTTAAAAATATCATTAGTGCGTGCCACGTCCATTGTACATAAGTTGTGTTACTTTAGCAATGTTAAATCAGTTAAAATTGTTGACTGCGAAGCTAAATGCAAGACTTTAAGGCAGGTGGAATTGAGGTGAATGATGTAACTGTTGAATATTGATCCTCTGTCGAATGCTTTTAAGTATTGGAAGTTCTTATGGATAGATTTGTGGCACCAACATTTGTTATCTATAAATATAGTTGATGTATGTATGGAAGAAAGTGTGTGTGAAAGGGAAGACAGAGAGAGAAGCAAAGAGAAGGTGTGTGTGAGAGAGAATGAGCGGAGAAAATATAGGTGAGGCGTGAGTGTATTTTTGAACTGGTGTTGCTTGAGTAAATTAATACAAGTAGTGTTTTGGTGGTCTTATCTCTAATTAAATTGTGTAAATTATTTTGCTTGATGATAAAATAATTTTATTTGTGATTTAAACTCAAACACAGACTGCGAATTATGTTGAACCATATTCCTCGTGACAAATAGTGCCTTTCTAATTCAAAATGTGTGTGTCCGCTACTGTTTGTGCTACTCTATTTTATGTTTATTAAATCACGTTTTGATTTTGACAATTGTGTATTTAGAAACACTTGTGCTATTATGCATATCATATAATATAATTTTATAATTAAATGAATACTTCACATTTATTATTTTTATCAGGTGGATAAAGTAATAACAACAGTTTTTCAACCAGCATCACAGAAGATAGGCTGAGTTGACTTGTCCAGAAACTCAAGATAAGATATCCCAGCCAAAATCGAAGAAAAAACAAAGGAGAAGAAGAAGAAGAAGAAGATAAAAGAAAAAAAAAAAAATTTAGTTAGTATAACCTATCCAAGTGATTATCATAGATTCACCTTGACTGGACTAGATTTGACTTATGAGAACCGCAAGGATCAGCCTATATTGGATGGTATAAATTTTATGAATTGAGGAGCTTTCTCAAGTTAAGATTCTATAGAGGTTCTATGAAATGCAAGTATCTACGGCTGTTCATTAACTCATTGTGCATTGGGAGGGTAACAACAGCAAATATTTAGAGTTTTAAGATATCCAGGAATGTATAAATGTCGAGTGGGTGGCGAATGTAACCAAGAATTTTTTTTTTCATGATATTTAAGGTCCACTCATGATCATTCACCTTTTCATTGGATTAGTTTTGATCAAACGCATTGAATATTTCTTTGGAACCTGAAGTCACCTCTTCTTCAACATCTGCACCTGGAGATGGACTAGTAACACTGGCACTAGACAAATCCATAGCAATTTAACTGTATATGTAGACAACTGCGAATCCCACCAAGTGGTTATGGAGGGATATGCAGTGCTTTGTTATATCGGAGAAAATTCGATTTGAAAGATTCTTCCAACCAAATCACGAACTATAATAAATTTTCACACACAAAGACTTTGATGACGGTAAACTGTAATAATTCACTTCATATGTTTTACAATGATTGTGTATACATTTATAGGTGAGAATTCAAGCTATACATAGTAAATGGAGCCTGTGATGGAAATAATCTGTAAATGGAAAGTTTTGGCTTGATTTCTGTGATCATATCATTTGCTTGATTGCTGGCGTGCTGTGTTGCTGCTGTGATTTTTGGTGTGCTGTAATACTCCCCTTCAAGTTGGAGCATGGAGATCCGTAATGCCCAACTTGGAGCGAAAGAAGATAAATAATTCACGTCCCAATGGTTCAGTAAAAATATCAGCTATCTGTTGAGAGCTCGAAACATATGAGGCAGTAAGAAGGCTAGATTTAATTTTCTCACGAACAAGATGACAATCTAATTCAACATGTTTGGTGCGTTCATGGAAAACCGGATTGTGATTGATGTGAATGGTAGCCTGATTGTCACAGTGAAGTAGAATGGGCTGTGGATGGGGCACAGTAAGTTCTTGAAGGAGAAAGCGAAGCCAAACAAATTCACAAGCTGTAGTGGCCATCGCACGATATTCAGCTTCAGCAGAAGAGCGCGAGACTGTAGATTGTTTCTTAGTGCGCCAAGAGATGGGGATATCACCCAATTTGATGATGAAACCAGTTGTGGAGCGTCGTGTGAGTGGACAAGTTGCCCAATCAGAGTCACAGAAGGCAGATACTTGAAAACTACAATTGGATGAGAAGAAGAGTCCATAACCCGGAGTAGTTTTCAAATAGCAGAGCAAGCGATGAGCAGCCTGTAGAAGAGGTTGTCGAGGAGTGTGAATGAATTGGCTTAGAATGTTGACAGCAAATGTTATATCTGGATGAGATATAGTCAAATAGATCAAACGACCAATCAATCGTCTATATAAGCTAGGATCATCCAAAAGATCACCATCCGAGTCATTAAGCTTGCAATGTTGTTCCATGGGAAAATAAGCAGGGCGAGAGTTGAGTTGACCAGAATCAGAAAGAATGTCCAAAGTACATTTTCTCTGATTGATAAAGATGCCTTTAGGAGATCGAGCAACTGCAATCCCTAGAAAATACTTGAGATCACTAAGATCTTTGATTTTGAAGGTCTGTGCAAGATGCCGTTTGATAGAGTTGACGGCAGAGATGTCATTACCAGCAACCAGAATATCATCAACATAGATAAGAACGATAGTAAATGTTGTACCCTTGGTCTTAGTGAAAAGGCTGTGATTAGCTGCAGATTGACTAAAACCTACAAGGATGAGAACATGAGATAATTTCGATTACCATTGACGTGAGGCTTGTTTGAGACCATATAATGATTTATGGAGGTGACAAACGCGCGTCTCTCCCTATCGACAACATCCAGGTGGTGGTTTCATGTACACTTCTTCAACAAGATCATCGTGAAGGAAAGTATTGTGAACATCTAGTTGTTGAATAAACCAATGTTTAGCTGCAGTTATAGCAAGAAGACAACGAACAGTAACAAGTTTAGCCACAGGAGCAAATGTGTTATTGTAATCAAGACCTTATACCTGAGTGAAACCCTTGGCAACTAAACGAGCTTTATGACGTTCAATAGAACCATCTGCACGCAATTTTATTTTGTAAACCCATTTGCAACCAATGACTTTCTTACCAGGGGGAAGATGTTCAAGGGTCCATGTGTTATTTGCTTCAAGGGCTTGAATTTCATAAGCCATGGCCTCTTGCCAATGAGGCTCAATAATAGCTTGAAAGTAAAGAACAAGGTCCTGAACATTTTTGGAGACAGAGAGAGAAAAGCAAAATGTTTTGGACTAAAAACATGGTAAGAAAGAAAATTAGGTAAAGAGTGAATCGTACCTGAGAAAGACTGGGAATGGGATGATGAATGTGGTCCCTCTAGAGGTAGATCTAAGCAAATGTAATCCTAAAGTTATGTGGGGCGAGTGATTATGCATCGAGGT
Organism: Fraxinus excelsior; assembly: GCA_019097785.1. Classification (NCBI taxonomy): domain Eukaryota; kingdom Viridiplantae; phylum Streptophyta; class Magnoliopsida; order Lamiales; family Oleaceae; genus Fraxinus; species Fraxinus excelsior. Next base: position 20,618,240 of record CM032631.1, on the reverse strand, counting down.
CTAGGTGATGGGGGGTCGGTAGGTGCATCATTATCTGGTGGTGTTGTTTGGAGAGATGAAGTGGAAGAGCCATGTTCATCATCTGGTGGTGTTGCTTGGGGAGATGAAGTAGGAAGGTAGCGTGTATCATAGGTTGAAGGTAAGATAGTATGAGTTATATCGAGGGACTGTGTAGTGTCTGGGAAAGTGTGTGGTGATGAGGCATACGAGGGTTTCATGGTGGTAGCAAACGAAAATGTAGATTCTAGAAAGCGGACATCACGAGATAGGAATATCTTCTTGGTTTGCAAGTCATAGACATGATAGGTGTGTGGAGTTTGAGAGTAGCCTAGGAAGACACATGGTGTGCCACGAGGAGAGAACTTGTCCCGATGAACATCATAACAAAGACATCCAAAGACACGCAGATGATCATAGGTGGGAGACTAGTTGAAAAGGAGGTCATAAGGAGTCTTGTTATTAAGAGAAGGAGTTGGAATCCTGTTAATTAAATAAGTAGCAGCAAGTATGCATTCACCCCATAAGGAAATTGGTAAATTTGCATGCAAGCGAAGACATCGAGCTACATTTAATAGGTGACGATGTTTTCGTTCAGCTACCCCATTTTGCTATGGTGTTTCAACACAAGTACATTCATGAATGATGCCATGGTCAAGGAAAAATTGTTGCATACGATGAGAGAGAAATTCTTGTCCATTATCTGATCGAACATGTTTGACATGACAATTAAACCGTGTGTAGATCATTTTAATAAATGTGGTCAGACATGTAAATGTTTCAGATTTAAAACGCATATACCCAAGTAACACGTGAAAAATCGTCAACAATGGTAAGAAAATATTGTGCACCAGTTGTAGAAGGTGTGGAATATCAGCCCCAAATATCACAATAAATCCGATTAAAAATAAAAGTACTTTTATTTTCGACCAGTTTGAAGGGGAGGCATGTATGTTTGCCTTGAATACAACTGTCACAATTTTTAATTTTATTTGAATCACATAAAAATTTTGGAATGCAAGAATTGAAAGGATGACCTAAACAAAGATCCCATAGGTCAAGAATGGATGCAGGGTTTGCCGTGATTTGAAGTGCAGTTGGATTAAATGGTTTGAAATGATAGAGGCCTCCACGTTCGTCACCCATCCCAATCAGTTTCCTCGAACAAAATGACTTAATTTGGCAAATTCTATGAACAAAATGACTTAATTTGATAAAGTGTCATAGTTCAAGGAGTAATATGCAATTTGCTTATAAGTTAGTTTAATAGGTCTACGGTTTCGAGTTTGGAACAAGGAAGAAAACGGCACGGATTTTCGCCGGATTGTTGTCAAGGGTTAGCTCGAGCTACAAAAGCATAAATATCATCGCTAGACCGTCGCCCCTCAGTCGCTCGAACAACACCATGTCGCTCGATTGTCGTTGGCCCTTCGTTTGAGCGACAATTTTATACGAAAAATCTTTATTTCACATTTTAAAGGTTTTTTCTCGGTCCATTGTTTTTTGATCTACCTATATATATCAGAACACGTACAAAATGGTTTTCTCAAGGTTGTTAATTTAGAGAGCTTCTACATTGAGAGATCTATTCATTCCATCAGTCAACCTTTATCTTGTGTGAGTGTTTTGGTCAGAAAAAAATCAAATTCAATATCCAAATACCAAAAACCAAAAACCAAACTTCCTACATATCTATTAGAGGTGCTGCAGATTAAGGAAGGTGACTGGAGTTCTAGTCTGTGAAGAACAGGTTGTTCTTCGTGATCCTCGAGAGATATGATATTCTACCAAGTTAGGGGCTACTGTAGGATAGCGGAGTTCCAGGAGAACATTGGTTATTACAGCTGGAATCAATGCAAGGGAGCACAGAATTCAGGAGAGCTATCAGAATTGCATTCAGGAGATCAGATGGTTCGTGTCGTTGTCTAGTCTGGTAGACTGTAAGTACAAAATCGTTTATAGTGGATTGACTAGCAAAGTGCCTATAATTTTTTCCAGTTGGATTTTTCCGTGAACAATTCTTGTGTTCTTTACTACTTTATAATTTATTGTTATGATATGCAAACTATGATTATTCAACATAGGATAATTTGACTTGCATGATTAACCATCTAGATAAGAATTAAAAGTGACTTGTTGTTGTTTAATTCGTAATTATTTTTAATTTCGCATAAAATACCTATTCACCCCCCTCTAATTATTGTTAGGGTCGAACTTTCATTTTTCAATTGGTATCAGAGCTTAATTTTGAGTCCTAGCCCTTATTTGATTTAGTCTAGATGAGTAGTTCTTTGTTTGTACCATCATATTTTGATGACAGTAATTACGCCTACTGGAAAGTTCAAATGGGAGCTTTTCTTAAGACATTGGATGAACGTATTTGGATTTGTGTGCAAATGGGTGGACTCCACCTACAACAACTGTTGATGGTGTAGTTACACCCACTGATATTTCTTTGTGGACCAAAACAAACTTGGATGAATGTAATTGGAACACTAAAGGTCTGTATGCTTTGTTTATGGCGGTGTCTTTTGAGAAATTTAGGAGAGTGTCTATGTGTGAGAGTGAGACAACTAAGAAAGTTTGGGACATTCTGGGGACTACCCATGAGGGTACTAAAATTGTGAAAAACTCCAAATTGCAAATGTTGACGTCTAGATTTGAAGAACTTAGGATGAATGATGATGAGAGATTTGATGAGTTCTATGCTAAGTTGAACGATATTGCGAACTCTAGTTTTAATCTAGGCGAAAGGATCCCCAAGTCAAAAATCATTTGTAAGGTTCTTAGATCTCTACCAGATAGATTTAGACCTAAGATAATTGCCATTGAAGAAAGTAAGGACCTAGACAGCGTTAAAGTAGAAGAACTCGTAGGATCCATCCAAACTTATGAATTGACCTTACCACAGCCTAAGAAACAAAAATCCATTCCCGTGAACACTGTTAGAGAAGTTGAGAGCGAGTCCACTGACACTAAGACATTTAGGGACGATGAAATTGCATATTTTGTTAAAAAATTCTAGAAGGTGACGAGGAATAGGAGAAAGCCTCAGGCACAGAGTAGTGAAGTCTCTAATAAACTCTCGAGAGGTAGACGTGAGAAGAATATATCTGGGACTCCCGTTAGTAAAACCCAATATGTCCAATGCCATGAGTGCAAGGGTTACGATCACTATAGGAATGAATGTCCTAATCTGAAAAGGAGCTCGAATAAGGAAATGCGTAAGGCTTTAGCCGTGACCATAAGTGATGAGGAGTTGGATTCCAGCTCTCAGAATGAGATGTCTGATGGTGAGGATGAACAAAAATTCATGGCCTTCACCTCGATTGCTCCAATCGAATTTGACCATGAAATTGAGAAGGGGGAAAGGGAGAACGAGAGTGAGCAGTCTGTTGAAGAGTCTGTTGAAGAGACGAACACTCACGAGTCGTATCATGAACTGTTTGAGGAGAGTCTCAAAATAAGAATGTCAACAAAACCGTTCTGAAAAAGGTGAACGAGCTCTAACCTGAACATGAAAAATTGTAGAGCCACCTTTAGGACTCAACCGAGAAAGTAAGTGAGTTGAAGCTCAACAATGAAAACTTGGAGATTAAAGTTAAATCATTAACTTCTGATCTTGATAAATCTAATGTTCAACTCCAATCATTTATGAGTGGCTTGTAGAAGTTGGATAATTTGCTTGGGATGAACAAGCCTACATGTGGCATGCATGGTTTGGGTTATGTTCATATCCGTGATGCTATAGTTAGTACATCCAAGACCACGTTCATTTCTGCCCCAAACAAAGCTCGTGAGATTGCTTATCCGATACCTAAAGGTAAGCATGCCATTGAATCGAGACATACTGAGCTGCGTAGGGTCAATCGTTTTACTTATCGGCAACAATCACCGAGCACGTTTGAACCACGGTTCGTTCCCACTTGGCACCACTGTGGTGCACTAGGACACATTCGACTTAGGTTTCGTAACTGTGTGCATAGAAGCAAGAATCTGGATTTCGCTAGTAAGGTCAGTCTTCTTGCCAATTAAGTCAGCCACTTAACTGAGTTGATGACTCGGTTAACTCAATCATCTTCTGCTTCTAAGAAATTTTGGGTCAAAAAGGAGAGACCTCGAACGTCGTGAAAATGGTCGTGCTCTTCATGGTAAGGGCATTCAATTTTCATCCCAAATTGGTGTTTAGGTGCATATATGTGTAGTCTAATGTGTCAATTCATTCAAGCATGTATCCCATTTATTTTTTTTCTAATTTCTTTTGTTGATTTTATTTCTTCTGCATTTTATTTGCTTTAACCATAATTTTCAAAATACAAAAAAATGAAAAATATAAAAATATTTTCGTTTTGGCAAACGAGACATTATTATAATTTTAAACAAGTTATGTATGACCAAGTACGCATTTATCTGTTTTGCACTATTATTTCCATTGCTTGGTTCGGTTTAACGTGGAGTATTGAGTATATGTGTCATCATGTAAATTTCTGCACTGCATACACTATGATCTTGTAGATGAATCTAAACCGCGTGTGTGAGATTTGAGATGCAGTCACATGTTAGTAGGGTGACCTTGAACATGAATTGACATACATTTAGATGACCTTAGCTAGTGACAGTCTCCCTGCATTGTTGCACTTATGAGGAAAAAAATGTTGAGTGCTTAATTGGTTCATCTTATAATCTGTTTAAAGTCTATTTGACTCGAGTAATTAAGCCCGAGGGGTTTCTCATAACCTGGTGTCTATGGTCATCTGACTTGGGTTAACCGTCCTAAAGCTCGTTATAGGATTCAATTTAGTCGCTTAATTGAAAGAGTCTGCACATGAGGTGTTATTTTCGAGAAAAACGATAAACAATAAAACATGCTCAAACTCAGGGGGAGAAACAAAAAATTTCATATAATTGAGCTCGTTTTCAGGTCCTAAGATTTATTCGGGTTTGACTTTCATTTGTAGGGATCATACTTATATAACAAGTAATGTTTCGCATGTCATTTCTCACAAATTTAAGGTTTGGAGTCATTTTCACGAGAAACTAGTAACACATTACACACATGAGTCATTTATACACCTTACTCCATCTAGAACTTAACTGCATATGTGGAAAATTCTTTTTGGTATTGCTCGACTTGTGAATACATAATTGATTTAAATTATCGAAGTGTCGGAAGCATGTTTCGCCTTAATTTCGTATTATTGAAAAAATGCTACTTTTCTGAATTTTTTAAATTTTTATGCTATTTTTGTCAATTGAATTTTAGCTAGCTTATCGCTAGATCTCGCTCTAGCGATAGCAGCTAAAGCTGTCTCGCTCACTTTTCGTTTAATCGCCGCTCGAGTGACAGTTCGTTATTTTGAACTAAAACACTTCAGTTCGAGGGTTTTACGCATTTTTACCCTCTTCTTACTTGATTTCTTGCCAAAATCGTTGAACCCACTCAAAATTCTTGTCTTGCCTACTTTTTAATCATATGAAAGAACTTCATTGAGTTGGATTTTCATCAAATCATTCACATGCAAAGATAAAATTCGAAGAACTTGAGTTTTCCTCATTTTGACTATTTTGTTCGTAGTTTTTGGATTTAACAAACATTGATCATTCATTAAGTGTTTCTTCATTAGTATACTACTTGATTTAATCACTTTCATCACGCCATATCAATGTTTTGCTCGATTTTACCTTGCGCAGTGTGATTGGCCATGTTTGTGCGTGATTTTGGTGGAATCTTATGTGATTTCTCATTTTTGTTCATCTTTCTATGTCGATTGATGTTATCACGTGCATTAGAATGAATAGGGTATGCTTATACTGACTCAAAATGACGTTCATGGTTTTGGTGCACTCGGAAGTGGGTTGAAGTCGAGTTTTTGGTTGTTTGATTATTGGTTGATTATGTTTGAGGAGGTTGGAAAGTTTGATTTCATTGTTAGAAAGTCGGGATAGTGTTTAGGAGTGTGCATATTGGGTTGGTTGGCATGTGTGCTTGATTTGGTATCCCACAGAGACGTCACGTCCCTCCGTCATGGCGTTACGTCATGACATCACATCTTTACGTCTAGGCACCACGACACGTATTATGTCTTCACGTCACCTATGTGTAGTCATCATTGCATATGTCATGCACTTACGTTAGGACATGTTGCACATCGTTTTGCTTGCCTCGTTTTACGTGCATTCATGTATACCATGCATTTTATGGTTTCATTTGTCCTATATCGAGGTTTTATCGATATTTGTAATTCAATTCTTTCAGATGCTACCCAAGAGAGCACATACTACTCCTTCCACTCCTAGTACTTCGATTGGTTTTAGTCGAACTAGGTTCATTTCTGTTGTGACTCAGGATGTTTTTAGGTCACAGTTCTCCCAGCGCCCCGTACTTTTTGAGCACGAGGTATTCATGTCTGACTTGTCTCCCGACCTCGCTGCTATGTTTTCTTCCCGGGTTGGGAACCACTTCTTGTTGATTTGACACCTCATCCATCTTTATTAGTACATGAGTTTTACGCTAACATTCATGATGTTAGTGGTACTTCATTTAGGATTTTTCTTAGGGTTGAGTAGTTAATATCACTCCGGATATCATTTCGAGTCATATTCATATTCCGCGAGTCATTCACCCACTCTTTCCCTATCTTACTCATGATTCACTTCCATCGGACACATTGATCAGATCTATGATATTAAGCACACTGGTGGAGGATGGTCCAGATTTTGTTGCTCATTGTGTGTGCTAAATTGTTACCGATCTCTCATACCTCCTCCTTACCTAAGGAGAATGCTTGTTTTCTTTACACACTGCTGCACGGTGATTCCATTTATCTACCCTCTTTTGTTTGTCAACAAATTTTGTGTGCTTTCCGGACCACGGGGACTCTGGTTGGGCTTCCCTATGCATATCTCATTTATAGGTTAGTCACTACCCTATGAGCTAGTTTTCTCAAGGGGGTTCCATGATGGGTATCTCAACTGATTGACCATATCACTATAGCCTAGAGCAGGTCTCATGTTTCCACTTCTGGGCCTATACAGCCTCAGGCTTATCCTACTGTGTCGATCGATCCTATTGGTAACCTAATATCCTTTGACCCCTTCGATTTTCCTATCGGCTCTTCCTCCTTCTGAGTCAGTTCCTCCACCTACTGATATTTCATCCGTTCCCATTAATCCTTCTGTGGCTCTCTTAGGACAGATGACCGTGATGATCGAGCAGCAGGCTCGGATGATGGCTGAGCTTACACAGCTTCATGCTACCGTTGATCGCCACACCACCGAGTTTGCTACATTGCGAGGTGCTGTTGGCTACATTCAGCGTGGTTTTCCGAAGGGGTTCCACGGTGGGTATCTTGGCCGATTGGCCATACCACTATCGCCTAGAGCAGGTCTCGTGTTTCCACTTCTGGGCCCACACAACCTTAGGCTGATCCTACTGTGCTGGTTGATCCTATTGATAACCTAATATCCTTTGACCCCTTCGATTTTCCTATCGGCCACCTCCTCATTCTGAGTCAGTTCCTCCACCTACTGATATTTCATCTGTTGCCATTGATCCTTCTGTGGCTCTCTTGGGACAGATGACTGTGATGATCGAGCAGCAAGCTCGGATGATGGCTGAGCTTACACAGCTTCATGCCGCCGTCGATCGCCACACCACCGAGTTTGCTACACTGCGAGGTAATGTTGGCTACATTCAGCTTGTTTTATGATGGATTTGTAGCCATTAGGATGATGCTTCCGAGGAGAGGACGGACTCCGATGATGCTGTCAGTACTGTATAGCTTATAGGTTGTTCCCTTATCATTTTGTTACAAAAAAAGGGAAGTAGATAATTGTTGGCTGTATGTATAGTTGAGGGGGAGTAGATATGTACAAATTTTTTATATCTAGATTTGCGTGCTTACATGATGTATTTTTTCACAAATTGGATGTACTTATCATTTTGCGATATAAAATATTTTTAGCTTTAAGTTTGGCTGAATTTACAATTGATATGATATTATTTTTCAAATTGAATTGCATTTTTTGATTTGCAATTTATGTCTTGAGGGGTCGTTATGGTGATACATAGATATATTTTGACATTTGACTTGATATACACTGTATCGACTTTTTCAGTTAAGTCTTATGGCTTGAGGGGTTGTTGGGTGAGACATAGATGCATTTATCTACTGCTTAAACACATTGAGAGTTTGCAGTA